>OX940927.1:4881514-5481514 GCA_954870645.1 Agrotis clavis | reverse complement strand
CTCGAAACATACCTGATGTAGATTGTGTGTGTTCTGTCGAAGACGCACTTCTTGCACGCATTGCATGGGGAACAACCCGCTGGCTCCAGACCCTCGCACTGTGCCTTCCAGTAGACCATCGTCTGTGGCTCCCGTCACTGTGTTTATAAGAAAACCGTTAGAATTTTCTATCGAACATTATTTCTTAACGGTTTTCGGGTCTTCAGACTGATTTCTCTTTGATTGAAACTAGTTTCCATTCAAAAGTGGGGGTCGTAAAGGCCATTTTACGAATTTCATACTATGATTCTACTAAAATGCCCTTTTTAAAACCCAGGGTCAGTTTAAAACCAGATTATCATGAGGCTAGTTTTTTCTAGCTTGATATCTTTAGTTACAATCGTGCACATGAATGATATCAGTTACTCACATTGTTTTCAGTAACAGTGCAACCAATGATGTCTATTATTCATATTTTAGTATTTATGTGAAGATATGACGTTAATAATGGATTGTAAGTATTGTATGGATACCCAAGTGTGATGAACTAATGACATCTTCAAAGGAATTGTTCAGGAATTATACGTACCTACAACTACGTTCAACTTGAATATCAATTAAGTACTTACAAAGTATATTTCTATTTTAAATAAAAAAAAAATTGACACTGATACGGTATCGTGGTACTAGGTTATCTCAAATAACCGTGAAACTGCCGTCAATTTGTAGCGTCCAGTTTTGGTAGTATCTTAAGACCATAGATCAGACGTGAGTATCAGAAGTGTCTGACACTGTACCTTCAACAATATCTCCCTGGTTGAGGCGCACGTGGCCGGGCGTGGCCCCGTCGTAGGGCTGCAGACACACGACGGTGGCGCCGCCGTGCAGCGAGCAGGTCGTGTCCGAGTTACTGGTGCCGACGCCGCTAGAGTCCGATATGATGTCGCTCGTGTCGCCCGCACTTTTATCTGTAGGGGTTAGTGGCGCTCAACGATCAGTCGGGCGTTCGAATTTCTGTCATATTGTCTCTTCATTTGGGTCCAAAATAGCGATCTTATGTCACAGTGAGTTTTGGAGGTCGAAGTGGGTTATAATAGTGTACTGTGTGGGTTTAGTGCCAACGTTACAGTGATGGACACTTGAATTGGAGACAGGGTCTTAAAGCGTGTAGTGTTGTGAACAGGAAACACTAAATACAAGTTTGGACTTAATAGTTCAAGTTAGTTGGTTTTGAGTTTGTGTCTGAGCGAGGGTCAAGATTTTGTTTCTTAAAAATAACCGTAGAATTTCACTAAAAACACAATTTCCGTACATCCTAGGTTTATCTAAAAGGGGTTATAAAGTGGAAAAATCATAATTTTGTCGTAAAAGGAAGCGAAGAAGCGTTCGATGGGTAACTACATGACATAAAGGCACATAGAACATGCAACGAAGTGGACGGGCGATGTCAGTGCATGGTGATGGTTGTCAGTCGTCATGGTACCTTGGACCACGAGGTGGAATGGAACGGTGTAGTTACGACGACTGGATGGTTGGTGCAGACATCACCTTGACTTGTGAGCCTGCTTGTACGTTAATGAGCTCGATTATCTTTTGCAGGTTCATATTATAGTGGTCGTATCTACATCAGTACCATTACCTACCAACGCAACTCAACCTCCTCAAGTTTACCTGTGAGAATACTGGCATCGTCCTCGTGGCTCGGATGGCTTGCGTCACTAATGCTTGATGATGCAGAGGAGAAGGGTCTCTCAAGACTGCAGGGCGAGGCCGCGGGCCCGGGCTGGCGCCGCAGCAGGGTGTCCAGCTCGGCAGGTATCCTGGTAGACGAGGCCAGCGAAGACCTGTCTCCGGCACTCCACCAACCCCCCCACGCCGCAGACCTTCTCTTCGGATTGTATCGAGGAGGACCACGGAACGGCACTGAAATATTTTATTTAGCAACCGAACAAACTAATAAAGGAATCGTGCGTCAAACAAATATTCAAGAACATAAACATGAAATCATTTGACAAACACAAGTTTTATTGTTTAAAAAATAATAGTGCGATAAAATATTTGGGATATAACAACTATAAGTGGTAAATATAATATATAAATTAAACCCTTTTACATATAAGTGTTTGTTTGGTATATAATCTAAATTCCGTTAGTGATATATTTTCATATATTAGCGTAGGTTTTCAAAAATACAACCATCACCATTATGATATTAAGCAATGGAATAGAATAGATAGAACAGATGACGCATGCAATAATAATAATAATAATTATAAAATATTTACACAGATACTACTTAATATAAATAGTATGGTATGTCATTTTGTATAGGTACATGTATTTGCGGTAAAAATACTAAAGCATTGCACATAAAATAGGTAGGTACTTAAATTTTGAATTTTTGAAAACATGGATCCTTAAATCTTTTTTGAAATGTCTAACTTTAATTAATTGATAAAAATTTGATATTTTTTAACTGAAGTTTGTTCAGCATTTTAAATTTTTTCAAATTTTTGTATTTTTCTGAATTATTTTGCAATTATTAATCAAAAAATTTAGCAATTTATATATAATTTATATGTTTTAAGAATCCATGTAATAAACACATAAGGTGTATATTAAAGCTCCAGTCAAAGCCATGCAGTACAGAACCGGGGCTGGACTCACCGACTTCCTCCGCTTTGTAGTTCTTTATCACTTCTGCCAGATCTAAGTTGCCTGCTATTACTGCGACCTGAGGAGTTCGAGTGGTAATTGTCAGAATACATTAAAAGTATGGAAGGTTTCTTAAGAAAATAGTGACAAAATTAAAAACTCGGCAATGTTAATCCTTTGGTAGGTACAGTATGTTTTTCTCTAGTCAACTAAATGCACCTTTGTAGAAATATAATTTATTATTGATAACAGTGGCAAGAGTTAAGTGAGAGTTGAGTTGAGTTTCACGATGAAAGCTAAAAGCTAATGTTCCACAATTAAAAAAAAATAAGAAAAAATCTTTTCACATAATTTTATCAATGTATAAAATAACCTATCTATGAAAATATTTATTGTATTTATCGCCAAAAAAATTATCAAAATGCTTTTGTTTTTTTTTTATATTATTTATGTAGGATCTCCGAGTTAACTTTACACACAGTCTGAAAAGGACTTGTTTTACATTGCTGAAAAAGCTAAAATGTAGAACAATTTCAGTTCTTTCCAACAATTCAGTTGATCAAGTGCGAAATACATGAGATATTTGACTCGCTATAAACAGAACCTGTTATACTTTTCATATATCATCTATTCTCCCATATTACCTGATAAGGCGTCTGGTTAGCGAAGTTCAACGCCTCCTTATCACATCCTCTGAACAGCAGCTGTCGTGCGCAGGAGTCTTGCGCGTTGACTGCGCACACGTGGAGCGGCGTGTTGCCTGACGCGTTGCGACTGTTCATGTCCGCGCCGTAGAAAAGAAGGTGGTCTAAGTGCTGGACTAGGCCGTTGCGACATGCCTGGAAATATGGAGGAGATATTTATGGATGTTAAAAATGCTTCGTTTCGGTGGAAGCATATGAGAGTGCTATGCGATTTATTCGGCAAATGCATGTATTATGCCCAGACGAGACTAAACTATGGCCTCGTCTTTTTGACATGTGTGAGCCATATTATGGCTCATTCTGTCAATAAGTTATCAGATCTCAAGTATAGCCAAATTCTAAACAATGTCAAAATCTACAAAAGTAGGCCGTTTCGCCATCGCCATATGGGCGCTGGAAGAAAAATGTATTCATTATTCCTAACTTTTCTGTTTTACAGTAAATCTTGCACTACACACTGCACACACAAGTTTAAGAAGTTAGGTAAGACTGAAATTAAAGAACGTCCAAATTCCTAGAGGCCACTAAGAATTGAAACCAAAAACACGGTAGAAAAATTAGGGTAAAGTACCCAATTGCCGACCTCCCACCAACTACTGACCGCTTAACAGTTTTTATCAAAAATAATATTAAATCTTCTTGCAGTGTCGCATAAAAAGTACACAAAATGAAGTATAATTTATCTTTTATTATATTGGTCTTATAGAAATTTTAAATAAAGCAATGTTGCGTCCGTAAACCTATGATAATAAAATACCCTGCCAAAATCAGTACGAAATTTAACAATTTGCTAAGCTGAAGGTTGTTTTTAATGTCATTTTATTTCAGTTTTACATGATAGATTCCTTATAGTTTGGTATTATTTTCGTTATTTAAGACAGATATAATGCTTTTCTACATGTTTCCCAAGTTTTATAATAATAATAAAGCCTTTATTAACAATCTGATAGGTTACATTTCATCTTATACTTAGTACTCTATGAAAAACTTTGATTCTGAAAGTAACTGTTTAATATTGTTCTTGTTAGACACCGGTTTCTGGATTGTCTTGCTTTCCAGCATAGGCCTCCCCAAGTGTTCTCCACAGCGATCGGTCCCTTGCTTGTCTAGTCCAGCATGCTCCTGCTACCTCCTTGATATCATCTTCCCATCGTCGATATTGCCTTCCTTTACCTCTCTTGTTGTATCTAGGACACCATTATGTAACCTCTCTGGCCCACTTGTCAGTCCCAAGTTTTAGTGAGCCTTAATTTGTTAAAATGATGGGGTCGAAATCTGGTACACTCAAAGTATGAAAAACCATTTAATTGACATGAGATGTTAATAGTTGGTAGTTAACCAAATGTACCAATATACCAGTAATTAACACCACTATCTGTATGTAAAGTTCATTTTTAATGGTGAGATATCTTTACTTTAATGCATCTGTATAATGCCCATGGGCGTTGGCTCCCCTAAGGCTGTGTATATCTGCATAATCACAAACATAAAAAATGCCTTACGTAGTAACCTGAGAACCTAACATATAACTTGAATGAGGGGCTTACATTTTCGGTCTACTGTTGTTAGATTCTATATCTGGATCCTTCTGAATATTTTAAACTTCTAAGTATAAAGGAAACGTGAACCACTGAGTGGATTTTGAAAAAAATTGGCTTGCAGATAGTTTTATAACCTGGATAAGTGGATAAACCTGGGCATAGCATACTTTTTATGCCGGAATATTGTTCCCGTGGGGCTACTAGTGCTATTACTGAACATAACGCGAACAATGCCGCGGTAAGCGGTCATAAGTTGGTTTAATACATAACAGTCTAGCAAAAGTTACTAACCTGCATGTTTGTATAAAATGACCTATGCTATCACATCCGAGGCAAAGTGGAGCTAGTTTTTGAATTGTATCTATGTTCTCTTCACTTGTGAGGTCTTCCACATTTTAATAAGTTAGAAACGTCTTTTGTAAATGGGAAACCAGTTTTTTTAGGAGGTAATTTAAACTTTTTTAAACTCTCTTTCTACATTTAAAGCTGTATCCATTCAAATTATTTTGCCGGCGAGCGTTTTAATATATGCAGCATGATACAGAACAATGAGATAAACACTAATCAAGAGGAAAAATGGGTCAAAAAGATACAAAAACAACCAGAAAACCTCAAAAATAGTTGCAAGAATATTATTCGCCGCGTTTGGAGACTGGAGATCTAAATGGTCTGAAAAAAGAAGGCTAATGAGGACAATAAGATTAGCTTTATTTGTTTTTCATCGTATAAAACCACCTATGACCTTCAAAATAAATAATTTTTAAATTTATTCTTGTGATACAGGAGGTCAAAAAACTGGTCATTTGCATGAGGGTAATCGGTACAAGCATGACAGTAACTGGTCAAATGGCCTGTTCTTGCTAAACTCGAGAAAAAAAAACACTTTTTACCTTTGGATGACTGTTTATAATGTTTTGGTTACATTCTCCAATGTTTATTTTATCTACCAAAAACATTCATTTCCACTTGCAACTCGTACATTGGTTTATTTTGAGAAAGAAGCAAGGAAAACTGCTTAAAGGGTCAGTAATTGGGTGTTTTACCCTACCTCTGTCGTTCGATTCCTACGTTAAACAAGTGAAGATCTCTCAAGGAAATATTTAAAATGTGTGCGTCGCGCTCACTCACACATTTATAAAAATAGTTGCTTTAGTAAAAACTTTACTTTTTATTTCGAACCGGGAATCTCGACTTTTATAATCTAAGAGTTAGGACTTGGTCGCGGGACTAACGAATTACCGTGACCCCGGAAAGGGCTATTGAAAGACACCTGGATTTTAGTCAGTACAAGTCTGACAGTCCTTCCCGCCCTGCCCTGGGCGAGACGACTCATTTGATCAATGATATTATAAGTAAAAAAGGTGTAGATACGTCATACGCGCTCAATAACGTATGCGCTCAAATGAGGCTGATTCACACATCTTGATCTCAGTGCGACGATGCCAGCGGCACTTCACGTACCACAGACTGAATCAAAAGTAAAAGTGACTCAAAACTACCGAAAATGCCGTCGTGTGTGATGAGATATTGTACAAATTAAACATGCAAGACTTCTAAAAGTCAAGGAATCACATAACATTCGTAAATATACTATTTATCTTTAATATTTTCACAAATAAAACATTACGTTTTTATAAATATGGCGTCGTAAAAGAAAGAGTGCGAGCACGGGTGCGAGTGAGAGGAGACGCTGACGTGCGGGGGGATTGATGACGCGTGGCGATCTAGCTGTCACTTTTTTTCTTATTGGTTTTATCAAGCTATCCTTTTTACTTGTCGTGAAATGTAATGTGTGTAAATAAAAAGTGTGTATGTGTGCTCGGAACACTTTTTTCCGTTGTTTTTGTACGTGATAACATATCTATGACTTTATAATATCATTGCATTTGATGATTTTGCCACGTCAAAAGAAAAGAGTTAGGACTTGTAGAGTTAGATAATTGGCTCTGTTCTCCTACTTTTTAATCAGGAGTTCAGCTAAAACTATTTTAATCTTGGTGTAAAAGAAAAGACTACCCACCTGGTGCACCTCCTGCCATCCTTGTAGATCATTGGCCCCAATCGTCGCATGATCATGTAATAGAGTCTCGCAGAGCAGTGGGTCCGTCTTTGTGGTCACCGAAAGATACAGCGGCGTCAGTCCCTTTCCATCTTTATAATTAGGTGATGCTCCCAGTTCCAGTAAGGTTTTTACAGCTTCTAGAGAGTTCTTTTCGATAGCCCTGTAAGAGAAAATAAGATGTAGTTATTTTCTCAAACATGTGATAAAGGAGAAATTACAAGTGTGAGGCAAAGTTTAAAAAAAAATAAGTATAATATCCAATCCTAACCCGTGTCTTCACTAAAATTATACCTAAACAGGAAAGTGTGTTTTGTTTGGTACGCTTTCACGCCTAAACCGCTAAACCGATTTTGATAAATTTTAGTAGATTTAAGATTTAGGTTTTTTTTTTTGTTTATTTTGAAGAGACGATAAGGAGGACGAGGGAGGGAAAATATGATAAAATAATAAAAATTGCATGCAGGATACTATAATAACATTTAAAAAGCAAAAACAAGGATTGCCCCAATCTAGGAATTTCTCCTATAACGTGGGTGCGTTTACAAACATAGAAACTCACATACACAAACACCGAGACCCGGAACAACTACTTGCAGATCATACAAATATTTGTTCCGTGCGGGGATCGAACCCGCGACACGCTGCGCAGCAGTCGATCACTCAGCCACTGCGCCAATCGTGCCGGATAAGATACACTAGTTTGATAATATAATAATAATATTCCACAACTATCACACAACGCCATCTAGTCCCAAGCTAAGCTGAGCTTGTGTTATGGGTACTAGACAACTGATAAACATACTTATACATATATTTCTAAATACATACATATTATAGATAAATTACACCCAGACACAGAACAAAATTGATCATGCTCATCACACAAACATTTGTCCTGGGTGGGAATCGAACCCACGACCTCCGGCGGCGTAGCAGTCAGGATCACTAACCACTAGACCAACAGGCCAGTTTGGCCACGTGATATGGCGTTTTATGAATTACAATTACAGTGTTTTTTAAGCCTTTGTTATTCAAAATATCGTATGTGTGCAAGAATATTTTTTGTGCAAGAAAAAATGTCTAAATACAATAATACCTGTGCATAGCTGTGCTCCCATCTTTGGTCCTATAGTCTAGTAGTGCTCCGCCGTTCACGAGGGCTATCAGAACTTTGCCTGGGGTCTTTAGGCCTGCTGCTATTGTGAGGGGTGTCTCTGAAAATAATAATAGTTTGCTTTAATTACCCTTTATCTTAAATATCAGGGAGTATTTCAGTCTGGGAGATTTGTTTTGTTTAAACACCTGAACATAACAATATATTATAAAAATAGTACCTAAGTATAATTATTGTTATCCAAAGAGTGAAAGTTAAGTTGACACAGGGTTTGGCACCCGTAACGCAGTGAAGGCGCTAATAGTTCGAGGGACTAAATAAGTAATTTACCCGAGGTAAGCACTGTGCTTTTCATTACGAATACGAGGAAAGTAGAAATAATAGCATAAAATATTAATAGGTAAAGAAAAAATCAGCGTTGATCGGATTGTCGCTTTCCCGCTTATTTTGTTTTTTTTTTTTTTGTCTGTGGTCGTCTAGATATACAGCCAGTATTTTTTTTCATGTTCATAATTATAAAAATGGCAAAGATTTTTCCGAAATCTAAATTATTTTAGAAAAATAGCTGAAACTAAATTATATTAAAGTCATAATATATGAATATTTTTAGTACTTAACTTTATGTTATTTTAAATTTTAAATCGCACTGTAATTTACTGGCTGTATAAAAAATTGTAACATGTTTCAATAGAAATGTCAAAATAGAAGTAGTTTTTTTTCTTAAATTTGGCAGCTGTCAGTCGAAAGCGATTCTCCCGCCTGCAATGGGTAACTTTCAAACGACTTATCAGGCATGTAATGAACTACTTTCAGAGTATGAGGATTGAAAAATATATTTTAGTAGATAATACTATTATAAATATGAAATGTTCCCGTGGGAAAATTATCTAATTCACGCGGGAAACGGCGCCACGGACACAAGCAAGTTAATGATAATAAATTGAATTTGGAGGATTTATTTTATTTATCAACAAAACATGGGCGTAGCCAGCCATGTGCACAGGGTGGGGCAAAATTCTAGATATGTGCTCAGGGTGGGGCAAAATTCTTAATATTTTTTTTTGTGTCGTCTGACGGTTGGCGAGTGTGAGGTTTCTTACGGATATTAAGTAGGTATTGTATTAGGTAAGTACCTACATTATTTAATTTTGGTTAAAAGACACCTAACAAGTCGGAGTCAGGGTGGGGCAAACACCCCACCCTGCCCCACCGTGGCTACGCCCATGCAACAAAATAATGTTACGACGTATTTTTTCATATGTATTTCCAATTCAACATAGCCACATGACGTAAGCTAAAATAATGACAAGTTTTATTTCATCCACTGAGAGTAATATCTAAATCATAAACGATTTATAAATTATTCAACAGGAACAAATATTTCAAACTGCTTTCAAGGATTGACGACGTTTATCGCAGATTATCTACGGCTCGGTTGATACGCCTTTTGTACAATAGCTAAGGCGTGTTCAGACGTTCGTATCAGCCTTGAATTCAATAGCCTGTTTTTAGGGTTCCGGTGGCCTAATGACGTCTTAAAGGGAACGAGATGGCGCTAGACGACGTGTAAAGCTCTGTCTCTTTCCCACAGTCGATTTACTGACGTCATGGTAGGCCCCTCTGTATTCAAAAGGTAAAACGGGAAACAATAACAAAGACTCCGCTGTCCGTCTGTTTGTCTGTCATGAACCACCGAACATATCTCATAAACCGTGATAGATCGACAGCTGAAATTTCCACAGACGATGTACTCGTATTTCTGTACTCGTTCTAACAAAAAGTACTAAAAAACTAAATATTAAAAGGTGCGTACAGACCATGTAACGTGTGCATAACCTATGTTTTATAATACCTACGTCCACACTATGTAACCTTGTTATTCAACATTGCAACATATAACAATGTTATATAACCATTGACGCTTGTCGTTCTTTAGTGCTACACGTGACAAAGTTATATAACATTGTTATACATATACAATAACATGTTTTATAACATGTTATGATAAATAATCTGTACTTGTAAGGGGACTCCCATGCAGCAGACAGGATTTTACGTACGGAACCCTTCGTGCGAGTGTCCGACCTGCACTTGGCCAATTTTTGGTATTTGAGACGATATTTTGATGAATTGTTCTGAGAATTTGATATGGATTTATGATTTGGACACGAGTAACGCTTGTTGAAGAAATCACCGTAAAATAAACGTCTGGCTTCTTTTCATAGATTACAAAGAGTTCGTCCCTGAACTTCAGGAAAAAATTGATTATTTTTAAACCAGTACCTACTGTGCTACTTCTTATTCAGATCAATATTTTCGCCATTACCACGCCGCACACTATGCAGCACTAATATCCTTGTGCATATCAAAAACGCAATAAAGGTACGTAATCATTTCAGTCGATACAAGTCCACATTTGAGGTCTTATCACGAATTTTCAGGTTTTTGTGATCAAACGACACCGGAAGTATCAATTAACGTAAGGGACATTTTGACGAAAATGAGTTATATATATCATTGGATTCAGAATTTCGCGCTCTATCGATTGGTATTATTAAAAAAATTCTATCTTTAAAAAAATGTCCCTTACAGTACAAAAATTTTGACCGCGAAAAACGATTTCTGAAAAAAAATGTGATGTAACAGTCATTAATATTTTTTCTTCTCAAAAAATTGAAGTAAGTCACCGTACTAAATAATTTACACCCTTACCTTGGTCAAAAATAAGTCAATTTAAATGACAATGTCCCTTACTTTAAATAAAATGCCCCTAACTTTAAAAACCATGTCCCTTACTGTAAATAAAATCCCATCAAAAACATAAATGTGAAATGAGAGCCAAAGCAAAGCCAAGCACAATAGTTTGATATTATGCCTTGGTTGTTAACTTCCACAAAAAAAGAAGTGAAATCTAAATGGGTGCCAAGTTCAATGGTCAGTTCTGAAATTTATTTAAAACGACATAAACTATATTTCTTTTTATAACTAAGGATCATACATTGTAGCCTAATTTCTGGCTTGGCTATTTCTCTTATACGAATTATATATCCTTCTTAAGTTCTAAACCTTTTACTTTATTTTATATTATATCGAAAATTTGGTTTGCTCGTAGTACTAACCATCGAACATAATAATTCGTATATGAGAACTAGCCAAGCAAGAAATTAGGCTACAATGTATGATCCTTAGTTATAAAAAGAAATATAGTTTATGTCGTTTTAAATAAATTTCAGAACTGACCATTGAACTTGGCACCCATTTAGATTTCACTTCTTTTTTTGTGGAAGTTAACAACCAAGGCATAATATCAAACTATTGTGCTTGGCTTTGCTTTGGCTCTCATTTCACATTTATGTTTTTGATGGGATATCATTACTTTTTGTACTTATACAATGATCTTACACTGTTGATCGCTAAATATTGAAACAATAAATAATAATAAACCTCAGTTAATAACTGTAGGGGATGTTAGACACGGGACGGGACACCGTTCGTTGCCGGCAAGAAGGGAAGTGCGGTTTTTTCGGCCGAGGAGTTAATACCAACAACCCGCATAAATAGTATCATTTGTAGTTTTCCATGTTCACTAAACCTTATACTAATCGCCTGCCAATCTTAACACCGCGATTCAGGATCGTGACGTAATTGCACAACGCCATCTAGTGGGTGCTAGGTGTCATATAATATGGTTACTTACGTGTAATAAATACGAAAATCAACTATTCTTAATAATAAGTACAAAGACGAGAATACATGGATTTAAAAAAATTAGGGTGGTATTTAACTCGTTATATATTCACGTAAAGATCATAAAATCCGCATTTCACAAATAGAGTTTAGGCACTAATTAAGCAATGCCATCTAATGTTTTTTGAATAAATCAATCCTTCATTGATTTAGTGCATGGTGCAGTGAGTTTCTGAAAATGATAAAAGGTGGCGCTAGTGTTTTTATAATACGGTAAGTTACGCGTAATAAATACGAAAATCAACTATATTCGTAATTATAAGTAAAAAATTGAGAACATTTGAATTAAAAATAATAGGGTGGTATTTAACTCGTTTATATTCACGTAAAAGATCATAAAAATCTACATTCACAAATTGAGTTTCAGCATTTATTGAGCAACGCCATCTAGTGTAACTTTGTCAAATCAATCCTTCATTGATGTGCATCGAGCAGTGAGTTTCTGAAAATGATAATAGGTGGCGCTACTGGTTGTAGAATACGGTTAGTTACGCGTAATAAATACGAAAATCTACTATATTCTCAATTATAAGAACAAGAACGGGAATATTTCGATTTAAAAAAATAAGGGTAGTGTTTTACTCGTTGTAATAGTCACGTAAAGATCATAAAATCCACAAATAGAGATTTATAGGCACTAATTATAAGTTAAGTGAAAATTATAATAAAATATAAGAAAATTACCAGTTTCTGATTTTTCCCTTTGTATTCACCTAATTACCTATCTGCATGCCAAATTTGAACTTTCTAGGTCATCTGGAACTGGGATATAGTTTTGATCTATAGGTCAGTCATAAAAATGACGATTTTTGGACGTTAATATCTAAATAACCGTTTGAGATATGTTTATAAAATTTGGAACACACTTGTATCTCGCCAGTCTCAATATGTATGCCAAATTTCAACAGTCTAGGTTAAATAGTTTTTGAGTTATGAGGGGCTGAAAAGTGCCTCCAAATGGTTCGTGTAATATTACACACTGTGAGCGCGCCTTGCTTTGGCTGGACACGCTCCCGCGTGTCTAGATGTCTCTCACTGTAAACAATATGTCCCTTACTTTAAAAAATTGTTTGACGAAATCTGAAGTTTATATAAAATGTTAAGAATCGTGACACTTACAGACATAAAAAATCCGAAAAATTACCTCGAAAAAATTTAAATGCAACAGAAAAGGATGAAGGGATTTGGAAAATTACGGCTATAAGACATAAAAATACATAAACTATAGACAACACAAATCAATCTGCAGGTGAAATTCATCACCATTATCATTTCTAAATATTAAAGACCACTTTTGGACATAGGCTTCCTTCACCCAAGGAGCACCACAGCGCACGATCTCCATTCTAAGTCGAAATGAGCTGAAATTACTGCAGATCAAATACGTCAAACAGATATTTATTGCTTCATCTTTTACACAACCCATGCACATTTTATTCTATCTTTTCCCCTTACGTCCTCTCTACTCGTCACTTCTACTTTATCATACTAATATCATGTTTCGCACAATTCCTATGCCTTAATTCATCGACCTTTCGTTTCCATTACATTCATTCATTCATCGGCTCTGAAGAAGATAGGTATCCTCTTCAGAGCCGCTACCTACACATCATCACTTCTTGCCAGGTGGAGAAAAAGTGGTAGGTAGCAATAAATTCCAAGAAAACTTAAATTGTTAATATAATCAAATTATAAAGCCAATTAAAGCCGCGTTGACACGGTCAGTGTGCTCTGACCGAGTGGGCTCAAACGAGTAAGTTGCATACAAAGTGTACTCGGATAGTGGTTAATTTTGTTAAATATTTTATAGTCAACAAAGAAAAAAAACGGATTTTGTATTAAATAGTATCTGAATTGTCAGAGACATGTTAATCGAAGAGTTAAGACGGAAAAAACATAAGTCTTTTATAGCAAAAGGATAGTAATCTGTGAAAAGGAGAAGAATTTGGACTATTCCTTTGATTCAGCGATCACGAAGAACATCGCACATCTAGCAATTTTCTCCGAGAAAGTGAACAGGTCAATCCTGCTTCATTCTGAGCCTAGTAACCGAGCTAGCTCGGAGCAGTAGGACGTGGTCCGACTCAAATCAGACTTAAATCTGCTATAGCTAGCAGTAAAACCTGAAACTGAACTCATTTACTCTTTAATCTCATTTCTATAGTGCTAAAATAGTATAAATTTTAGTAGATAATCTATTGTTACATTAAATTGCAACACTGATAAAGTCCTTTACAATAAAATTTCGTATAATTTTATATTTCTTTTGCTGCTTACACTACGCTCGACGGAATATCTATAAAATTTCAGTAACGTAACGGTCATCTAAACGTTTTTTTTTAATGTAAAGGACATGCTATTTTTGAAACTACTGGGTATTCCTAAACCTTTCATATAAAACAAGAAAGAAGGGGAAATTCTAAGAAACTTTGCTCTGAACACCATAAAAATTGGACCAGACAGTAAAAAGTTATAGACAAAATAAAAAAATAAAAATCGTTTTTTGGCTCTCCTGAAAAGTCGTATTTTGTCCCTTACGTTAATTGATACTTCCGGTGTCAAAAAGTAAAAATGGTACACTAAAGGCGCTTTTTCATTTTCCATACAATTTTACGTCGTCGTGATACTTCAAGTACTACTACTACGACCAAATACCTACGTAGAATTCAAGCTAAGGTCTCTGGTCACAGGTCTACGCCTAGTTTTTCTATATCAACTGACTGACTTAATGTTGACATTTAAAAAACAGTTTAACATTTCCTTCATTTATAAATTGCTTACATTCCAGAACTTTCTCAGACAAGCCGCGGGCACAGCTGGTATATTTCATAACCATAATTATCTACCTACCGACGACCTGACTTCGTCGTAAATGGTGAGCAACGTTTGTCCTTTCAGAACAACTCGCCATGAATAGGTAACTGTGTCTTAGATTCGAAAAGATGTAATAATATCCGTGTCTTAACGATTTATGTCTAAAGTAAAAGCACATCTACGGACCAGCCTTTGTGACGTCATAAAGGCAGCTCGCTATAGAGACTAATTAGTTCTATTGAAATGTCTAAATTGAAAAGACGTAATATCAAAGATCTTAGGTAATGTTTCTAGGAAGAAATGAGAGTCTCGGAGAAAATTGTCTGGGTTATTTTGAGATATTAAAAAGGCCTTGTTTTGAAGCACGCACGTGTACATACTTGTAGGAGGAATCTTCCACTTTCATCCAAGACCAAGTTACGTAGGTAGGTACTCAGAAAAAAATGGCAAACAATTTAAACGCAATACAATTCTTTGAGAACATCCTGAGTCGAAGGATGGTCACGTAATATCAACATTATGGATGGTTTGATCTTGTGTCCAGCATATTGCTTTGGTATTAAAACAAAAGGAAAATCTCTAGTCTATCAAATCAATCGCAGCGCGCGATGTGACAAATAATGTGAACTAATTGGGGTTACCTACGTGACGTACTTGTCAAGTTTAATATGCACTTAATCCTTTTTGAGTACCTTTTTTAGGTTTTATTTAACTTTTAATGAAAAACAAATCGATTTTTTTTCTTAAAATATCTAGTTGGTAAGCATTGGTAGATCGTATGCCCCAAAAATGTGGTCACAGCGTATACGTTCAAAAATAAAAGCTAACAATATTTTCGTAGTATTATCAGTAGTGAAGTAATTACTGCAATTAAATAAATAAATAAAATGTCTTCCTAATTTCTAAAACACTCCGCAAACCTCTTTTTTTTACAACACACCTACTTCGTAACTGTATACAGCAATTCTGCACACACCCTTAATACTATTTAAGGTACAGCAAGAACAATAGCAGATAAGGATCAGTATGTAAATGACTCGTGCTCGTAAATCAGACTGTTACCAACTTGGCAAGAGAATGTCCGAGCCATTCATGGCTGATCCTAAGTGGATGAATGGGTTTCATATCTGATGGTGGATGTGAGAGGTCAGTTTGGATTGAGGTGTGAAGGGAATTAAGAGGTGTTATGACCGGAACGAGGTTCCGTAACAAGGCGGGTGTTGTGAGCTTTGTTTTTGCAGTTATTGTTATATTGTATAACGTTTATCAGTATAATCACTATAGTCCTTGACGGTTTTAGATTAATCTGCATCTTTGAAAGGAATAACGCTGTTTTTTTTTCATGCAAGTAGGAGGTTTTCGCGTCCTACGCTTTTGGATTACAAGTCTTATTACGTGTTCGTTTACATGTTCTGGAAAATATCAGTCAGAAATCAGCCATCGGGTAGTGCTCATCGGCTTTGATATAACAACGATGTTCAGACAGTTCTCCTTTTTTAATAGGAAATGGGGCTGGATTTTCAACGAGACATGAGCTTTGCACCCTGTTCTACCTTTCTTCTTTGGTTCTACCTGTTCTTTTTTCTTGCCTCAAATTCTTTATTAATAATAATTAAGACGCGGACGTTAAGACCATTTTGTAGAACTTTTTAATATTTACAAGTAATGTAAAATCTTACCACCAGTCTCCTGACAATGAAAATTAGGGTCGAGTCCTTTGGCGCACGCCTTGGTGATCTTGTCGATCTGCGCGTGCGTCACGTGCTCCAGGAACCGCCGCAGGTTTGCGCGGGAGTGCAGCGCTTTCAGCGTCTTCTCGTCAAGCTTCAGCATTTTGTATACCCGCCGCTTGTATTTTAACTGGAAAATTGTAATGAGTTCGTTAGTTTACAGACTCGGACCATCTCTAGGTACAAGATCTGATACAGACCTTCCTTTCAGCGGGACTTTCATTAATTATTATCTACAGGCTAGTAAATGGTCCACAGCAGGATAATGGCATTTTTTTTATCCAACTGCTGAGGGACATTAGTGTCTCCTTCTACTTCTTTCACTCTGGCGTTTGCTACTAAGACCACACGAATAAGCAGACATTTTTATTTAAAGCATGATCTGTGACACCAAATTATTTTAAACTAGCTTCCGCCCGCGGCTTCGCCCGCGTGGTGTTTTGATAGCCTATGTTCTTTCTCAGGGTCTAAAGATTGTCTGTGCCTAATTTCATCAAAATCGGTTGAGAGGTTTACGCGGGAAAGCGTAACAGACAGACAGACAGACAGAGTTACTTTCGCATTTATAATATTAGTTTGGAAGTTTGGATTGCTTACTCTGAAGAAAATTTCTAGCAATAACTGTGGCCTAACCAAGAAGGTTATGCCAAGTCTAAATCACATCAATAATAATTTAATGTCATCATCATCAGCCTATAATGTTCGCACTGCTGGGACACAGGCCTCCTCTTTGTGAGACGGAGTGGGCCATAATCCACCACACGGGCCCAGTGCGGGTTGGTATATGTCACATGTCTTCGAATTTTTTGGTTCTAGGACATGTCGGTCTCTTCACGATGGTTTCCTTCGCCGTTTTAAGAGTTGTGATGAAATAAATTACAGAAAGCAATGCGCCTGGCGGGGTTCGAACCCACGACCTACAACTCGAAGTCGGGACCGATACTACTATGCTAATTTAATGTAAAATACGATAAAAGTTGCAAGAAAGGAACTCCAATCACCTTTTCTGTCCTCATTGAATAAACAATATAATTACTTCTACTTCTACAATTATGGTAAGTCGATAAAAAGAGTTATTTTTAACCGACGAAAAAAAAAGGAGGAGGTTCTCAATTCGACATGTATATTTTTTTTTTTTTTTTTTTATGTATGACCACGCATAACTTTTCCTAACGTGGTCCGATTTCAAAAATTCTTTTTTTGTTAGAAAGAGTATATCTCAAAGTTGGTCCCATTTAAATTTCAAAACTAAAATCGGCCTCTAAGGGTAGAAAAAAAGGAATTATTTGTCAATCTTCCTACAGAGTTTTCAATTATGAACCGATTCTGTTGAAATAAAGTTAACAATTGTAGTTCTGAGGACATATTATATAGCAGAAATGTGGAGAACATAACATGATGGCGTCACCATCATCAGATCAACTCCAGATACCTGTTATTTTGTGAAGTCAGTCCCAAGAGTTCGTTAACAGTTAACAACAGCTATATCGTGTTTGGGCTCATTTCACTCAGCTTGATGAGAACTTTAGACCTAGCTGAGGTATCATTGCCATCGAGGGTCTGAGGATGGTGACGGATAGCAGGGGCAAGATGTCCTCAACAGTTAACAGCACCTTTATCGTGTTTGGGCTCATTTCACTAGTCTTGATGAAAACTTTATACCTAGCTGGGGTATAATTGTCATCGAGGGTCTGAGGATGGTGACAGAGGGCAGTAGCAAGAGATCCTTAACAGTTAACAGCAACTATATCATATTTGGGCTCATTTCACTCATATTGATGAGAACTTTAGATGTAGCTGGGGTATGACAGTCGTTGAGAGTTTTTAGTTACAGAAATTGACACGAGATAGGAAACTCAAAAGTAAAAAATAAGTCCTTTTTTAAAAAAAAATCAAACCGACGAAACATCTAACTGAAAAGCAAAAAATAAATTTTGAGGCGGCGCCAAAGAAAAAATCAACGAATAGCTACGACGAGCTATTCAACCACGACAACCTATACAACGAGCTATTCTGCTCTTCAAATTGTTAATTTATATGTTTGTTTGTTTGGCGCCGCCTCAAAATTTATTTTTTGCTTTTCAGTTAGATGTTTCGTCGGTTTGATTTTTTTTTTAAAAAGGACTTATTACCTCTAGATATCCGACAGGTCCATTAAAAGGATAGTCTCCAAGGCGACGCTCCTCATCCAAGAACTTGCCGGCCTTGCCGTTGACCGGTGGGCAGAACAGACCATAGTTGAAGCTCTCCTTCAACTCCTGGAAACAAAGAGATATAACATGTTAGTTATTTTAATGAAGGGGCTGATTGAGTATGCTTTGCAGGGGTAGGTATCTCTGGGGGATGAGGTAAACGCAGCCAATAATGTAGCTTTGCTAGTGCCATATGTGCCTTAACAGTAGTGACCGACCGAAATTTCGGTTTCGGTTTCGGTTTCGGCCGGTTTCGGCCAAAAAAGCTAGTTTCGGCCTTAGTTTCGGTTTCGGCCAAAATATAGCCGAAACTTTCGGCCCTGCCGAAACTCAAATGTTCGTGCATTTTCGTGCTTCGTTCGGTAAAATTCGTAGCTAAGACGTGCTTACTCGCCGGTGGGGCTCCGGCTCAGTTCGCCATCGTCGATTTAATCGTGATTCGTGAGTTGAGGTAATGTTTTTGAGTTTACTGCCAAGAGTAAGTTTTGTATATTCATGTCATAATAAAATATATTTGTTAAGTAGGTTAATGATTAAAAAACTTATCAATCACCAAGGTAGTGACTGTATTCGAAACGTTAACGGTTTCTTCTTTGAAATAATGCATTTTTTTTTTAACACTGTAATTTCGTATTTTTGAATTTAGTGCGATTGTTGAGACTTCAAATCGAGTGAATCAATGAAAACAATGTTTTTTTTTATAATTTCGAATAGATTATGGCTCAGTAGAAGTTAAATAACATGGGAAAATTGCAATGTCACAAAACGGCTATTTCCATATTAAGCTTGCCGTATTTCATTACTTCCCAGAATTTGATCCTTATTAGCAATACTATCAAATGGTGTAATAATAATGGTGTTATTTTTTTTTTTCAATATCAGCGGTTTCGATTCCTGACCAAGATTATAGATTTTTCTAAAATCTAATGATGCAGTTTTAGCTTTCGTCAAAATCGGTCTCGAGACTCCATTCAACGTTTTTCGATATTCCTCAAAGTAAAAAATATAGCCATCCACGCCCAGTTGAAAAATTCACCCTGTTTATTTGACACTTTTTCCTATGTGTTAATGAAAGTTATTATGACGGGGCCCCACTATAGAGGGCCAAAGCCTACCGGGGTCACGGGACTAACGAATTACCGTGACCCCGGAACGTAAGGGCTATTGAAGGACACCGTGGATTATAGTCAGTAAGAGTCTGCCAGTCCCTCCCGCTCTGCCCTGGGTCTCAATGTGTTAATAAATGTAAAAAAAAAACAGTAAATTTCAGAAAATTTTGGAAATTTTAAATGTTCTAAAAAGTTTCGGTTTCGGTTTCGGTTTCGGCCGAAACTGAGAGCAAGGCCGAAAGTTCGGTTTCGGTTTCGGTTTCGGCTGAAAAATCAGTTTCGGTCGGACACTACTTAACAGGCGCTGCACAGGAGGGTTCTGAAAATGGTATTTTAAGAGGTCTCGTTTCCCTCCTCCATGCGCAGATGGTGATCGACGGAGTAGTAGTGAGCACTCCCCGGTCTTATCCCCAATGACCGGGCGCATTTTGAAAGTTTCCCCATGATAACAAAAAAAAACTTTGCTAGAGCCTGCATACCTACACTTAGATTATAGAATATCCTAGTAGACCACTGAGAACTGAAGCCAAAAACACACAAGAAATAGACAAGTGAACCTCCCCAAGGAAATGATTTAAATGTGTGCGTGACGCTCACACAGACATTAAAAAAAAATGGCTTCAATAAAACGTTACTTTTTGTTTCGAACACGGAATCGGGACATTTTATAATCAAACTACCTACATTTAACAAATATTACAATTTAACTCCATGGACAGACACGTTAATAAGTTACTCACAAGCTATCTTTACCAGAACTGGACTTCTATAGGTTTTATGATGATAACATCCAAATACCCGGACGTCGAGCTTGTGTTAGCTCAGTGTGGTAAAAAGAGTAGGTACCTACCACAATCGTTATTATTACGTATCGATTCCTCTTTTTAAACAATACATTAAGCACTTCATGACTCAAATAGTATTATTCGCGACTACCAGGGGTTAATTCAACCTGCTCGGGTACGAGGCTCAAGCCAGACTGACTGTTGGATACGAAATTCACAATTAGCTCAACTGCAACGTCTCGGAGAAAAATTAACTGCAATGAGGGTAGCGCGAAAAATACATGCTAAGATCTAAATAATCCTTGTGAATCGATATCGTTTGAACTAAATCGTTATAAACTCATTTAATTATAAATTATATTTTGTTCCATAATTATCTTTATTAATTATGGAGAGAAAAACAAACATTAATGTTACCACAAAAAATATTTTCGTGTTAATAAATAGACCATATTTATTTATTTTTTTCATAGTAACACCATTATAACAGTTAAGAAATGAAAACTTGAAAACAACTTGGAAAAAATCTTTATAAAAAACATAGGCAGTTCGGTATTGCAAGCTCTTAAAAAAAGTTTACGAAAAATTCCAACACTACGGATGAATATTAAATGCTGAAGAAGTCGAAAGAAACGGCTAGTGTTTCTCGTACAAATGTACCCTATACTTACATCAGATAAGGCACCCGCATGTCTATAACCGCTGGACCTACCCGGTCATTGATAAATCGATAGAAAGGACCTTGACATCTACCCCGTATTATCAATATCACCCCCTCGGGGTTAGAAATTGGGTTGTGTACATGTTCAAACCTGCGTACTTGTTTGTTTATGAAACATAAATTAGTTAGAGCTACAAAAGCTTTTTACATGTTCACAAAATAGAGCCACATTTTGTTAAAAACCATTATTCTGTAGTCATTTGCTTTAATCTGTTGAAAAGTTTTGTGTTGTTCGAGCAATTTAGTGCTTGTATATTGAGTGTTTACAGTCGTTAAGTTGTTTATTAACCGCCATTTTGTAATTACAATGACGTCCTAAAATGGCGTATTATAGCATAAGCCTAATCAGCAGATACATAATGTACTCACAGCTGGGACGTATATCGTACAGCTTATAATCCATCTCTAAGATGTCTTCAAATTGGTTCTATGACATGCCGGTTTAGTCACAATATTTTCTTCACCGTTTTGAGGGCAGTGGTGATGAAATAAATTATATAAAGTAATGCCACCTGGCTGTATAATGGCGTAATAAATCGAATATTTTTTTTCTTCACAACGTTACACATGCGAACAAATAAGCTCTTCTTAAGAATCTAAAAATAGCACCATACTGTCTATTTTTAACCACAACGGATTTTCAAAAGCTCTTAACTTAAACGCGAATTCCATTAAAATTCTCTCAAGTAATAAATCACCCGTCTTAACTACAATACATTAATTATATTCTTAAATCATTCGGAGAATACTGCATTCTGGTTTTTCATAGGATAGAGAGGTAAGGCTGTACGGTTGCAAGAAAAGGCTTGTGTACCTACAAAAAAATCAGATTATCAAAATATAATATAACCCCTATTTTTTTTTGTTACACAACCCAAAATTGCCGAAGATTTACAATACGTCATGCTGTGGTGTCAGTTTAAGTGCGTCCTGTTGGCCTACCATGAACTCTTAATGCGATCCAGTTTAGGCTGTGGGAAAGAGATGGCGCTAGACGACTTGTACAGCTCTGTTTCTTTCTCACAGCCTAAACTGAATCGCGTTAAGCGGGTAAGGCTCCTAACGTCAAAAATTGCAAATCTAATTAGACAGTTTCAGTTATAACTTGGAAAAAAAATGGATGGTACCTACGTAATTTATTTTGTTTTAAGTGAATATTCCAACAAAGGTAAATCGCATAAAAACTTGAGAGGGGACACTTGCATTTACTCTTTTTTTTAATAAGCAGACGAATAATTAGATTTGTAATTTATTGATGTTGTAAACTATCCTACGGCCTAGCAATCTGTCAAGCGAGCTAATCGTTACCGAGGTCCGTCGTGTAGTATCAATCAGTTAATTGCAATGCAAACATCTTAACTTGATAGCTCAGTTGTTTATCTTGATCGGTTATTAAGGGTAATAGGTGAGAGATTAATGCTTTAGCAATTAATTTATAGCTGCACTTTCTGTTTAGAAGAGAACAGAAAGCTCTTTTTTAAATTATGATGGACTGATGTGCGTTTCTAGAATAACGTATACATTGCTTTTCAATTTTCCTTGAAAAAAGAAATGAAAATGAAATGTGCTGTTATACGCTGTCGAAAGGCACAAGATGGATAGTATTTTATGGAAAGCATCGAGGAAGTGTGACATAATACTTAAGTACATATTATAAAAAAGCTGAAACATGTGTAGTTTAGCATGACATTTTCTATATTGAAGAGGCACACCTCTTCAATACCTACAGAAAATAAAAAAAACTGCGAAAAACAGCTTCCAGGCAATTTTCCGAACGAAATGGAAATTGTCAACTGAATTCAAGCGAATGCTTTAATTCCGAAGCAATTTAAACTCTTCAGGGACTCAGAATTAATGCCATCTATAATCCTACTGTCGAAAAATTCATTATACATATTTCCAATGAAATATGAAAACCACAAAATGACATATATTTTGACAGAAGAATTATCTTTAAGACCGACAAAAGGTTTCTAACAACTGCACTCAATCATAGACGAGAGTTAATTACTAAGGCTAATGTCTCGACTCAATCCAGTCTATGGTATGTTTATGACGTCATAACTAGCCATATAGCCTCATAGCCGCTTAGGCCATAGGCCCTGTGTTTAATGATCTCTCGTTTTGCAAGCGGCACGCGATTTACATCAAAAGGATGAACTTATGGACCGGCTGATTAAAGCTATTGGAGGCGCAAAAAAAGATGGGTGAGTTGTGAAGATTATAAATGATTGCTAGTCATATGTTACAACGATTTATGCAGATTTAGGAGAGGTTCTGACTTTGAAAGCACTTTTTTTTTGCCAACGAATGAAAATGAGATGGAAGATTCGAATTTATTTGATTTTGATAAAGGGACCACCGCACCAGCAGTTAAAGCTGAATATATAAGGGTATCAATCTTTAGGGCTTTACATTTTTGCTCCCCCGCACCAGCACTATGCCGGCGCCGCCGCGGTGCCGGTGCCGTGCCGGATAATGGAAAAACACCCATTCCCGTATGTAAAAAGTAGATTCGCATTCTGACTTGTCAAAAAACATAAAATATTTCTTTTGTTTCTTCTTTTTTTTTAACGATTGTTTCGCGTTTCACCACTATCTCGCCTGATGGTAAGCGAAGATGTGGTCGACGATGAAGCACGCTTGCCTAGAAGTAACCTGTTCACTCTTGACTTGAAAACTCCAAGGTTATAGCTGTCAGGAAACACAGACCCTGTCAGGGCATTCCACTCCTTGACTTTTTATAGTATAAATAAAATAGGCAAAATCTTAGAAAAATTGGGAATTTTCAATTTAAAAAAAAAACTTACCATGTAGGCTTCACCATCAAATCCCCACCCACAAACAAGGCGATTCCCCACAAACAAGGCGAAAAACACTAGGTACATTTGGAAAACATATACCAATAAGGAGCTTTCAATCGAAGCAAACAAATCACTGGCTTGTCCGACCGAACTGACTCAAGTCTAACGAAGCGAGATATATTAGCAGAGACACCAGGATTGATAGAGGAATGTCAGTCGAAACTGATTGCTGCAGAACTGCAGGTCAGACTGATATCAGTTTATAAATGAACTGATCTCTGTTATTTATGGACAGAAGTCAGAATGGTATGTGATGATAATGTTGTTTCTAATTACATTTGGATTGAGCTATCTTGGATTGAATGATAGATTTTGATTGGTTGATCGTTTGAGATGGATTATGGTATTTGATTGGGTTTTACAAGTGGATGTTGTAAAACCTAAATAGAATGTTTAAAATTCAAGCTGTCGAAAACGTTTTTATTTCTTAGTAGAAAAAGTATTTATATTTAGCAAATAATATTAAATTGCATTAAAGAATACAATTGGCTTGAAAGGATTCCATCTTTTTTCTCTCAGCTAATTAATTCCCCGCAGAATAAAAACGCTACACTCCAGTTCCAGTGATGGATTACACTTTTTTCTGGCACACAGTGTACACAGAACTAGTTAAGCCACTGTTTGTGTTGTACAATACAATGCCGTGCAGATTAACTGGCATGATATATCGGTGAAGTGTCTAACTTAACAAGAATGGCATAAGTTATGGGTGGACGATGCACAGACCTGAGTGCTAAGTTAACAAATTGTACATCACACAAGACATGTTAAAAGTTAAAATGATAGATGTGTACTTTGCAGAATACTGGGTCTAAATTTAATAGCCGGGAAGAGAGGAAATTGGTTTAGGAAACGGGATATGTGGAACCTTCACAAGTGATTAGATAATTATGAGAAAATGATAGATGTGCCGACATACAGGAGAAGTTGTGTAAATGGCCAGGAATGCAGAAAACTCATGAAAATTAGATGCGTTTAAGGTGATTGCTTCGATGTAGCCCGCGAAATTCAATTTTTTTTACGTTTTTTGCAATTTGCAGGCCAGTGACATGTTGTAACTTTATAAATATATGTGTTGCGGTAATAACAAGTATAATTTTAAATATAAAAATTATCAAAAAATTCGCTCCATCAGCTCTCACATAGAAAAGGTGCATCGTAGTTAGATTTCGGAGATTTTAACATGATGCACCTTTTCTATGTGAGAGCTGATGGAGCGAGTTTTTTGATAATTTTTATATTTAAAATTATACTTGTTATTACCGCAACTCTTAAATTTATAAAGCTACAACATGTCACTGGCCTGCAAATTGCAAAAAACGTAAAAAAAATTGAATTTCGCGGGCTGGTTGGAGCATCCCTCTTAAGCAACTTCTATGAGTGAGGAGGTAATTGTGTATGAAGGAGGAGGGCAATACCTTATTAAGACTCAACAAGAGTTCTTTTTCGAATAACGGGAGCACTCTTTTCCGGGATTGGGTGGGTTTTAGTGGGTGCTCTGCTACCGCTAGTTTTTAGCTGGGGATATATGCTATACAGGCCCGGAAGAATAATAAAGAAATGTCTGAATAAAAGCGCGCAGTAGGATTTTCAATTTATGGCAATGAACCGATCGATAAAAAATATGAGGATTTTAGGTTTCGCCTACAGACTGTTTAATGAAGTAAATGTCAAATCTTTTACAACAACCTGTCAACATCCTGTTGACAGGCCTGTTGGTCTAGTGGTTAGTGACCCTGACTGCTATGCCGGAGGTCGTGGGTTCGATTCCAACCAAGGACAAATGTTTGTGTAATGAGCACGATCATTTTGTTCTGTGTCTATAATATTTATGTATTTAGAAATATATACGTATGTTTATCAGTTGTCTAGTACCCATAACACAAGCTCTGCTTAGCTTGGGACTAGATGGCGTTGTGTGATAGTTGTGGATTATTATTATTATTATCTATAGCAAAAGTATAGCGTAGTACACACATCGACAACCGATTCTAACAAGAAGGCTTTAAAAAAACACGGCTAACAGATTCTACGATAAGTTTTTCCGCTTCATTTTCTTGCAAAGTTTTGTATGCTGTTCATAATACTTACTGTAAGTAGAACTTACTACATGGGCTAAGTTGGAGCCCACACTTAGTTAGTATCTTAGTCAATGGCGTGTTATGTAGTGTTTAAAACTTGAGCAGCTTTTAAATAGGTCAGCAGTGTTTATGCAATGTTTCTCCAAGACTTTTACGACAATTTTTTGAATAAATTTTGCTTTAGCTCAAATGAAACTGATGATGTATTATTTGCATTTGAGAACTGTATGAATTCAACCAATCTTACCAAAAGGTATCGTGTTACCCAGTTACTGGTCGTGGTGCCCAGATAAGCCATTGCTCTATATTCAGCTGTATCCGTTTCGACTGAAAGCCGATCCCAACGTAGTTGGGAAAATGCTATGCAAATAAGAAAGTAAATTGATGTTTATATTTCATGAAACTTATTTGTTTAAAAGCCGTAACCAAATTCACTTGAACTAAATATTTTTTAGCCTTGAGTACTGTTATTCCCACCCCTTTTAGGTGATTATGAAAATATCCAAAATTTTATTGGAAAATGCGAAACGAAAAATTCTGCCCTATTTTCCGTGTAAAAATTCATTTTACAATATACCACCAAGATTTTTAGGTCGCAGAATTTAGAGGATATCTTGTAATACGGTACGATGCCTTATTCGAGCGATATTGGCCAAGCGTGGTGGAAATATCGGAAAAATACGGCATCACTAGGGTAGCCATTTCTAATATGTAGCAAAGGAGAGACATGCAGCTAGGGTCTATTTTGGAATTGCAATGGCAACACTGTAGATCATATAGATAGAGATAGTTTCAATACAATATCAAATATTCCGTATTTAGAAAAAGCCCGTGTATTTTTCTTGTGGGTCTTTTTTCCGTAGCTATTTAATCTTAAAGCAACTTTACTTAACTATCAATGCCAGGAAAATCTGTACGATAGGCCAAAACACCGGTAATGTCCTGAAAAGTCCGGAAGGGTGGTAACCCTAGTTATGACGTCACAGGTAGGCTATTCAGCGGCTTTTCAAGTTGAAGGCTCCGTAATATCTAAAGCTTAAAAATGATGTTTTAATATTTGAGTTCTAAAGAAACTGCTGTTTAGATGTTTTGAAGCGAGGAAATTGGCTCTTTTATTTGGACTTAGTCAATACAGCTCAGTAAGGTAAAATCATCTACTGTAGGTATTTTAGCACTGATTTGATGGCATATTTTTTTTTAATAGAGTGAAGCTTATTTGAAATTTTCAGGACCTTAAGTAGGTAATTATTTTTAAGGAATTCTCTTGTGTCGGGTGAGCGCATCAAATATATGCATTTAAATCTGTTTTGTATTGTGTCTGTTACTAACATTGTTTTTAATTATTGTGTTTTACTAAAACCATATGGATCACGGTTTGAAATACATTTTTTATCTATTTTTTTTTTTAATTCTCTCGTATCACTGCGATCTGACGCCAAAGGGACCTTTATCAGTGGCTTGGTTGGGTTTGTAATTGTAATAACATAAATGATTAATAAATGATACTAAAAGTTGCTAATAACAAGCGTCCACGTGTGTAGGTATATACCTACTACTACATTATTTCATGCAAATTCTACGCACATCAGCACTATAAATAAGATATCCTTGCCCCTTATCAGTAACAGATTAAATATGTGCATTAACTGACCAATATTGGTCAGAATTAACTCCCTATCTTACACAGATAACTGTGGATTAAGATATGTGCTTAACGAGAGATTAGATAGGAATAGGTAGTGAAATATAATCCTTATGTTAATAGAGATAGAAGTTATCTTTATTTACTATGTGTAGTAGTCGATGTTGTTATAAGTCAATGATAGATTTAAATTAAATATTTGCATTTGATATTGGTGTTAGCTTTGTTTGTATTCAACTGATACTATAATGTAATTATACGTAGTGATGCATCCGATACCGATACCGATATATCGGCGATACATCGGTTTAGCCGATATATCGGTATCGACGATATTTTTATGACCGATACAACGATACTTTTTAAATTAACAAAAAAACAAAAAAGTTTCCAAATCTGTTATGTTCTGTCGCATCAGAGAGACTATTTTCCAGCGCAGGTCTCTTTCAAACAGACTTGCGAAATCGCATTTCTACGAATTTAAGATTTGATATGATTTAACTTTGTTTATTAAACAAAAATCTTATTAATGTTAATTATAATTACTACTAATATCAACCATGTCACTACTTTTTATATTAATAAAAAAGTAATCTGACTTGTGATTTATTTATTTTATCTAATTTTTTTAATTCACAATAAGTGTATCGGTATCGGTATCGTATCGGCGAAAAGGCGTATCCATACATCCCTAATTATAAGGTATCTTTTATTATGTGAGCAGTGGGGCCTATTTGCCCCGATTTACGAGTTGTAAGTCGTCGGTTCGAACTCATTACCCAGCTAGCTAAATTACTTTGTGTGATTTATTTCATCACCACTGCTCTCAAAACGGGGAAGGAAAACATCGTAAGGGAAAGACATGATTGTGTTATCTACCAATCCGCACTGGGCCTGCGTGGTGGATTATGGATCACTCCCTCTCACAGAGAGGAGGCCTGTGTCCCAGCTGTGGAAACGTAGGCTGATGATGATGATGATGATGACCTTTTAATATTATGTGAAGTTTTTATTAATAAGTGAAGCAAAAACTTTGTACCCCTTTTAAAGGAAATTACGCTAACGCGAACAACTGTGATTCTTATACACCTCGTATCAGTTAAAGTTTCTATTGTGAAGGAATGCAGAAAGCTAATTTATAAAAATGTATATATATTATTATTTTTTTAAATTATGTTTTAATTTTGACCTGTAGGCGGCTACCATTTATAAGCAATTTAAGGTGTTTTTAATAGTTTTTATTATCTAGGTAATAAAGTGCGGACATAATAAAGTAGGTACCTATCCACTAAGACCTACTTAATATACTACGAGTATAATGTAGTAAGTATTAGCCAAAATGTCGGACGGCTGGATTAATGTAATCGGGCAAAAAGATAAGTAGGGCTAAATCTTTATGACAGAGTTACGGATTAATCGCGCAAAAGACAAGTTGGGGCTTAATTTTCATGTCAATGTCCAACCCTCCTTTTGATCTTGACTTGGCAACTAAAACTCAGAGACCCGTGTTCCAGTTTTGCGGAATAGGTTGGCTGGTCTTTTGGTATATATATATATATATATATTTTTTTTTTTTTTTTTTTATTATTAAATCTACAATCAGCCTCATGGCTTTAATCAGATTGGATGGATGTGATTTAGGTTATCTTTAGAGGGTGCACATCCTTCGAAGTGTCAACCCTATCTTTTTGCAACTTCTGTGAGTTTTTATATTGAGGCTAGTCGCACTCTCTTTAGCCGGAATAGGCAGTTGCTTGTTTGCATGAGCTGTGTGGCAAGATGGTTGGTGTGTCGCTCTAGACGTTGTTTGTAAGATACACAAGACATCTCTATTTCTTCCTTGACTGTCGGGATTTTCAAATACTCGTGCACTTCCGTGTTCCGTGTGAACCATGGCGCATTGACCAAGATTTTTAATATTTTGTTCTGATAGCGTTGGAGGATTTCCACATTTGAGTGACTTGCTGATCCCCAGAGTTGGATGCCGTACGTCCATATCGGTTTTAGAATGCACTTGTATATGAGGAGTTTGTTTTCTAGACTCAGTGTTGATTGCCTGCCCAGTAGCCAGTACATATCTCCAAACTTTTTGTTAGCCTGATCTCTTTTGGCTTTTATATGGTCTCGCCAAGTGAGTCTCCTATCTAGGTGCATGCCCAAGTATTTGACTGTATTGTTAGTTGGTAGAGTGGTACCGTCAAGTGTTACTGGTGTGCAGTCCCCTCTTTTTAGTGTGAACGTAATGTGTACCGATTTTGCCGGGCTTGCACGTATTCTCCACTTTTTTAGCCACACTCCAATTTGGTCTAGGCATACTTGGAGTTTTGTTGATGCTGTGTTCGGGTCTTTACTACAAGAGAGAACTGCAGTGTCATCCGCATAAGTCGCAGTTATTACTTCCTCTAAGGTGGGTAGGTCAGCTGTGTATATAGTATACAAGACAGGGCCTAGTACAGAGCCCTGTGGCACTCCTGCTTCCATTTGGCAAATAGACGAGAGACAATCTTCACATTTGACTTGGAACAGGCGATTTTGCAAATAAGATTTCAACAGCATGTACATACTATTTGGTAGATGGAGCTTTAGCTTGTACAGGAGACCCTTGTGCCACACGCGGTCAAAGGCCTGCTGAATATCGAGGAAAACAGCTGAACAGTATTCCTTTCTTTCGAGCGCTTGTCGTACTGTATGAGCTACTCGGTGCACTTGTTCTGTAGTCCCGTGGTTTGCGCGAAAACCAAATTGGTGTTCTGGTATAACATTTTGTTCTTTTAGAACTGGTAAAAGTCGTTTCAGGACCAGTTTCTCAAAAACCTTCGACAGCAAGGGAAGAAGACTTATGGGTCGGTATGATGATACCTCTGTAGGAGGCTTTCCCGGTTTGGCGACCATATTTATGGTTGATACTTTCCACAAATTTGGGAAATATTGTAGCCTTAGCATTGCATTGTAGAGTATTGTCAGCAGGACAATGCCTTTTTTTGGCAGTTGTTTAAGAACTTCTGCCGTTATTAGATCAAATCCTGGTGCCTTTTTTTGTTTCAAATGCATGATAGCCTTTTTGACTTCTGACGGTGTAACTGGTGTTATTGGCGGAGACATCTGTTGGTCGCTGTTCAAGAGTTTGTCTATTTCCTCTTCGGTGTGCGTGTTGTCAGGTTCATTTGGTTTGAAGATGTTTTTTAAAGAACTAGCAAACAACTCTGCTTTATTTTGAGGTTTTCGTGACCAATTGCCATTTGTTTGTCTTAGTGGAGGCATGTGTTCTTTCGGCCTTTTTAGTGATTTAGTTATTTTCCAAAGTGTATAATCCTCTGCTTTGCGGAATAGGTTGGCTGGTCTTTTGGTATATATAAGGCGGAAAAATCATTTGAATCCTGAAAAGTATAATCACCAATTGATCCAAATGTAAGGGCCATCCAATTGATAATATTATATTTTTTCACGATTTCGATGTTGTTTCTATGGAGAAAGTTTTCAAATAATCAAATACTTTTTTTCTTCTTCTCTTTGGTGATCTATTCTGTTTCATTTTGTCTGATGGTCTACCACACCAATAAAAAAAAGACCTATCTGATACACGATATAATTTACGCATTGATCAAGGATTCGCTTAGGGTTAGTGAAAACGGGGTTTGTCCACCCACATCAGAATTCTCAACTAGAATTCATTTCACAATGAAATCTAGGCAAGGAATGAAGACCCGGATTTTCACAACATAAAGAGCAATACATAATTTCTAATTTATGATTCATTTACCAGTTCCGTTACATAGATAAAAGTCCATAGAATAGTTTACAAAGCCTTAGAAATGGCTTGTACATTGGACAATAGTATTAACATTCGTATTTATAATTTAGAGTAGGTTTACTGCCTACTTTACTGACAGATCGTAGGTGTTCTGTGTTCCTGCTACTAATTGGTAAGGGTTGGCAAGGGTTGGCACAGTTGCGTCACTTTAAAATTATTTTAAGCTTTTCTTTTGCATATAGAACAATTGTAATGATCACCATTATGTTAGACGAAAATTGCCCATTTCTGAACAAAAGTGTACATCTTCTCGCATCCAGCTTAATTTTGCTACTTCACTACTTTACCTGGTCTTAGGTACATCTTATGGAGACTGGAATCTTTAGACATGTTGAAAGCTTATCCAAATTTTGCTTGCTTTTCTTCCAAAACAATGACAAGTTGAATAAAATAGGAAATTAACTACAATTTCCAAATTCAACTAAACAAGCTTCCTTCCAAAATGTCTCTACAACGTTAACATCCCAATTAACATAAACTAAACTACAAAGCTGTATCAAAGCACTCGACAACACGACAATTAAATCGTAACAACAATTACATCTCAACAATGTGTCGCAATTCTCCGTGACAATTCTTGTCTTTGCAGTAACAATTCTAGTCGTCATTGTGACAATTTTCGTCTTCAATGTGTGACAACCCTGTCAGTCACACTCATGACAATTATCCACATTTTAGCATACAATAGAGTTGTCTACAACTGAGTTCTGTTTGTAGGTCACCAGATTGATTGCTTGTTACCCGTTGTTGCTAGCGTTACTGGATAACAGTATTTATTGACGATAAATGTTGAAGTGGTTAGGTGTCGTCAGTTGGTCAACGTTGGAGATAGCGTTGAGTGGAATATGTGTGTTAATTGATTGACATTAAATGTTGGGACATCAATTATTTATTGTTTGTTGAATCGAATAAGTATTGCTATAGTAAATTAAACGTATGACTTAGTACTTAAGATAGAACAGAACCCATCTAATCAGTAATACGCTTCATACAAGACTGGTTGTCAGACTTTCGAGCTTCTGATTAACAGTAACGAGTATCAAAGATCTACAAATGTCAGGGAATACCAACGGCTTTACGTGCTTTCCGAGGTACGGAGGAAACATCGCTTCCAAAGAATCACAACCATTGAACAATTAGTCACAGTAACAACCGCTTTATCAGAGAAGAACGTGACTGCCTCCGTATTAACAGGTTACCATTAGTATTTAGTACTTGATAGTGTTGCCAGCTAGTGGTAGTACATTGTGTTACATTGTATTAGTGGAGTTAAAGGTTGGAGTCATAAGATGTCTATCATGAGGTAGAATAGAATATATTTACCTAGAATATATAAAGGTTTACACATTGTGTTATGAATGGGGAAGGGGGAAAAGTGTGATCATCATCATATCAGGAGGATTTATGCCTCGCCTATAGGTTTCCAATAGAACCGGTTGGATGCGGGTTGTATCCAGCACGATCCTGCGGTGTTCACCAGATCGTGTGACGTCCTAAAAGAAAATTGTGTCGAATTCAGTTACGTGTATTATTCTTCTGACTTCTTAGTGGATTGAGTTCCTGGGAAAGGTAAATACGAGGCTCTGAATGACTGAAAAGACTGAAGGATGTTTTCTTTATCAAAAAAGTCAAATATCGTTCACGCTTAACACGCCGCGAGTCGCCGCATCTTTAGAATGCAAGCTTCATTATATATTATGGAGAAATTGTAAGATGAAAACTCCAGAGATTGTTGTAAACACTACAAATCACCATTGAAGAATCACCAGTATCTTATGCAACTTAAAGATCCACCCAATTAGAATTCAAATATTTCCTCCATTCATCTAAAGCTTTGCATCTAAAGGCATCATAAACGATCCCTGTCAGTTGAGAATTATCTCACACCCCGGAAAGGCAACAGAATACTAACATATGTTACGAACTACGATATAATAGTGACAAGAGGCGTTTATTAAAGTTTCGAAGCGCAAATGGGGCCATTTGGAGTAGTGGAAGCAATCAGTTTATAGCGGTCCGCGGCTAGAAGTTATTGATGTGCGGTCTGCGTCGAGTTGACGGGGCCCGAACGGATCGTGCTGCGTTCAGACTTGATGGCCTCTTGAGCTAGTAGTCTTAAAGAGAGCATGAAAATTGCATCGGTTTTGGAAGTACTGTGTTGAAGCAAGAATATGATAATGATATTATATTACCCTGAAGTCGATAGAAGGATATTTTTACCTCATCTTCCATTTACTAGCAATGTTCTAAGACTTTATTTGCGGTTTGCAAGTAAACGGGTTCCCTATAAAATTGCATGGCTCACATTCTGCATGCTTGCTATCTTGGAGCGAGGATGATATTCTACCCTTAATGAGACATTCCCACGCTATATTCATGAGGGTGTGAGACCACACAGTATTGATAAGTCCTGGCGGAAACGAGTCTTTTGTTCACTAGTTCCGTTTATGGGGTTTGTCCTTTAAATTACAAAGGTATAGTATTGCAAGGAAGTTTTGGTGCTTCAATGACAGAGCTACTAAAACAGGGACAGGGAATATTAAGAGAAATTTATTGAGACGTGATAGCGGCGGTATAGTCTTAATATAGGCCACACGCAAAAGTATTTATGTGCAGCTTAGATTTTCCTCAGTATTTGGTGCCATTTTATTTGGAGGTTATGTTACAGCGATGATATCAATTAATTGGAATTTCAAGTGATTAAATGATATGACTCAGATTATAAGCTAATTGGCTTATCATAAGCACCTAATACAGGATATAAAGTTTGTTATTACCATTAGTCAACTAGGTAAGCGTCTAATCTAACCTAAAGCGTCTTCTCTTAAGACGGAACAAATTGGCATAGCAGGAACATCATCTTCTGTTTACCTCAATGAGCATATAACCCTGAAGAAGAAACAGTTGTTTCGGAAAGCCCGGGATGTTGCTAAAAACAACCACTACAAATATGTGTGGATTAGAAATGGCACAATACTTGTTCGAGAACGTGAAGGTGAACCATCGTTTGCTATACGTGGTGAAAGAGATCTCGATAAGATGCGATCCAAACCTAGTGAATAAATATCTCATCCACCTAGGCAATATTCAATCTTGTTTTTATTGTAATTTCCTACATGCATTGCTACTGTTGTTTTACATACTTTCACAAAAATATGCATGCTATGAAACTAACACTATTTTTGAATGTCTTAATTTACTAATTGTACAATTTATACTTTTATATATAGTGATTAAACAATCTAATCAACGTATTTTAAAATGTAAATCAAAAAATAAAATTATGGTACAGTCAAATCAATTTATTACAAAAATTAAATGTAAATCGATTTTTAATACAATTACTATACAATTATTAAATCTACTTATTAAAAAATGTAAATCAATTTTAAATATAACTTACATGCAATCAATTCAATTTATGGTAAATAGCAAATCAAAATTATTTAGAACTTTATTTTTTATTGAAACTTCTATAAAACTTTGTAGCTATATATTATATACAAGTCTTAATGTTGAAATTACATGGATTCCACAGCTTATTATTAACCTGCACAAAAGAGCGCGAGTCTTATATAAATTTGTTGCAACTAACCCTGATTATGGATCTAAGCACTGATAATTTATTAATTTATTACCAGAACTGTAGGGGTTTAAGAACAAAACTACACTCGTTGCTTGTAAATATCTTGGCAATGACATATGACATCATAGTACTGACAGAGACTTGGCTGGTGCCAGAAATTGCAAATAGCGAGTTTATTGACCCTCGCTATGTTGTGTTCCGCTGTGATCGCGATCGTGATGCTACGGGTAAACGAGATGGGGGTGGGGTTCTCATTGCAGTTCTACGTGAACTTCAATCAGCCTCACTCGATATTCTCAATAGCCCACATTGTAAGCCCTCAGCATGTATCGAGCACCTCATGGTTGCACTGCCTTGCAAAAATGATAAACATAAGATACATGTCGTCAGTGCTGTCTACATTCCGCCGGGGACTGGCTCGGATGTTTATACATCCCATTTCGACCTTCTGCAGGACACGTTAAATGCACCTAATATAATGAATGTTTACATCGTTGGTGATTATAACCTACCGAATATTACGTGGAGCGCGGTAACACCGGGGCACGAGGCCTATGTGGCATGCGTTTGTTCGCACCCTATCTGTTCCGAATTGACCCATCTTATGTCCTCTCTAGATGCTCATCAATATAACAACACGCCTAATGGTGGAGGAAAGATCTTGGATTTGTTTATCTCGAATACTCGCTGTTTGAGTGGCCGTCCTATAGATCCATTATTACCAGTCGACCCTCATCACCCTCCTTTTGTTATAACCGCACCTGTTAGTTTATCCACACAAATGATGAAAAGAAAACCAATCAATAAATATAATTTTCGTAAAGCTAACTACGATCTTATCAACAAACAAATGGAAAACGTCGATTGGTCGGCGCTGTTCGACAATCTATAATAATAATAATAATAATAATAATAATATTCCACAACTATCACACAACGCCATCTAGTCCCAAGCTAAGCAGAGCTTGTGTTATGGGTACTAGACAACTGATAAACATACTTATATATTTCTAAATACATACATATTATAGATAAATTACACCCAGACACAGAACAAATGATCATGCTCATCACACAAACATTTGTCCTGGGTGGGAATCGAACCCACGACCCCCAGCATAGCAGTCAGGGTCACTAACCACTAGACCAACGGGCCAGTCAAGTCATCTATCGTCGGAAGAAGCCGTGGAGGCCTTCTACAGTACTTTGAGCGACATAATTAGCCCACTGGTCCCCTGTGCAAGGACTAGATCGCTTGACTTTCCAATTTGGTTTACACCGCAATTAGTTAAAATATTTAAAAAAAAACAACGTTTTTGGATAAGATGGAAAAAACAGAAAAATATCAGAGACTACAATAACTTCTCTGAATGTAGGTCTATCTTCAAACAAATGTGTAAAACGTGTTATTCCAATTATATCAACTCAGTTGAAGATAGTCTCTCTAGTAATATAAAGCATTTTTGGTCCTATATTGCTAACCGTAAAAATAAGTCCGGAATTCCATCCATGATGCAGTACCAGAATGTCAAGTCTAGTGATCCTGATGTTGTCTGCAATATGTTTTCAGAGTTTTTTCTGTCCGTTTTCAAGCCCAAATCACCAACCCTTACCACATGGGGTCCACCACAACAATGCTCAGAGAGTGGTAGTTTAATAAGTAGCCTGCATTTATCAAGATCAAAAATACTATGCGAGTTGAAACATTTGGATCCATCTAAAGGGGCTGGTCCTGATGGTCTTCCAGCAGCGTTTTTTAAGGCTACGGCGAATAACATTTGTGAGCCGATCTATATTCTTTTTAATAGATGTTTGGATGAGGGTGTGTTCCCGACGGTATGGAAACAGGCTAACATTACCCCCGTGCATAAAGGTGGCTCAAAACATGAAGTCGAGCAATATAGACCCATTTCCATTCTGTCGACCTTGTCGAAGCTTTTTGAAAGACTTGTTCACAATGAGATTTACCCTATTTTACATAAAATTATTATTCCAGAACAACACGGCTTTGTAAAACGCCGATCTACGACATCTAACCTGTTAATATTTGCCAATTACCTTTTTGAAAATATTGATAAGCGATTACAAATAGATGCAGTCTACACAGATTTCAAAAAGGCCTTCGACAAGGTCGATCATGAAATTTTACTTGATAAAATTGCTTACAATGGTATACGCGGAAATTTGTTGCGTTGGTTTGTGTCGTATCTCGAAAACCGGTCACAGCGGGTTGTGGTTAATGGTCACCAGTCTGTCTCTGTTAGTATTACTTCCGGGGTTCCACAAGGCTCTATTTTGGGACCGCTGTTGTTCATTATTTATATCAATGATATTAAGAATTGTTTTAAAAATACAAATTTTTTGATGTATGCTGATGATTTGAAAGTGTTTCAAACGATACGTACTGTTAATGACTGCCAGTTATTCCAGGAGGACCTAGACAGGTTAACGGCCTACTGTACTGAAAATAAGCTTCATCTTAGTATCCCCAAGTGTAACTATATAAACTTTACTAAGAATAATCACATCCTCAATTTCGGTTACAACCTCAATGGTATGCCTTTAAACAAAATTTCCTTAGTGAAGGATCTGGGCGTTCTCTTTGATGGCAAAATGTCATTGAACCAGCATACCGAAGCTATAGTCAACAGTGCCTTTAAAATGTATGGATTTGTGATGAGATCCTCAACAGAATTTAAACGTGTCTCAACGTATCTCCATCTGTATAAGACGCTCATCCGCTCTCAGTTAGAGTATGCGGTCCCTATTTGGAACCCTTTCTACCAAAAGTACGTAGGCGGAATAGAAAGAGTCCAGCGAAAGTTCGTCCGTGCTATGTACTACAGATGTCATGGGATTAAAACCTATATGTCATACTCCCAACTTCTTGATAAGTACAAGCTTATTAGTTTGGAGAACCGGCGTAAATATCTGGAGGCCAACGTACTTTACGATATTGTTCACAACAATTTTGATGCCATCGAGCTAACGAGTAAGCTCTGTTATTCTGTGCCCCGTACGGTTCATGTGCGTCAAGTTCGCGCACGAACTCTTTTCGCGCTAAATTCTTGTCGAACAAATTCTGGCTTGCGCTGTCCCATTCATAGGATGTTGGAATCCTATAATTGTAATTTTATTGAAATTGATATATTTACATGTTCGAAAAATAAATTTAAATCTTATATAATGGAAAAAATATCCTAATTGTACTTTTATCATTATCATAATTATTTATTGCCTAATTTTATTTGTAATTTTATTATTTAATGCGTAATTTTAGTAAATTAAATTGTCTGATTTGGTTTTTACAGCTAGCTTTATAGTAATTGATTGAATTAATATTTTATAAAATTTAAATTTAATATTACAATAATTAATTATTTTAATATTATTATTTATTTATTACCTCTATAGATTTGTTGATTGTTTGGTTATGCCCTTCTAGTGGCAAATATGTTATTTAATATATGTCTTATCTGTGGATAATGCAGTTGACTGCAACATTACCATGTAAATTATGTTATCAGTAAGCTATATATGTTGTAGTTGTTTATTATCCCTCAATAAATAAAATAAAAATAAAATAAAATAAATAGACCATTAATCATTAAAAATTAAAATCTTATCTTCCACTTGAACACTAATGAAATCTCAAAAGGGTGTTTCTTTTACGATCTTCGCATACTTTATAAAATATTGTTACGTATAAATACATACATGTATACACTCTCGCCTTTTTCTCATGGGGCAGAAACTATAGAGCGCCACTTACTACGATTCTTACATTTTTGCATCTTTTTATAAATCTACTTGAGCCAGTGACTGTCTCATTCTAAACGAGGCTTCAAACACAACCTAAGTGGATCATTGGTCAGCTGATGGATCTGTTTTGTCACATCGCGCGAGTCTCAGATACTGCGGTGTTGCTCAAGCCACGTCGATTATGGGTCAATTTGCACCACACGTTGTAGCACTAGTTCTTAGGGTTGTTAAGTTACATAACTGTGGAAAATACGTGTAAGAAGTTACACTAGACAGGTCCTTATGTTTTGAAGCGACACAAAATCATTTCTGTATGTTCTTTTTTATACACCTATACGAAAATACAAACGATGAACGATAGGAGAAAACGGAGGCAAATTATAGATCAAACGGAGAAAGATAGGAACTAGGATTTCTTTATCCTGGTAGTACGTTCCCGTGTCCTAACTTGTAATGTACACATCCACACGAGCAAAGCCGTATGTAAAAGCTTGTTGTTCTACAAACGAAAGTGATTTTGTGACTTTCTCTGTTTATAAGGGCGTTAAATTCACACTAATTTTCACTAAAGTTTCAAATTATAAATTCTGTGACACGATTTTTTTCTAATGACTCCATATGATATGGTTGTGAGGGGGCCCCGAGGAACTTTAGAGTTTTGATGCGTTTTTGTCTTTGTGAATAATCAATGACTTATCAAAAGAAGAAATACGTGTCCATTATTTTCAATATTGTACTAACGGATTTTAGATTTGCAGTTTATTATGCTGGAAACTAGTCTATTACACAGTACATCCAAAAGATGAACGTTTTCTAAAAGTATCTTGTTCTCTCACATGAATGAATGTTTTCCATCAATGAACGCCACATCCGCGTGGTTTCGTATAGATAGAGAAAGTTCGTGTGATGAATCAGATGGTAGTAATTGAGTATCAATGCGTATACGCATGTGAGAGTTTCTATATGCGGCCGATTGTGGCCCAAACCGGCCTGGGTGTGAATAGTATTGTGTTCCACTTATCTTAGAGTATGTTAAACACGTTGTTTATGATACGAGTTTACAAGGGTTTATAAGACCACGATGTATGTTATGTTACATTATTTTGTGTTCATATTTGATGATTTTATGGAGGTCAGATAGGCAGTCGAGTCTTTTAAATACCGATAAAAGACTGAAATTCAACTGCATTCGGTTCGACTGGAAGCCTACCAAAAATAGTTGTAAAAAGGCTAGACAGATGTGATTAAATAAGATTGTTTTGCAACAAGATTAGTTGTTTGCTGTTTGGAGGTTAAAAAAAAGAGTTAAAAAAAAATGTAGTCTATGGTTTTCAGTATATTTGAAACACACAGTTTCTGTTATCCCTACTATACATAGATTAAGTGCAGTTAGCCTTTTAATAAATAAGTACATGGTTTTCTTACTTACATAAACGAGTGTTTATTTTAACTTTAGACTAATTAAATACTTATTTGTATCCTATATCCTCAATTTACACTTCATTCACATTTAAATGAGGCCCCCAGTGCGGGACGGGACGGACTGTCAGACTTGTACAGACTAAAATCTTCAATAGCCCTTTACGTTTCAGGGTCACAGTTACTTAATGAGACAGTCCAGCGAACCCAGAGTCAGGCCCGCGACCCTAAAATTATACTGACAAAACTTCGCAATCAGGAAAACTTTAATACAACTTAGATATTTAAACACCCTGTCCTACTTAATAACATAAGTACTAAGTAAACTACCAAACGGAGAAATGGGTGCCTGTAAACTGTTAATGGAATACCATACTAAGGTATTATAATGTATGGGCCACGACATTACTGTTAGGGGCACCATATTAGGAAGTTATTTTAGGACGGAATTTAAATTACTTGTTTAGTTTGTATTTAGGGGACTTGTTTTAAATTAAGGTGGGGTTGTTATGGTGAAATTTGGGTTAAATTAATATGACCCGTCTGTTTTGTTTCGGTTGATTGCGGGTAATTATTTTTAATTATCCTCTGTTATTAAATTAGGGGAATATTTTAATTCGATTCCGTAAAGATTTATAAACTTCCTTATCATCACTTAAGTCAATAAAAATGTTTTAAATCAATTGTTTTTGTGATTTTCTTTTGTATCATCTTGCTAAAAAATAAAAGAAAAAACTACCTTTTAGGTTTTTTAAAAATAGCAATAGTTTTAGTTAGTACTGGGCTGTTTACGGAAGAATACTTTAAACATGTAAATTACTTCGTTAAGCACTTAACGAGTGCTAACTGCGCAGTATGTAGATTATTTCATTAGATCATCCTTTTGTACGTCGCCATCTTAACGTTTCATTTTCCGTAACGAGAAGATTATGAGTGAAAAACATCCGGAAAATAATACAGATGTTTGTTCTGATGAGTAATACGCATTTAACACTTTATTATATTGGTCTGTGGCTGAAAAATCTGACAACCAGTTTTACAGAGGGTTTGTGCAGTATAGTACTAACTGGGTTGGTTGTGGAGATCTAAAAAGTCACTTTTTAAGAATCATTTAAGAAGTGTAATAAAATTATTATAAACTAGCTGTTGCCAGCGGTTTCACCCGCTGCAACTTGAAAATTATCCCACGGGAACATAAAATCGGGATAAAAACTATCCTATGTGTTAATCCAGGTTATAAACTATCTGTATACCAAATTTTAGCCAAATCCGTTCAGTGGTTTTTGCGTGAAAGAGTAACAAACATCCATACATCCATACATCCATACATACAAACTTTCGCCTTTATAATATTAAATATTATAGTAGGATCTATGATCTGTTATATTGCTTGATTAATGGAATAGAATAGTCCATCTTTTTTTTTTTTTTTTTTAGCGTGGTAAAATCATCAAATGAGTCCTCCAACCCCGGGCAGGGCGGGAGGGACTGTCATACTTTTACTGACTAAAATCCACGGTGTCCTTCAATAGCCCTTTATGTTCCGGGGTCACGGTAAGGAAATAATCCCGCGACCCCGGCAGGCTTTGGCCCTCTGAGAGGGGGGCCCCGTCATAGAATAGTCCATCTTAGAAATTTTGCCGCAGTTTATGATAAAGTAACCATTTTAGACCCCAGACGGGTTGTTGCTTCATGTAAAATATTAATTTGCAGCTGCATCCCGATAGACGGATAGAAGCCAGCCCCAACTATAAGCCAATAGAATTGACAGCCTTAATTACATAACAGTCCATAACATAATTACAAAACAGTTACCTCCAACCCTAATTTACGACAGTCTCTCTCAGTCCATTCGTGTGGTAACCCTAATTGCCCAGGTCGTAACAGGCAAATAATAACAATAACGGTGCTGTGCGCCGGCGCAAGCCATCGCATCGCCTACATTTGATAACCATCGTGACGTTCGATTTGCACGAGCTCAATTGTTTTGTAGCTGAAACTGTTTTTGATATATTACGGCTTGATCTTCAGAAGTTTAAGTGGTGGACATTAGAGTCTTGCATCTTTATTTATAAGTACAGATCGGGATCAATAACGCCTGACCGATCGATCAGGGAAGCTAACTTTAAAAATGCTCACTTCACAATCACTTTTAACTTTTGATTATTTGAATAATCTCCAATGATATCATGGATTATTACCATGTTATCATTGTTCGAGAATGTCATTGTTAACCTCCCTAAAATATCGTGAAGAGTGTTCCGGAAGTTTAATTTCTCTAGTGGACATCAGTGGTCTGTTCCATGACATCTGCAGGACTCAAGGTAAGTCAAGGTACGTTTTTCTTGAAACAAAGTTATAATGTCATAACATCGATATATGTACCTACGATGACAGAGTTTTGGACCACATACTTAAAGTATTTTTTTTTTAACTTATGTGTTGTTACATAGCACCATGCATTAAAAAGATTAATTGAGAATCCTTTTGACGAACGCTTTATCAATATATAAATCCTATTAGAAATCATTACGAAAATATGAAACGTTTTGAAAGATAAATTGCCATTTTTCTAACCCTTAGTAATTTCTGTTTACCGGGAGAAACAGCAACCATGGTACTGCCCTACTTTCTTAGATTCATTCAGAATTTTAAAACAGCCATTAACTCCAAGGTTTGCCAGTCAATCACAGCAAAAAATAAAACTATCGCCCTTGATAAGCACAAGTTCGTATTGTCCAAGTAAATAGCTTCTACGATAGGGAAATCTCGGTCACAAGTCAGAAGTTATAATTGGAATCTGACCATCAGGGCTTCGTCCAACCAGGCGACTCTGATAGTCCCTATAACAAGTTCTTGAATTCCTATTATCATTGCATAATAATACTGACAAAGAGATTGAAGGTATTAAAAGTAGAAGAGATGTTATCCAGATATTAGAATTAGTTTTTTTTTTTAATAATAAACGACAGGGTCGCGTTTGACCACTATATCGCCTGAATGGTTAGCGATGACGGGGTCGACGATGAAGTGGTCGACGATGAAGAAGAGTGATAGATGCTGTTTTGGGAACTGAGGCTTTATCACAAGTTTTCTGAATTTAACTGCATAGCGTTCTTGAAGTATACTATCGACGTTTTATGGAAAATGAAAAAGCGCGCATAGTGTACGAAAGGGTAACTAATTTTTTCCATCAAATTATACAATATAATAATAATACTATGTACTTTGCATCGAAAAACAATGAGATATCAATAACTAATTGGAATGTAAAAAATTACAGACACTGATGATTTAATGGATTTTACAACGAATAAAATAAATTGATAAAATAAAACATTCAAAATGTTTGACAGCAATATATTGTGCTTCCGAAAATGTTAACTCTCGTATATTTCAATTTCCATAAAGCTTTTAGTCACAGCTTTTTCAACTAAAAGCTGCCAAACCCTACTAGTGTGTCCATCAACATAGGTTAGAGCTTAACCCTTTATTTTTCAGTACACATTGGACTATATTGCGACTATAAGCGATACGCTTATATTCACAAGGTTGTAGGGTTAAAGTCTTCATTCTATTATGGAAATTTTGTTGCTCAATCGGGTCCGAAATAGTCAAGTTAAAACTTAATACGAAAAAATAACAGGTAGGTAATGATCAAGTATTTAAATACTACTAAACATTCATCATTACGACGATACGATTGGCGCATTGGCTGATCGATCGACTGCAGCGGAGTATCACGGGTTCGATCCCCGTACGGATCAAATGTTTTTAAGATCTTTATGTAGTTGTTCCGGGTCTGGGTGTCCGTGTGTGTGAGTTTCTATGTTTGTAAACGCACCCACCATACAGGAAGAAATTTCTAGTGCGGGGCAAAGTTTATACATATAAAGGGCTTTTGACTGGCCTGTTGGTCTAGTGGTTAGTGACCCTGACTGCTATGCCGGAGGTCGTGGGTTCGATTCCCACCCAGGACAAATGTTTGTGTGATGAGCACGATCATTTGTTCTGTGTCTGGGTGTAATTTATCTATAATATGTATGTATTTAGAAATATATAAGTATGTTTATCAGTTGTCTAGTACCCATAACAAAAGCTCTGCTTAGCTTGAGACTAGATGGCGTTGTGTGATAGTTGTGGAATATTATTATTATTATTATAAAGGGATAAAGAAGGGAGGAGGGTGCTCAAACTCCGTGGCTGCTACTGAGAAAAATCTCTAATGGAATACCCAGTAACACTTTGCCCGACCCAGAAATCGAACTCGAGACCTCAATCTCAGTAGTCGCACTTGCGACTCCGACCAACGAGGCAGTCAAACTACTACACTAAACATTAAAATGTAACAAAAAATCAACTGCTGATTGAAGTATTGTAAATAGAATACCACATTCAAAAACATGAAGTAATTCCCTAGCGATCCAACTAAAAGCATGTAGGAACTATAATTAACGAACGATATTTAAAACAAAGTACAATTAAAAAGAGCAGTGTTAAATATTCATCGCATTAGTACAAAGGAGGTAGCAGATCCCTCGCCACAGGGTAACTAATTAAGTCTTCCCGCCTGGGATTGGAAAGTTTTAACTAGACGCGAGTTACTTGTTACAGAGTATTAGTATTGGTGTACTGTGAATACTTTTTTGTTATTTATACTCTTTGGTTTTTGTCTAGAATTGTCTATGAGTGTTGCGAGTTCATTGAAGTTTAGGAACCGGTTGATAATAGAATTAATTTAATGGAAAGGGTTCAAAAACAGTATATTTTAAATGAAAGTTTTGGTTTATTCTGTTTAAAAAAAAAAAGTAGCCCACCAAAATAAGACAAATAATACCTATACTATCTATAGCCTGACTTTTTATTTCATCATCATCTGCCTAGCCTATCCCAATTTTGCCTGTCTAACCGAATGCAGTTGGAATATTGAGATGTAAAAATCATCAAATCAGTTGTATCTACTTTGATTTCAAGATGCAGCATCAATTTTTTTGTCTTCAATTATTTTACAAAAGATACCGTAACCAATCGTAAAATGTCCACTAAACGTAGGTTTCTCATAGGATGACTAGACGTCAAATTCAGTGCGTGACAAAAGAAAAGTGGTCGATTGCTTTTTGTTTTTACTTTTTATAGTATTGCGTGAAAGAATGTTAGGAAGTGCCGGAACGGACACACAATACGAATAGTGATGGAATTGAAGGGGCCTTCTATTTTAGTAATACGATATTCCTCGGCCTACAACACTGAGTGAATTAAGGCCTTGGAATCAAAAAGGATTTGTGTTTGGAGCAATAGTAAATCTGTTAGTATAAAAGCAGAAAGAAAAATGGGCATTATGGCATGACAATATGCAAAGGGCATGGAGGAACAGAGTGGTTTTAGTCAGTAAGAGTCTGGCAGGCTCTTTTTTCCACCCAGAGCGGGAGGACGAATTTGATCGTAAATACATTTACATGGAGCTGTGGTGACCCAGTAGAATCGGCTCGACTTACGAGTTGTGGGGTTCGAACTCAGCCAGGCGCTGATTATCAGAACTGTGAAAGATAACTTCGTGAGGAAACTGGCATGACCATGATGACGTACCAAAAATTCGAAGACGTGTGACATCCTACCAACCCGCACTGGGCCCGAAGGTGGATATTCCCTCTCATAGAGAGGGAAAGCTAAAAATGATGATGATGACTACCATAAAATAAAAAGTGGTACAAATCATAATATGTCCCTTATTATCGAGTGATGGAGTTCTCTGAAGTGGTTACCCGTTTATATCGGTTGAAATTCAAGCGTGAAAAGGAGAAATTCATATGAATTGTGTTTTCGAATAGACAATAATTAATTTTCCGTGAACTATCGAAAGTTCTGTAAACAATAAGGGAATCATGGATGAGTTCGGCGTTCAGTATGAATAACCAATTATGTGGTTTCAGAATCTTGTGTGTGGAATTAATTGAATACTAGGAATTTCGATCGCTATCAATAGCGTGTGGAACCAGGGGATCTAATAAGGCCAATTTAGCGGAATCATAGTATGAATTGCGATAAAATTCGTAATATTTGAAAATTTCATTCTTTTGCTCAAGCAATACACTAAACGAGCGATTTATAATAATTAGTAAACATTAATTTATAATTATGTATTATAAATAAAAAAGTAAAATAAAAAGCTTTTTAATTTTTTTAATAATTTTATTAGATCACGGAAATATATTATTATTATTAAAGCATTTTCACACATGCCAGTCATAATAGCATCTAATTAACCTTTAACAACACCACAGAATAGTACATATAACACCAAATAAAATAATATCATAATTACAAATCGATTAAACACCTTACTCCGCGTGTGGCCGATCAATCTTGCATAATTTCTTGGCAAATTTCATCAATGATTGATGTACCCGCCGCCTGATTCGACACTTCACAAACGGATCGCGTTACAAATGTTTGTGACCGGCGGCCATTTACAAAGATGGCGGCCATTGCAAAAGAAAACCGGTACCACAAAGTTTGTCTAAATCGGTCGTAGAATTGATTTGAATTTCTATGTAGGACGAAAGGTGTGTTCTGATGAGTTAGTACATAAAAGTATTGTTTATTTCTATTTTTAGTGATGAGAAAGATCATAAATTAGCGGCCAGTAGTATTCGGTAGCTTTATAATTTATTATTTAGAACCAGCTCGTAAACGTCGAGAAACAGGAGTCTTTTCTTAAATCCTAATGCTTAGTAATTAGAAGATATTGCCATATATAAAACGCTTGTTATACAAATTGGTGTTGCCATTTTCTGCCGACACACGCCATTGTGCCAAGTCAGAAATACACGGCAACTTTACCCACTTAATAATTTGTTCAAATTAAAAGCTAATTAGACTTTTAATAAATTATACGAAATATTAATTTGAGAATTTCTCGTTTTTTTTTTCATATTTGCGTCCCTTGCCTCCTTAATAAGATATTTAAAACTCTTCAAAAGGTCCCAAAGCTGAAGTAAACAGTCATTAGGAACACATGTCATGCGAATAAATCTTCTTAATTTGGACACATTTGTGAGAAAACGAGGACTACGAGCTTTTAAAATAAAATGGCGGGAAACGTTACATCCATAGACATAAAGAATGGACTAAACAATACCTGCACGCGTGAATGGACAAAATTATTTCTTTACTATTTAAAAAAAATCTGCCCGGTCACAACCCGTAGACGACTAAAGAAAAGAAACAAATCTTTCTACATCGTGTCATTTTGTCGATACATCCGTCCATCGACAAGACTCGTCTCTAGGGTATAATGCTAAGATGCATACCTACGTGCTTTATGAAATTGACAACTCTCTAGAATGTATTCAAAGACAACTATACACGTTGTCACTAAAGCCGGAAACACATTATTAACACCCGACGCCACCCGATGAAACGTGATGCACCGTGTTGGGTCAAATCAAATGTATTGTTTTCTATGACCAGAATCACACTATGAACACCCGACACGACGACACGCGCTCACTCTACATCGGGTGTCGACACGTTCCGTCGCGTGGCGTGTTAAATAATGTGTTTCTGGCTTTACACTTTTCTGTCTGTATGTTTTTTAAAACTGTTTAGGGAAACTAAATATGGATAGGTTCAGTACATACTATATATCTATAATTGCATCGAGTGAAGCAATGAGTAGATTATACGTAAGTGTCGTTGTAATTGCTCGAAAGTTTTTACCATCGATAGTCGATAGGTCGACCTCTAAAAATCAGAAAGTTATTTTGTTACGTTTTGTAGTGTGTTTAATGAAATTCTATGGGTTTTAGTGCGTTCTGGGTTTGTCGAATAAGTTATTATTGCAGTAACAGCCGTGTAATTATAAAATGATAAAATTAGAAAGTGTCGGGCGAAGTTGTTCACATTTTTATTCCGAATTATTGAACTGTTGATGAAACAGTAATAATATTAAATCTGTGTTGAGAAATGCAGGTTTTTATCGTGTTATTACTCGTATTTATCAAATGAGTCCTCCTACCCAGAGCGCGATTGGTGGTTCTGTCAGACTTGTACTGACTAAAATGCAGGGTAAGCTTAAAATTGCGTAAGGAAAGCAAAATAAATTATCTTCATCCATCAACATTTTTCCTCTTATATATCACAATTACGATGTCAAAACCCAAAGACGAGCAGAAAAATGAGAGAATTTTACGCATACATCGATTACTGTGTCTGAATGTAAATTGGCACGAAAAGAATAATTCACGGTGAATCGGCGCGGGCTCGGTAATAGCACGATGCATGGGTAATAAATGATAATCAGGCCCTGGGGACGAACTGGGCACATCGAGGTTGAGGACCAATGTGACTGGATGTGGTTAGCGGACATTCAGTGATAATAATGCAGTATACTAAATTACATAAATATTTATGTATAATTTGTGGTCATGATACATGTGGTTTATTGTACAATTTTGGGTGATAAATGGGACGCTATGTGTGTTTATCGCTGTTAATTATAATGTGAAATGGTTTTAGTATTAACCGTGTTTCTGGTTTTGTAATCTTTAGTGCAAATATAGTATTTACTTAGAGTATAGACTAAGGAACTGTTCATCTAAGGGTAATGTGGAACACCTGACTCTATAGAGAATTTGGGGCCACTGTCAAAGTAGTCAGTGGCCCTAAAATCTGTCAACTAGTCTTTCCAAAGGTTCCCAGTACCACTACTACCCAGCTAACGTTTGTGGAGATCTGATAGGCAATCGCTCCATGCAAAATACTGGCTTCGACTGCATGGAATCCGAACCCAGTTTAGTTAGCAAAAGGGCAGATGATCTATCTTATATATAAAATTTCCGTGTCACAATGTTAGTTACCGTACTCCTCCGAAACGGCTCTACCGATTTTTACCAAATTTTATATGCGTATTCAGTAGGTCTGAGAATCGGCTACCATCTATTTTTTTTTAATTTATATGGCAAAACAACGTTTGCGGGGTCAGCTAGTTAAATAATAAAGATGAGCATAGGCCAAAACGCAAAAGCAAGACTTTTTTATTATGTTTTGCTTCTGAGAAAACGGATACCAGGGGGTCTGAAGAGGAAAAAGTTGCGATAAAACCATTCTATTTCTATAACAATTACATTTTTTCTTTAGGTTCTGATTATGATTCTGATACCCCCAGAGTTCGTGAGTACCTACTTTTGAAAACCCTGCCGCTGCCACATCCAGTAACCCCCAAGATCTTTGTACCTATAACGTTGTCACGCGCTCATGTCAGTCCCTCTCGCAGATTGTAGAGATGGTCACTCAACGTCCGCACCTCAGGGCAGAGCTGGTACTATTAGACTATTACCTATCGTCCTATCGACCACCGACCATGTTCACCCATCATAATATGACCCATCCTATACGGCAGAATAATGATGAAATGGGTCAAGTTATGCTGGCTATGTGTCTGTGCTTGACTGCTGAAATTACTAGACTTTAAGGTTGAAAAAAAAGTTTTGTTTTCACGATTGTGTTGGGTAATTTTGTGGGAATAACAGAACATTAGGTATCTTTGTTCTTTTTATGTCTATTGAAGGGCCTACAGTCGTGATTGCCTCTAGGCTATGGAGGTCACTGAAAAATGTAAACTGTTCTAACAAATGACTTGCAATCGATGTAAAGGTAAATTTATAATTTTGCAGATTGATGATATTTTGGTCGGTTCTATCTATTCAAAAGCCATGTTATTTGTAGGTCCCTTTTCTTCCACATTCTCCCTCACACAATTCATCCATCTTATCTTTAATCTTCCGTCTTCAATTTGTAACTGAAAATTTTTAATTATGTTATTTGGTTTTCAGCTTAATATTGAACAGCATCAATAACCTCATCCACACCATCCTAGCTCCAAAACAAATGAATACTGAGAATCGAATACACAATCGATTGCCATTCGCACCACATAATCGAGTCGAATAATAGCATCAAACGATGATTAGCGCCGCATTGTACTCATGTATGAGCGAATACGCATCGCACTTTGACAAATGAACGTTCATACACGCGGACAGACAGACTGGGGATGTTAATAATAAATTGTGCTGAAAATATACGCTTTGTCTGTGTGGTTGGATGCAAGTTATGAACGACAGTTACGTTTTTGAGCGATTGTATATGCGTGTCGGTGTGCGATCCCCACGGAACAAATATTTGAATGGCCTACATGTAGTCGTTTTGAGTCTGGCTGTTTGTGTATGTAACTTTAAATATATTTTGTAAACGCAACTACGATACATGAGAATTTAGGGGGGCAACAATTTAGAAAAAAAAACATTACGACATGGTACCATTTCCGTCCTGTTGGAAACACAGGACTTCTCTTCTTTTTTTTTATCGAAAGTGCGGGAAATAGCGGGCTCTCTTGCTTTCATTGCGATATAGAAGTAATTTAGCAAGCAATAGAATTTAATAAATTATAAGATGTCACGTCACAATATTTACATACTCGTGGGCGCGAAAATTATGTGAGAAACATGCATGTATTTCAATTCTTTTGTTGATGAATTCTGGCCAAATCGCTACCGCCTGATTTCGTACCACACCAGAAATATCTTTAGCTAATTGTAAAACAGAATTAACTATGAACGGAATGTTAATTTATGCACATATAATTTAATAACAATGCTTTACTGTTTGTGTATCGAAGTGAATAAATACCGAGATTATCCTATGTATGATCAAGGATATGTTCCTTATATAAAGATGCCGAGATGGTTATCAAGACAGTGCTTAAATACCCCTAGTTATGGCCACATAGTGAGAAATTGTTAATTTTGCATAATATATGGATAAAGATGCAAGTTATAATAAAGCTGCTGCTAAAGATGGGTGCAATGGGTATAGAATATAGCAACGTGTAATGTTAGCAGACATGCAACAGGTTTAGAATTGTACTCTGGAAAAGGACGAAAATGTATTTATTTTTTTTATCTTTCTCTTTTTGTACGAAACGTGCATAATATCATATCTGTAATGCCCTAACGATTTATACAGGTATGTTGCAGTAGGTATGGAACCACAAGGACGGTATTTAACAGCCGCAGCCCCCCCCCCAAACCACTTTATCATATTACACTATGCGATGTCTTCAAACACGTATAAAATCCATGTTGTAGAACACCAATAGTTTCACACTAACATGTCACACTGTGCATAAGTCCGTTCTTTAGGACAGAAATATCGCCTGTAATTCCAAGCCTCAGTAAGTTCGATTAATGTGTAATTTCATGGTATTTATGGCATAAATATTTCCTCATAATCATGTCGATCTGGTAAGAAAAACTGCCGTCTACCAAGTATCTTCCCACGCAAGTATAGGCAGAATTAATTGAGGGAAATTGATTACTTAATAGTAACGTAGGCGATTCGCTTGTGGAGTTGCAATGCATTCCATTATAATGTTATTTCGAAATTAATGTCGATCGGATGAAGATATAGTGCAGTTCTTTTGGGTCTTCAATGGAACCGTCCAAATGCTGTTGATGAAGAATAAAATGATGGCGATACTACTCATACAGAACTAAGATATTTCCAGAGGGTTTATCAAACGCTTTCAAAAGTAAATTGATATAAATAAAAATTAATGTCACTTTTCGTTGTAATTTTATAACTTAAGAACGGGCTCACCTATCCAAACCAAATGTTTAGGCTTTGTTCGGACTATTTAGTAGATGGTTTATGTGAAGTTAGCACAAAATCGAGAATTGAATAAATGGCGGATCATTTTGTTAATGGGGATTTTGCTGTCAAAGTAGCGAAGCACGTACCGGGCCGCTAGTCCTATCCTACTTATATTATAAATGCGAAAGTTTTTGAGGATGTATGTATGTGTATGTAGGTATGTTTGTTACTCTTTCACGCAAAACCACTGAACGGATTTGGCTAAAATTTTGTACACAGATAGTTTATAACCTGGATTAACACTTATGATGTTCTATGTTAGGGGTTTTGGTTTCCGCACTTAGTCCTTCATAACACTTATGATAGTTTTTATCCCGATTTTATGTTCCCGTGGGATAATTTTCGAGTTGTAGCGGGTGAAGCCGCTGGCAACAGCTAGTTGGTTTATAAAGGAATCATGGCTATTAAAAAATACCTACCTATCCTTACAGTATCAGACCCCGTAAAGAAAAATAGCAGGTCATTCACTTTTTTTTCCCTCAGCTCCGGTGCTAAAATTTGACGATGTCGTCTTATGCTCATCTGCTAGCCTATAAGTACCCTTTGAGTCAAAGACCGGAGATTAGCATAAAGTAATGGTCACCTCGTATATTCAGGTCCCAGATTGTGCTATCTGCCTACTTTCCTTATATGGCACAGTATTCCGATGACTTGCTGTGAAGATAATTAATTGAATAATTAATTTGTTGGCGCCGTTTTGGGTCAGAGCCCATTCGTCCCCTAAAATTCGTACCCCAGCATAAAAGTTGTGGATTCGGCCCCTATTTAGGTGCCCATTGGTCTCCTGGTAGGGTACCAATGAATATTTTAATAAAAAATATTATTTCTAAGGTGCCCATTCGTACCCTCTAATATAATACAATATAAGTTAAAGATTCGGCACCTATTCAGGTGCCTATTGGTCCCCTGAGATAAAACTAGCTATATTTTACATAAGAAACGGTTAACAAGTACACTTGTGAACAGTTTATTAACGGAATTAATTTAATAAATCATAACAGCTCATTGAAAAAAGAGCTATGATGCAATGATATCAGTCATGATAATAATATAACCTGTCGATGTAAAATTGTCTCTCTACGAATGGCTTGTTAAAAAAAACGGGTTACAAAATTAGATAAGGTGTTTTGTTTGTATGTTATGGCTGCCTGCTAAGACTGACTTAATGCCTAGAGCCTAGAGGCATTTATTAAACTTAATCTTATCTATCTATCTATCTATACTTATAATAAATCTGTAGAGGGGTCAATTCTGTACATGAAATACATTTCCAAAATAACTATCAGGGGGTGATTAGGGATCGATACTGATGCCAAAAATGCAATTAATAAAATTATTGTCTGTCTGTCTGTCTGTCTGTCTGTCTGTCTGTCTGTCTGTCTGTATAACCGTTATAGAAACAAAAACTACTCGACGGATTTTGACGAAACTTGGTACAATTATTTTTCATTCTCCTGCGCTGGTTATGGTATACTTTTCATCACGCTACAATCAATAGGCGCAGAGCAGTGAAGGGAAATGTTAGGAAAACGGGAGAAGTTACTCCATACACGCTAATCTTCGGAACTACTGGACGGATTTTAGAGTTTTTTTTTTGTTGTATACTGTATAGCTATTAAGTTTGGGCAACATATAGGCTATAATTTATCTTGGAAACTTGAACACCTGATGCAGAACTGCAATAGATCAGCTAAACTATAAGAGATACAAAAATAGCGCCATAGCAAAAATCGTTCCGCGTGATGAGCATTTCCTGCTGAGAAAATAAATTTGAAGATATGGAACACCTGATGTGGAACTCCAAGAGCCCAGCTACACTGTTACATATACAGTAATGACGTCTTAGCAAGAGTTGTTCAGCCTGATGAGCACTCCCTGTTGTCGTATAAAAACTGAAGATCTGGAACACCTGATGTGGAACTCCAAAAGCCTAGCTACACTATAACATACAGGGTGATTTTTTAGTCACCATCCAAATTTTAATATATTAATCTTTGGCGAAAATCATTGAATACGTTTTTTTTCTTTTTGTATCACTCAATACAAAAATATCGAGATATCACGTCTCAATGTTATCTATAAAAAGTTGATGAACCTGGACACCGCGCTGTGATGTGTCGCTCAGGTCTAGCGGGGTGGGGCGGGGGGTCGGCGGGGTGCGCTCTGTCCATTTCATGCGTCGGCAAGTGTATATTATTAACGTTTAGCTTAGTGACCACGCAGAGCGGATGGATTTTTTTTCAAAAATGGGCTTAGTGATGGATACCTAACGCCTAGAAAAGTTTTGGACGGTGCTAAAAAAGTCACCCTGTATATAGGAATGACGTCTTAGCAAGAGTTGTTGAGCCTAATAAGCACTCTCTGTTGACGTATGAAAATTGAGATCTGGAACAACTGATGTGGAATTCCAAGAGCCCAGCTACACTATAACATATACATGAATAACATCTTAGCAAGAGTTGTTTAGCCTGATGGGCATTTCCTGTTGACTTACAAAAATGAAAGATCTGGAACGTCTGATGGAATCGGCATGCGCGTCCCGTTATTTTTCCGTCCTCAGACTCTAAGAATTCGACATCAGACGTTTCAGATCTTCGATTTTGACGACCCCATTGTCGCTAGCATAAGCAACAGCGTACGAAGTTGCTGGCAGAAGCTAGTTTGAAATAAACATGATATCTACCGAATTACTATATTTTTTATTTTACCCTTTTCTGCGCGACTGTACCAGGACTACCAAGCTGCAGAATACACATGTACATGTACTTATATTAGAAGAATGAATAAAAATAAATATTCTTCAGGGGACGAGTGGGCCCCTCAAAACTTCCAGGGTACGAATGGGCACAGGGTGCGAATCTTAGGGTACGAATGGGCTCTGACCCGCCGTTTTATGTGTAGAGATAGATTGGATAATTAGAGTGATTATATTAATTAGAATAGGAAGGAAATAATATGTTGAACAGGTAAGATAAAGTAGATTTATTGTTTCCCTAATATTTGTGCCTATTCCATTGGCTTCTTTTTTGACCCAAAGATTGACTGGTAGAGAAAGTTTTGAGGCATTAAATCCGCTTCTTGTATTACTATAGTACACGAAATAGTATATGAATAAATAGGTTTTGATTAGAATTTAAGTTTTGGTAAACCTTTGACCTGAAGGACTTCCTCAAGAGTCGAGAGAGAAAAAGTCTCTTCAGTCGTCTATGAGTCATGCCATAATCGGGCAAAAAAGTCGAATTACGTAGATAACATTGCCTTGGTATTCTCAATAACATTAAGATAGAATTGGTCAATGTACACTTGCTGCTACAATGCTTTATACTCCATTCACGGATTTCATCTCTATTTGTGAAAACAATAATTACGTCACGGGATACATGAAACCATTACTTTATCACTTAGCATCAACAGCAGTCAAACAACAAACAGTTTTAAATGCAAAAACCATTCATAAGCCCGACAAACAACAACAAAATAATCGTCACAGACGCCACATAAATAAACCTTAATGGTACACAAAACAAATAGCTTCAGATAAAAGTCACCTTCCACATTCAGCTAGGTAGAAACACAACATTCTCACTACATCTAGTTCACAAATGGCGGCCATCCCTCTTCTAGAAACAGGAAAAGATCAAAATAAAAGGCACGAGAACATAAAATCTGCACCAGGAAGTTCCGTCGTGACAGGAGGGACAATTTCACTAAGTGCGCGGGCGCATGGATTTAGATCCGTTAGATGTGCCCTCACCGTACTACCCGCGAAAGAGTGTACTTTGGAATAAGTTTGCACATCACATTCTGCATAGAACGATATTTACAGAATGAGTGGGACATCATTATTCTCCTGTCCTTATTCATTGAGAATGGCGTAGCATGACGTCCCCTTTTTCCACGCTTTTGTATTAGTCGTCATCTCGTAAGTTACCTCTGTTCTAGCTACATCTTTCACACAATCCATAATTTTTTTGTTATCTTACTAATGGATATTCAACTTCTGAATTTTCCGCAAGACATTTTTTTCGTGATGATTGATGACTTGAACTAAACAGCACTCATCGTCGATTTTTTTTATGGCAGAGTACATCTAACGATTTAAATCTGTGCGCAGGCGCATCCCGGTGGAACAAACGAGGGTTGGCTAGCGCCGCAAGCGCACACAATGCATTGCCGACGGAGCTACTATTGGACACTCACTCGAATACTTTATTGGTCGCTGCTTTTGGTATTCTTGTCAATTTGTTTGGTGTTTCAAGATGAATGGGTTTGGCTGACGATGGAGAGGACTTCTAGAGATCTGATAACTATGTGTGGACTGAACTTTGAACTTATTGATGGCCTAAGCTTAAGGACCAATGTGCAAATTGAAAAATAAAATAAATATAAGGGTCTTTTCTTTCCATATAGAGCCATCTGTATAGGTGAATACAATTCCAATGAGTTCTGTTTACAATAAGTTGAAAGTTTAGTATTTGCAGTAATCAATACGCATAAGATACGATGATGGAAGTGGCCAGCTGTTTATTGTCAGCTATCAAGAATGGTATTATGACCAAGGATAACCTACAATAGATGTCAATATTTACAACGAGGATATTTTGGGACACAGACAAAATTGGAACGAACGCAGTATTTTCTTGCTTTTTTTTTTAAATTAATAAATGTTTTGTTTTTCTATTTTTTCATTCGAGTCAACTTGTCAATATTCCTTACAGTTATAATGTGAATAAACAATGATGCCATAGAAACCTCAATTTCTATCCACGTATCTGGGGGCACGGTAGTGCCCCCGCCAAGACGAGCCAAGCGAAGCGCAAGGGCACTACCTACCTTTTCTCGAAGTGTTTCGTCGTTTTTTTGAACTATCATAGAGTTGGTTTCCGATGTACCAGAAAGTTCATATTCGCAGGATATGATGCCAATAATAGACTTATTAAGCATACAAAGTATCAATAGAATAGCTATAATACTTTAGATTTTATTGATATCTAAAATACACGGATTTCGTCACTGACACACTGACACACTGATGATCATCAAAATGTTTGGCTACTTCCTGAAGTGCTAGAGAGCTGAAATTCGGTATGTAATTTAAGTTTAGTATACAACCAACAAAAAAATTCATAAACTTATAACTTTCGCCCCCCATCCCCCTAAAATGGGGGGTAGAAGTTTGTATGAGACCTGAAAATGTTAGGGTGCTTCATGAAGTGCTAGAAAGCCGAAATTCGGTATGTAAACAAAGTTCAGTATACAAAAAACATCCCCCATCCCCCCATCCCCTAAAATTGGGCGCGGGGGGAGGGGTATTGTTTATTTCCAATGAACTTCTACAATATGGGTATCAAATGAAAGGGCTTGTTGAGAGCAACTAAAAGAGTAATGTGACGTCATTTTAAATCCAAGATGGCGGACCATCTAAGATGTCGGGATAGTTATTTTTAATGCACTTCTACAATTCGTTGTGTGCGCGATGACAGCGCCCCTAGTGGCCGCAACTATTCAGGACTTGTCATCTGTCAAATCATGTCAACTAGATGATAAGATATCTTTGTGATATTAAATTTCGACTAGTTTTTCAACGAAATTGAAAAAATAGTGTAAAAAGTGAGTGTGTATATTATACCTAGCGATTTTCTTCCTCGTGGAAAATATGGATATTATAATACGCACGGGATTTGAATCGGTTAAGCATAAAATACATTTCCAACCTCAAACTGAGCAAAAAGGGAAAAAATTAGTATTAGCACAGCATGTGAGAGAAGTAGAAGAGCTTAGAACGAACGGGAAAAGTTAAAGTTAAAGTTTTCGTATTAAATTATAAAGAAAGTTATGAAAATAAAGCAACTTGACACATGACAGCCCAGAATTAATTCACATTTCTGCCACGTCGTGCGCTACGATCGATTTGCCGTTCCCCACCACCCACTTCGCACATAGTCAATATGGGTATCAAATGAAAGGGCTTGTTGAGAGCAACTCGATGAATAATGTGACGTCATGCTAAATCCAAGATGGCCGAAAAGTTATTTTTAATGCACTTCTTCAATATGGATATCAAATGAAAGGGCTCGTTGAGAGCAACTCGAAGAATAACGTGACGTCATTATAAATCCAAGATGCTAGCAACCTACAAAAAGAACTGAAATCCCACCAAAAACATTTCATGTAAAATGTTGCCAATTCGAGCACATAAGGTTTGCCCTACCAAAAAGATATCAGATCATGTAGAACCAAGCTTCTGAATCTACGCGGCCTAACTCTACCGACCCTAACTTCACAAATTCTACACATCAGTAAAAATGTATTGCTTGGCTGTTTCGTTACTTACTTCAGAAACGGTACCTCCATGACGGTAGCGAAACGGTGAAGCCATACATTTTTACTGATGTGTAGAATTTGTGAAGTTAGGGTCGGTAGAGTTAGGCCGCGTAGATTCAGAAGCTTGGTTCTACATGATCTGATATCTTTTTGGTAGGGCAAACCTTATGTGCTCGAATTGGCAACATTTTACATGAAATGTTTTTGGTGGGATTCATGTTTCCCGTATCCATGTGCTCAATGGGAAGCACTTCCTAATTAAAACCTCGTTTAAACATCACAGTCTAATTGATGTACACTTTAATTAATGAAGTGCTAAAGCGGTACTGGCGACATTATTGCTTTAATTCAACTTGCAACTTCGGATAATTCTCTGACCAAGATTTCAACGTTTTTTTAAAAAAAAAGAATGAAAAGAAAACTGAGTAAATAATGGCTCGAATTTGTGAAGGAATATGAAAACGTTTTCATTTGAGGTTTTTCTATCATTTTCAGATTCTCAATCTGTACCCCAGATTCTTATGATGTATTGCATCATTTGCTACATCTATGTTTGCTACCTATACATTTTTTGAAGTGAGAATCGAGTGAGATGATAATAGTGATGTGGCAGTCGTGATATGTCCCTAGATTAGTCGTGATTTGTGAGCTGTGCCCACTGGGCTGCACTAAACTTCAGACGAAGAATACAGAAATAGGGCTCTACAAGAACACGAATAGATTTCAGTAATTGGTGGAGACACCGTTTTTTTGTAGGTATTTTAGATAATGTAGGTCAAGGGTAGAGGCCATTGCCCAATTATGAAATAGGAATCAGGTTGACAGTATCAGTACAATTTCAAACTATTTATAAAATTGGACCGACGACGTCGTGAGAGTCGCGGGCAACCGATGTAAACATGTGGCGAATTGTCGTTCGGTTTGACGGCCTAAGGGGAGGGCCCATTTTAAATTTCTTTAGAGATTAGTGGTGCAAAAGGATCTTAGGACAAGATTTAGCCATCAGTTTATAAACACAACACATATTTACAATGGATTAAGGATTAAACTACTCCATAACTTAAACAATTGATGACACCATTCATTCAAGAATTAAATCAACTTGGATCTTACATCCAACGACACACGTGTCTCCATAACTGCTTGGGAAATCTGCATCTAACGTTGCATGGTAGTATCTACTCTACACTCAACTGGGACAGTCTCGCAACAGCTGATTTCTATTGTTTTTTCATCTCGTGTTCTGGGATCTGGTTCTCAATAGGCGGATGTATTACGTAAGATCATACATTCATGCATAGGTTTTCTGTCATCATTTCGTGATTTGTCGTGATTTATTTGATGTGTTACTTAGTCATATGGATGTTTTGCTTTATCTATTGTTCAAGAGCTAGATGTTTTTTTTTTTTTTTGCTTTATTTTCTAGATAGTTATGAGTGATGGTTACGTGGTTGGAAATGAGACATTTGTCATTAACTTACGTGTGTTGATTGTTGTTGTTAAAGCCGATGTTTGGTACAGAAGATGTGAGTTTTTAAACTGACACCATGACCACCAAAACTGACATAACACTTTTTTTTTAGCGTGTTAAAATCATCAAATTAGCTCCCAGGGCAGGGCAGGAGCGACTGTCAAACTTGTACTTACCAAAATCCACGGTGTCCTTCAATAGCCCTTTATGTTCCGGGGTCCCGGTATTCGTTAGTCCCGCGACCCCGACAGGCTTTGGCCGTCTAAGGGCCGTCATTGTGCTGACATTACAACTTAAACTTAAGATACAACTGTTTTGTGTGAAACGAAATAAACTCTACAGCTTTGTAATAATAGTATAGAAGCACAGATTCTTGGATTATCCTCTTTTTTTTAAAGCATGCTAACGAGCATGTCAGAACACAAAGTTATAATAATTATTATGTATTCTGTGGTAATCATTCAAGTTAGCATTAAGCGAATATACTCATAAGTCCTTAATTACTCGACAGCGCATGTAAGAAACCAATTAGGGAGAAACACACTTACATAGATAGCTATTAGCTACAGGGGTTAATTTGTGAGTGGCCTTGAGGGGGCTAAGAGCAATTGGATAGCCATTAGTCTACAGTATCCTTAACTATCTGGAGTGAAACGAAGCTTTGGGGAATTTGACTATCGTTTATCTAATCTACCGTTTAGACTCGGATGTAGAGCAATGAAATAATCTCAAATATATTAAAATTTTGGGAATAGAGGCCTAGCAAGACTTTTCACGTTTTTGTGACGTCAAGTAACCGGGAATTTTGACTTTTATTAGTTCCTCTTTCATACACTAGAGGCACTTTCCATTTTCCATACTATAAACGCCGTAAATACTTCCAGTACACCGTCGGCTGTACGGTAATCTTGCAACAAGGCTTCTGCTATGCTTATCTACAGTTAATCGTTGTCAATCAGACGCGTAAGCTGTTGAAACTTTTTTCATGTTGGTAAAACCATCAAATGAGTCCGCTCTGGATTGATAGACGTTGAAATATTTTATTATTATTCGACATCATATCTAACATGACTGTAAGGTAAAAGATACAAAATTAACTCAAACTGTCGTCAAATAATCATTAGACAAACAACCTAGAGTTGTTTGTTTATTTTTATCTAAATCGACTTTGTACTTAAGAATAGCTATTCACCTATTGTGAAGAATAGTTGTAAGTAAGTAAAGTTGTACAAGTTAATACTTTTCTTTTCTTATTTGGTGTTTAAAAATGGTCAAATGAATCCTCCTCCAACCTGTGTGGAGCAGAAGGGACTGCCAGACTCTTACTGGACTAAAATATTATTATTTTGTTTTTAAATACACCGTTGTTGGTTTGATCCCTAAATTTCAGTACTACCAACAGTATGTCTCTCTTTCTTCCTAATCCATCCAAATGGTTGTCTTGAAAAGATCGCTTTTAGTGATAAGACCGCCTATTGTGTCACCCTATGTTTAAGTTATAATTTGTAATGTTATGTACCTTTAAGTTGTATGGTGTGCATAATAAAGAGTATTCTATCTATCTATCTATCTCAATTTTAAATTTTAGTTTTTCATTGAAAACTAACTCTGTTGAAAACAATAATTAATGATGTCCCAAGACTCAAACTTACTTAAAACTAGTTTCAACATATCAAATGGCTTGAATCTAGTTTTAAGTAATGCTTGAGATTTTAGCGACGTTCTGTAATACGGGCCTAAGTCTCCCATGAATCCATGATACATTAAAAACAAAACAAACTACAAGAGAAAGTTTATTCACAACAATTTAGTTAATTGCACGACTGGGCCACAGTAATGGAGCCTAATGAAATAATTGGTGGTATCCGCCGATCGCTGTGACATAGTCCGTGGCGATTGTATCGCAGCTATCGCAGTTATCGCTAACTACGATGGTACTGCACCCAACGATGGTCCAATTGAAAGCAAATGTGATAGCAATCGTTTTGATGGTGAAACGGACCCTTGTAATGGACTTAACGGGATTAAGACAAAGTCGTTAAGTAAGAATTATTTTTATAGGATCGTGGGTACGGATCTACCGAGGTATTGTAGACAAGCGTTAATTATTTATTTACCCACTTCCAAAAAAAATTAAGGTCAAAACAATTTAAGGAATACAACTCCTTCGTACACAACATGACGTAACGTCATCGATACCTTACGACTTTGGTATGCCAGCCAGTGGTCGAACCTCTATGGATTTGTATTATGACAGTCGCCTGGATACCAAATTCGTAATGAATCGGAGACTTGCGTCGCCGTGTGTACGAAGAGGCTGATATCTAATATTATCCTGACTGAATTTCTTCCACGACGGCCGATCTCAAGAGGGACAAGACTTCGGGAGAAAACTTGTACTTATATAGCTGCCTATGTAAGTATAAGTAAGTACTTAACAAACTTACTCCTTTTTACCAAGTCGTTAGGCAGAAACTATACAGCGTCAACTGGATACGTACCTAAAACAAACAAAAAACAAGAATTTAAAATATGAAGGAAAAAACACTTACGCTAACTCCTGTCACCCATATATCATTTACCCAGTTACATAGACAAAATATGTCCCCATTAATCAGGAATATTTGCTCTTCACCTCCAGACCAGTCAAGTCCAGTGGAATAACGAGGGTGACATAAAGAGAAACAGAGCAAATACATCGGCCATTCCTAGAGACATCTTGGATGCTGGCCAAATAACAAATATGCAGAGATTGCGGACATTATATCTGCATAAGTCTGCAATTTATATAGGGAGGGGGATATTTGTCCTTTTATGTTATTATGGAGTTTTACAAGTCGCGGGACTGTCTCATCAGGTAGTGACCCAGGAACGTAAAAGGGCTATTGAAGGATCACCGTGGATTTTAGTCAGTATAAGTCTGACCGTCCCTCCTGCCCCGCCCTGGGTAGGAGGAGTCATTTGATAATTTTACCGCGAAAAAAGAGAAAAGAAAATGGAGTCTTACAAGAGCTTGTGGAGACAACATAGAGTAGAATGGAAGGATTGAAAATATAAATTAATAGTACAGACAAGTTATTTATTGTTCACAATCACAAGACACAAGTTGGAATAGTTGATTCCAACTAATAATAAAAGTACATGTGATTGTGAGTTTGTATATCTGTCGCGCATTTTTATACCTTAACGTATTGAGGGATTTTGATGAAATTTTGCGTTAACGTAGACCTTGATCTGGGTTAGAACATAGGATAATTTTTATCCCGGTTAAACATTGCCCTGGATCTAATAGTGAGCCCAACTGCGTGTAAAAGCTAGTTTATATTGTAGTACTGCAAAGTTATTTATTGCGAGCACACAATAAAGACATAAATCGCGTGTTGACAGCACCATTAACTGGTGCTCTAACCACACGTCTCAGCTTCTGATACAGGAAAGCTTACTAACAACTATTGCTGGGACTTAGAAGTTCTTTTGCTTTTTTTTCCACTGTTATTTCCATGTATTTATTTGTCTTTTTGAAGACAAACTCATAGAAATAGATTCAAATTATAAATAAGGGAACAGTGTATAAGACGGGGACGCGGTGCACGATGGGAAATCACACACTTAAGACAAACTTAACACGATACTATCGTAGCGCAAGCGCCAACAGGACGCCATTTGTTCGTGGCCGCTTGCAAATGACGTCCTGATGGCGCTTGCGCTACGTTAGTGTTCTGTTAAGTATGCCTAAACAGTGTATGTCCCCCTATAGATAAATACAAAGTCAAATTTACTTGATTTAACAAAGGAATGATGCTTGGACGTCTGACTGGGGAGAATGGAAGAAAAATTTTATTATGCCGACCACGCCCAAGTAAAATGGGATCAGGGCAGGAATGTGATGATTATGATAGTCAAAATATACGATAGTAGATAGAACTTCTAATTTTATTCTGCGTATTTATGTTTCTATGGTTAAAAAACAAAATAATCACAATACCCAACTAGAAACATGTTTCTAGAAAAAAAAATTGTTGTCTTGCTTCAAGACTTCACTGAGGTAGATTATCACATTTTACACGACCTTTCTTCTAATAACCATTTCTGTCAACTGAAATGTTTCTGTAAGAGGCTTAAAACTTTAATGTCTTATTGAAAAGGACAAAGTAATAAAAACTCTACGTGACTGAAGTAAGGCATAAATTGTAATATTTGAAGCTGAAAGCAATTCATATTCGATAAGCTCTTGGCTTGTGGAATACTAAAATGTAGAATGATTTATCTGGTCCATAATTTGGCTTCGATTTCAAATAAAAATGTATTTTTATGGTAACCTTTGAGAGCAAAGAATCCTTCTCTAAAATGTCAGTTTTTTTACGCTATTATTAACTACAGAGACTCTAATACTATTAGACTGCTTACAAAATCCGAACCATTTCAAAATAATTTGGAAATTCCCCTTTTCCACATAATACTTAATTTTAAGTTTATTAATCATTAATTTATTATAAACACACGTTACTAACGCTGTTAGAGCCGCTAGGTTGAAATCAAACAGCATGTTTGCATCTTACAGATTAAAAGTGTCGTATAAAATCACATGTTTAATACTAAGCCAGCCACCTCAAATCGTGGGACTGTCGGTATGAGGATACTAATATAGACTTAAAAGACAAAGGGTTACCGATAGAACATAGTGGATATTTTAGTCAGTAAGTTATGACAGTCCCCATACAGGGCGAGAAGAATTTGATGATATTTGTACCCAAAAACAGAATACAATCTTAATGTAAGTAGAAAAAAAACTAATTTCACAAACTAAAACAGATATTCTTAAGCATTAATAAACATTCTTTACAAGCAATAAAGACATTATTAACGACCAAATTACTTAGAGACAACAAAAAACTTAAATTTATATCTCAAAGTTAACAATGAGACATTACTTCTGCCTCTAATTCCATACTTTCCACTTTATATAACAGTCCAAACAAAGCTTTTCAAACTAGTTTCGAAGCGCATTCAAAACGTGAAATATTAAAACTAGCGCGAGTGAGTTACTAGTTGAATAGTTCACCTGAGAGAAAAGTTTTTGTGGGAACCGCCGACAGTTCCATCAACTGCGAGCTTATGGAATTATGTGGCTGTCAGTTGTGTAATATGATTTTTTGTAAAATTGATCATTTTTTTGTGTATTTTAGTTGACTTAAATTGGTTTCTGTCACTTTTCATTTTGTTTTATTAAAAAGGAATGATTTGTTTAGATAGGTAACTAAACAATGACTGAATGCATTTATTTGTAGGTTTTTTAAAGGCGAGACACAAATGGTTAAAAATGTCTAGGACTTTAACAAATAGTTTGCTTAACTGATCAAACAAGTGGCCCTGGTTTGGATGGTTTCTTGGTTCTTGAAGTCACATATAACCATATTTTAGTTCTTTGAAATTGAAATATTGAACAATGTCTATATATAGGTACATAACCTTAAATAGCTATACGTATATGATGAAAAGAATGGTCCTCTCGTCCCTTTCCCAATTCATCACCATTTAACTATCGAAGCAGCATTTAAGGCGCATTATAAATGAACAGTTAACTTCTAGATTATGATATTAAGTATTAAAAGAGTATCATCATCACCTGCCTAGCCTTCATCTAAATAACAAAGAAATCGCTCGTAGAATTGAATTCAGACATTTTCACAAATTCAACTCAATATTCTCTTACAACACACATATTTCCTAAAAACACCACCAAATTATCATCAAACAAGTTGAAAATAATAATGACTATGAGTGTGAAACTGTGAACAAGAACATAGTCTATTTATTGTGCGCATCCTCCAATTTAGCAGCTAAACGTGAGAGTGTAAATACCCGGCGGATGTGAGGTGTCGCGGGACCGCGAACCCCGCCGTACAAATTAGGTGTCAAAATGTTTAGATAAGATAATTTGGACAATTTGTGTGAGGGAGGTGATAAAGTGTTGTATTCGGGAGTGTTTTGTTTATTTCGAATTAGGTAGTCGTTTTGAGTTTAGAATTGATTCTATTCCTTTTTCGAACGATGACCTTAAATTAAATCAGAAAAGTTGTAATTTGGTTCCTGGTTCCAGTGTCAAAGTGAGACGAATTGTATGATTCGAAATACAAAAATGTTAGGTACGTAGACTTATCAAGTGAAAAGACTTCAGAATATTGACGAGTATATACCTACACGCTTGTCACAACTACGTTTAGAAATTGTAAAAAAAAACAATGAAAGTTTTGAGAACATATTAATTATTTTATTTCTAGTAGAAATCTATAAGAAAACGAAATTAAAATATAAAACAAAAATAAAACCGACAAATAGAGTGATTAAGCCTAATATCATCCCATGCCGGAAAATATGGAATTTAATTTACGACAGTTTTTAATGTGGGCTGAATAAAATTTCTTTATTGCACCCCTCATAATCTGGTATATTATTTTATAACGGCATAATTTACTAACTAGGTATAAAGAAGTCGCGTTTTTATCATTTAATAGACGCGTAAAATGCGTAATTAGGTACAATAAACTAGAAACTACTGATAGTAGCCGTTTAGCAATTTTGACAGTATCTTATCAGGGGAAATAAAATATGACCTTATTCTAAATTAAATAATGCGTAAACATTAAAAACAAATGAGTGCTCGTACCACATTTACGTTGTAGCTTCGTCAACTGCTGCCAATGTACCTTCGCTACTCGAATAACAATCGATATTCACCCGAGTAATCGATTTGAAATAAAGTTTTATTTGGCGCCGGGATATCGCGGTAGTGGAATCTATCGGGCGTTATCGATTCCCGGGATCAGAACAGGCGGCATCTAGCGGGCATCGGCGTGAATCAGATGGAGTGCGTCTTTCCATTACTGAACAATCGATATAGATAAAGCGAAGAATCGAGAAACTTCGGTGCGGTGTCGACCTGCATTATTCTCTTTGATAAAGTAACATAGTTGCTAAAATAGAACTTTGTTTAAAGCGATTTTGAAAGGACACGACGATTAATCAGCTTTATAAATGGTTGTCTTTGCTGTTCAGACTTCAGACAAATTGTTCGCGTTATACGAGTCATATTTTAAGTGTAAAATATGAACAGGTGAAAATGAGATTTATGACAAAAATGGAATCTATGGTAATATAATAGTGATCGTAGACAGCTAAGAGTAAGTACTCAAAAAAAGAAGAACAATTGAATAACGATCAAGATAAATTAATGAAACCAGAAGATATCTTTAGAAAGATACAGAAAAGCAGGAAGCAAACGAAAACGAAGCGCTCCAGGACACAGAGCATATAATTTAAACAAACAATGATCATGAAATGGTAGATTAGTAAACTGCAACTATAACTAACAATAAATAAATGCTGTTACAAAACCCACTGCACGTCCACATGCAAAATATTTAAAAGTAAACCAGCGAGCTACCATAGATTTATCATTGATCATGAAAAGAAACTGTGTTCACATCATCATTAGCCTATGTTCCCACTGCTGGTACACAGGCCTCCTCTCTTTGAGAGGGAGAGAAGTATAATTCACCACACGGGCCTAGTGTGGATTGCGAGATGTCACAAATCTTTGAATTTTTGGTTCTAAGACATGCCGTTTTGCCGGTTTTTCTTCACGATGTGTTCCTTCACCGTTTTTAGAACAGTGATAATGAAATAAATTACACAAATTAATGTGCCTGGTTGGGTAACCCAGCACTTATAATTCGTAAATCGTGGCCGATACCACTGGGCCATCACTGTTCTCCACTATATTTACAATCAGTAAAATTGCAATCAATTATTTGAACATCCACGAGTAAAATATTTTAAAACAAAACAGTAGCCTGAAATAATTACACTCAGTTTCACGTAATGTTCGTTGCCAATCATATCAATGTAGTTGCGAACATCGGATCGGAATGAAAACGTAATTGAATGACTTTTATTCGGAAACACCCGATATGAAACGATTTATTTGTGTGCGCTTCCGATATTATTTGGACATGAAATTGTAATTCCATGTTTGCCTGCTTTATATGAGGCATGTTGTCGTAGTTTTAGTGATTTATTTATTAAAACTTTATGTACAAAGCACAAAAAGTTTTAATAAATAATCATTTATTAATTAAACACCCTAAGATGCTTATCATCACTAAGTTTTAGTCATCTAAAACTTAGTGATGATAAGCATCTTAGGATGTTGTGGAGAAAATAACACAGTAGGTGCAGCACGAAAACTATTTATGAAAATATATAAATATTACTTAAATAAACAAATACAACAAAATCTTTATCTTTATCTTTTCTTTACCTAAAATAAAATCGTAGAGCTGTCATTCCTGTACATTGAATATTTTTTTCTTTTTGTATTCTTTTCGAGATAAGGGATCGATTCTGACGCCAAATCAACTTTTTTTTTTTCGAATTTTTTATGTTTTTTTGATTTGATCTATCTCCTAAACTACTGTAAAGTTGTCGATCAAATTTTCCTCAAATATTTCTAATAATATGCTTCTGTTAATAGGCTACGTGGTATTATTACTCTATTTTCCCTTGGAGATAAGCAATTTTAATTTTTGTTGTTTTTAAATGTTTGTTTGGAGTTGGAAGCTAAACCACTGAATATTATTCATTCAATTTTTTCTCAAATATTCCTTAAACTGCTCTTTAATTAATAGGATATGTATAATTACGCTATTCTCCTTGGGGGATTAGCAATGTTATAAAATGTTGATTTTCAGTCATTGTTGACATTTGTATAAGAACCGCTATTTGAAAACTACTGTCAGCGTACTAGCCAGTCTGGTTGGTAACCTGCTTGACTTTCGAGCAAGGGGTCTCAGGATCAAAGCTTGCAATTTTCTTTTTCACTTTTTGTGTTTTATTTTTTTGGCGCCACTTACACGATCCGTATTGTTTCTCAAATTCTAAATTAACGCAAGCGAAGCCGCGGGCAAACACTAGTATAATATAAATTAAAGAGAGATTAAAATGCATAGATGAAAAAATTTTAACAACAAAATTCATTTCAATCATGCATTGGCCAGCAGTAGGTTTTGTGGTAGATTTGTGTTAAAAAAAAATGCGATTTTCAAATCGGTGAACTACTGATCAAACTAGCCCTAGGTACGTTACATTAAAGTTTGCAGTACTATGTTTATTACGTGTTTCTCGAGTTGATTTGCTAACATATTCAATTACTAGACTAGATGAATTAACATGATTAGGTGCTAACAATACCTGTTCGCACGTGATTATTGCAAATTGTTATTCTTGAACTTTTTGACCCTCCGTTCTGCATTAAAACTATTGCAAATTAACACTTTTGCATCACTTTTATGGTTATACACATAAAGTTCAAATTCCTTGCGCAATGTTGAAATTGTTGAAGCTGTTCTTTCTAAATCTGAATATACAATATGTTTGATCAATAGATCACCTCTCATTACTCGACTGACCAACTTGTTGCGAAGTCGATAATCATATGCTGCATCGCATGCGCCAATGTTGGATGATAATCTTGCCTCGTTGGGACAATATTACCAATAGTTTGGTAACAATAGGTATCCTATGGAATATCTTAGGGCGAGTTGTTTAATCAGACAAACAATTTATTAAGTCCTACTCATTTTTTGACCATTTGTTAAAAATGTATGGGATTTTAACAATGAATGGTCTAATTTCCCTTTAGGGCAACGTATTGAACAATATGTACGCATAAGTTTCACCGAGCTCTTTTGGCAAGTCAAAATTGAAAATTCGAAGACTTATTACCATATCAATGAGGAGGTATTAAGGATGAAAAATTAAACCAACGCAGTCTTATCAATGCAATGCATTCTCCTCTTAACGATTTGTCCAAACATTTGATCAAACGTTACGTCCAATCTACTTGAGAGGCTGTATTGCATAATGCACAAGTAATAGTAGGTAAGTACGAATCTCTTGAGTAATCTGATCTCGTTTAATGATAAGCTCGCACTTTTAATCGCCTTTGAAGACATATTGGTTATATTTTCCTTCTTAACGAAGCCACCAAATACATCTATCGATATTCGTCACATTAACGCCTGGCGTGGTTATGGAATTGTAAAACCGGGTAACCGTGACCCTGGTACGTAAAGGACAATTGAAGGAACCCACCGTGTTCCTTCAATTGTGCTTTCATTAAGTCGGTACGTGTCGAACAGTCCCTTAAGCTCCACCGGACGGGAGGACTCATTTGATGATTGCACAAGCTAGCGTAAATAAAATATTTAGGTATTTTCTTTTCCTTTTCTTCGTTTTCGTTTGATAAATAACAAGTTTTAATGATAAAGTAAAATAGTAATTAGAGAAAATTAAAACCGGTTCAAGTTTATCGCGCGACCGAAAATTAGTGCATTCACCTTAAGATTAAAATTAAACAGAAATTGTAAGTGACCTTAATTCAATGAGGAATTTGATAACAATTTAATTACCCATTTTCTTTTCTTTTTGAGTTTTAAATATTTAAAAAAAAGTTTATTTACCTACTTGAATAACACTAGGTTGCAGTGCATGGAAATAAAAAAGTTAAACAGAATAATTCTTTATCATTCATAGTTTAAATTATTTGAAAGTATATTGTATTAGTGGATTGTGTAGGTAAATAATTTATTATCAAGAATTCAATACCACGTCCGCATTCACAAAACAATTTAGCGGATTGAGTTCCAGGACCGTTTATCACAATTTCATTGCGAACCCATTTAAAATCTATTCAACAGCAATTTATGTTCAATAACACAACTAAGACCGGTTGGAACGCCACAGAACAACTCACTCACTGTTAAATTATAAATAATTCCAATAATGTTCCTATTTACTTAATCCTATTTAATAAGAGAATATGTTTTGGATCGAATTTGCATTCTATAGACGTTGTTTTAGAGCATAGTTTTGGTTGCAGTACGAATGCTACTGTGTTTAATCGGGATAGGTCTCACAGTAAGCGATTTCATTCGTAAAAGAATAATGTTGTTGACAAAGTTGACATGTTGACATCTTGCTGAATAAAGTTTTTATTGTTAAAAAGCTATAAGATATTTATTTTATTTATTCAGTTCTTCATTCGATTGATTTTGTAACTTTAACATTAATATTCTATTTTTCTTTACACAAGATGTCTTGCTGTGCATGAATTCATAAAATACCACCTGTAGCTCTGCCTGCCAAAGTAAAATGGCCAATACATATTTATTTTTACTTAATACGGCACCTCATGGAACATTCAGTGCATTTTGCTAATCGAATCTAGCTCGTACTAGCTACGGTTTTAGTTGAGAAGTTTTTACACCGTAATGGAAAAATATGTACGCAATACATGGGTATCAATGAATTTATTTCCCTATTTTGGTAAAGATATTAGAAGCGGTATCTTTTAACGTTGTATTGAATTAGTTAATGTTTAAAATCGCTCGTGTCATCTGTACCACATCTGTTTCAAAACATGGGAAGTATTTTTTTACCAAAGTAGCTGCGTATCATGATATACCATTCCATCCTTTTCACATTTACATTAAAAACGTCTTAATTTTTTATACCAGAGATTCTCCACGACAAAATGGTCATCTCTTGTCTTAACCCACTAAAATACTCGAAGCCATATTTTATTAATTTACCGATAGCTTGTATGTGTGGCGTACATGCCCTGTAAGTTAGTGATTATTATTTAACTAAAACAACGTTTTTTTTACTTTGGACTTCAACACGCACAAGCATGGCCCGCTAGTGTCCTCTACCCGCTACCCGCTAACACAATAGCTTCACCTTTACATAACACAATTAAGTTACAATATTTGCGTTTGGCGCCGCTCCTCGTTAAATTGATTGGCTAGATCTGTCATGGCGTCGTAGATACGAATCGCCAATACAGACAAATAATGAGGAAGTGTAGGGCTGTAAATTTAGTTAAGCAATTCAATAGACGTTTACAACTGATAACGTTATCTTGCCGAGTTTGTACTGTGGACGCAAGCGTTACTTTTTAGAATGAAGTCTTGGATTCGATTCTCAAGTTAGGCAAAAATCATAAGACAGAAAGCTTGGCTGGGAAGGAGTTGCCCTCTATATATCAAAACTAGCGGAATGTAGGTGTATTATATTATTTATCATTAAATACCAGCGTTATTTTATGTTATCTACTTTATATTAAAGGGAATAAAACCATGTACCTACACATTTTTTTTTTCAAATTATCTACTATCATTTTGCAGGAATTAAGTTATTCTTTTGCGTAAACGTTAGATAGTAGATAATTTAGGCTAATCAGTAGTTAATTCAGTAGCCTTCTAATTTTGTTAATCTGGTTTACGATAACCATCTCAATGTGTAAATTTACAAGTTACAGTTGTTATCTAGCTAAAGTGCGTATTTTATCAATTTAAGATAAAATTGAGGAAATGATCGTGTAGATTTCCAACATTTTTTTACCCGACTGCGCCAGGAGGGTTATGTTTTTCGAGTGTATGTATGTATGTAAGTATGTATGTATGTATGTATGTTTCTGTGTGTTGCTCTGCAGCCTAAACGGCTTGATGGATTTTAACTTGAGAGGTGTCGTTAGATTCGTCTTAAACGTGAGAGTGTCACTGGGTACATAAAACTGGTCAAGTGCGAGTCGAACTCGTGTGCAAAGGGTTCCGAACTAAACATATTTTTTTTTAAATCTCTCACATTCTATCAAATGGGGTATCAAATAAAAGGATTTTAAAAATGGTTTACCAAAATATATATAACTTATATGTTTCAATTTAATTTGGACTGATAAATGCTAACAAAAACTAAAAATGGTAAAATAAAATAAATATTTAAAAAAACAAAAAACCCGACTGCGTAAAAAAACTAAAAAGAAAGAAACAAGCCCAGTAGTTTAGAATTCACTTATTCACACTCACAGTCGGGGCCCCTTGGGAAGATTTGATTGGTATAATTTGAATGGGCCCCGACTGTGAGTGTGAATAAGTGAATTCTAAACTACTGGGCTTGTTTCTTTCTTTTTAGTTTTTTTACGCAGTCGGGTTTTTTGTTTTTTTAAATATTTATTTTTTAGATCGAATATTTCACAAAAAGTGATAGATATTTAAAAAAAACCCTATGCCTACGACAAAGGGTTATAAATACTTCAGCTAGCCTGCAGTCTAGCTGCACCATACTTCAATGTAAGGAGAACTTTAGAGACGCGCATAATTTGCTAATAAAATAGAGGTAACAAAGGCCCTTTCGCTTTCCCTCCCTTTCTCCGGAGCCTTATGTTAATATCTCATAATCATATGCGGCGGTATCTTAAGTTCTTGATCGGCTCGTAGGTTTATTTCTGACTGTAAATATTGTACACTTTAGTTTAGGGTTGGTACCTTTTTTTTTAAAGGTAAAAAACATCAAATGAGTCCTCCCACCCAGGGCAGGGCGAAAGGGGCTGTCAGACTCGTACTGACTTAAATCCACGGTGTCCTTCAAAAACCCTTTACGTTCCAGGGTCACGGTAAATGATAAAGTCTCGCGACCCCGGCAGGCTTTGAGGCGCGCGTGCCGTCGTCGACCCGGTACTTGGAAATATTAAGCTTATTTAGTTCTTAGCCCAGATATTTTCATGAGGAATTTCTCAATGCAGCCACGGAGTGTAGGTATATTCGCGTACTTTTGGTCAGAATTAGTGGCAATAGACTCGCCCGTAATTAGATAGACCTTATATTCTTCTTTTTTTTTAAAGAGTTCCCACTTTGGTATTTCTCCTGTGTCGTGGGTTCGTATACAAACATAGAAACTCACATACAAAAATATCCGTATGACCCCCATATACCTAAAAGGTACATTTCTGAATCCCCCCTTTGGAGGTTACAGGCATGATGATGTTACGTATGGATGCGGGGGTTTAGCCTCTGGAAGTGACAATAGTTAGAAGAACTTTTAAGCTATGCTAGCTTTTAGCTATGCCTTTGTAAACTGGCTTTTTTCTTATCCGTGCAGAAATTAGCAAATTATATTTGAATTATTAAAATACATTAAAATACACACAAAGATTAGTACCTAAGTAAGATTTAGATCCTATCCTATCCTATAGTTTAGATATTTGCAGCCTTACTACAAAAACTTAAACACCTGTTGAACACTTGTTTAAAAAAAAGTGTCACTGCAAAACTGACCTTATTTCAACGTGTTATACTGACATTTTTTTAGATAAGTGTTCAACAGACGTTTAAAAGATTTTTCACACCACTTGCTCGTAAATGTCACATTATAAGTCATGCAAACTGGCCGTAAAGCAAGTCATTGTTCCCCACACTCAAACCAGGGAATAATATATGTACTGAATTTCATTATTCCCTGGGAATAATGTGATTTGAATTTGGAACCTCAAACAAAACATAGTATGAAAACTTGGAACGAAGGAATTGAAGCAGCGGCGGCTGCCCCCCGGCAGTCCCCACTGCAACAGCTGATCGCTTGCTGAGGTGGGCACCACAGCATGCTCACGTTCGAAGGTTGTCGTACCACATCCAGTTTCAAAATTCGAATTTATTTCCTCGCAGGTGGTGTGAAAAGCAGAGTACTCACCTCAGGAATAAAGCTGCCTTTGTCTTGGGCTAACTTAAATCCCTCGCTACACTAAGGATTCTTATCTTAATTCCCTCGTTTCACTCGGGAATTAACACTTGAACCTCCTCGCTGCGCTCCGGAGGTTCACCCCCAGAATCCTTAGTGTCGCTTCGGGATTCAATACGCCCGTGACGTAAGGCACTGCTTTATTCCCTTGGTGCGTAATCTACTATTGTGGTACGACGGCTGATGTTTATTTACTACGCTGCAGCTAGTTAGCTAGATAATTTTATTCATTAAATTAAACCAGACAAGTTAATAATATCGAGTCTAATAGTCAATTCAATCAGCAATTATCATAATGTACTTAATTAATGACATGTATCATTGAACGTCACATACATTACCTATGTACTGGCGCTACATTATACGCAAGTTACCTATATTTACATAATTTTAATTTAATGCGTAATTTTCAATATATCTATCTACTTGTAAATAAGACAAGGTTATCAAGTTGAAATAAAAAACAAGAACTCATTGCAATAAAAACGTTAAAATTCAAGAGTATGAAACAGGTGTCATTAGAAAAAACTAATGTCGCTAAAGAGTGGGTAAATATTTAAGATAATCACTGGTTGTCCTCTACATAGCAACCTGAATTGAAGACATTTATTGAATTGCAATTTATTTCGTTTACTTCATTTAATGTTGGTCAAACCATTAACACTTAATTTAATGTTAGACAACGTGATTAGGTAATTTAATGTCGAGAGCGACAGAGAGTTGCTGACTGTTCAGCATTTTCTGTCCAGATTTTGTATCGGCTAACCGTACCCAATGAATCTGTCTTGGACTCTGCAACGAAATGAATGAAGCTTTCAATTTAGGTTTTCTTTTATTAAGGTAAAATTTCACCGGGATTGGAAACCGGTCCGTCCAAGATATTAGTGATCTCTAGACATCATCAGAATCTCAAGCCGTATTGAGTAGCATTTAATCCTGCATCAAATATTTGATTTGATTTCCGAACGAGAGCTTTTAAAAATGTCTGCTCACAAAACTAATTTCGTAAAGCAGATTATTTTATAAATTTATTATGGTTATAACTTTGTTAAAATACCATTTATTAGATAACAACGTAGAAATGTAATATTCGGGCGCAAAATATAAGCGTTTACGTAGATAAATTGTCTACAATTCTGCTAGCAATTTGTCTCTTAAATTAGAACTCGCTTAACTACATAACAATGCTTTAAGCCTTTTCGACAGAATGCCTACAATACAAGTATATAAGCATTTGTGTCTGCCTGCCACATGAAAAAACTACTTGAGCTATCTGCACCTAAAAATGACTTGACTTGGTTGTAAAATCATCGACTTGACCCCTCTCGCATTGGAGCGGAAGGTACTATACTGACTATAAATCCACCCTGTTCTTCGGTTGCCCTTTGCTTCCAGGGCTTCTTTTGGCAGCATGTGCAATTGTGCAGTATACCTTAAGTTCCACCATGGATGGCTGGTGCGGCTCCAAGTTCAAGGAGCGTGTCAAAAATATTGTCTGTACAATCTTTCTTGCCAGTGTTTGCAGTATATGTCCGATCTTTTTGCTTAGGCAGGTTTATTGCAAGAAAAATTTGAAATTAATCAATAAGATCATCAACTATCCATTTGTTTAGGTTCTTGACTTTTGTCTGTAGCCTATCAATTATTATAAGCCCATTTATCAACAAAAAAAGTCATTATAAAGGCTAATATAAGAAGGAAAAGAAGGCTCTTAGAAGAGTTTTGAGGTCAGCTTTTCGCCTCTGTTTACCTGTCTTTTACTGTATTTCATAATAAATAACTACTTAAACACATTAATAGATTCAATACAATACGTGATAGAAGCCATTATTCCTTGTGGTCTGATGACGGAAATTAAAAGAATGGCGGCGGTTTTGCAAGCGGATTCATAGCTGTTTATTACCGCAACAGATCGTGTGTTTACTACTCGATTACGAGATGAAAACGAAAGGGTTTTACCGCAGGTAAGCAAGTGAATTTGGTTATGTATACTTGGGTAAACCTTACTCGTAATATTGCAATTTATTCTACAGCCATTGACGATAACTACGATCGACGATTGTGGGTCTGATTTCATCCACTGTCTTTTGCAACATTTTTAAGGAGATTGACAAAAATTGGTATCTAAAAGTGTCGCGGTTCAAAATCAAAATTTTATAGAAATTTTAGATTTAGTTTAACAATTTTTTTTCTACATTAGTAGTCCTGGATTGGATTTTTGAATACGTAGTAGGTACTTCGTCCATATAGGTCATGTGGAGAACAATTTAATGTACCTCACAAAACTTGAAAGAACAAAAACAAAGTATCTATTCTGAAAGCGTTTCTTGAATTCTAAATAATATCTAAGGCATTAATTTCCTTATCATAACTTTTCAGGTACTAATAATTTCAACAAATAAATAGGTAAATAACTTCAAGAAAGCTGATATAACAGACAGGACTCACTATTAATAAACAAAGAAGTAAAAGTTAATCTCCTAAAACCAAGAAGTTAGATACTTTATTATGAACAAACATTTTATAAAAACGTTAAAGTGTCAGAACTGTCTGTCAATTAACTTTTAAGAAACGAGATGTCGAGCGTTAGAACGTAACTAAGAAGATTGGCGAAACATTAAGTCTACCTTTTTTATTGAGAATTCATGAAAAAGTTTCATCTTGAAGTAACTATGATGGATGAATTAATCTTTTATTTGATGCATGCTTGCTAACCCAACCTCTCTTTCTTCAATAGATTTCGCACTATATCACGGTAGCAGTACGTTCATTATTATCGATTGGAATAATTTGACAGATTGAAAGTTTATGGACAAGAGAGGGAAGAAAGAAGACGATTATGCTTGGGGGCGGTCTTTGACCTATAGGGCGTTTTTCGGCTAATTTGATGATGAAATTTAGAGACAGGACAGGAGCGATTTATTCATAAATTCAGTTCAATCTAGTATTCTCTCAACAACATAAATACAATTAATTTAAGCCATTTTAATTAATTTTCTTTTAAATCATTCCAACTGCTAAAATACTAAGTTACAGATCGTGAGTCAGTTTATTTCCATAAAATTCATTTACAAAACATAAACGAACGGGTAGGTTAATAAGAGCATTGCCCTTTTAAACACAACAAACATTTATTCACAAAAAAGCGTGTAAAAATAATTAGTTTATTAACTAAAATAGTGTAGAAAGATAACTAACATTCTCCCTTCCTTACCCAAATAAATAATACGATAAGTGTGATAAAAATATCTTACTCTCACAAGTAAATGTTTCTTCTAACGAACTGATTCGATGTTTGTGAAAGAGACGCTCAGTCTTCAGATCCTCGAGGGAAAGAGGGCGAGGATTCTAAGGTTAATCAAGTGATGAAGTACTACCTATAGTAGGAATACACACGGATACACATCAAGCTAAGAAAACCAGTTTATCTTGGTCTGTCTTTATATGATTTTTTCACACAATATACGGTCCGCTTAAACTGTACCAAGTATGCTCGCTTCATTCTGGTAGGTATTCAATTTTCTCTGAGAAGATGAAATGTATGTCGTTGTAGTTATTGCGAAGAGCTTTTCTGAAACGTTCTTCAGAGACGTATAAAAAATGTTAGTATTAGAAATATTTGGTTTAAGTATATTTTATTGTGAGGCATTTTCACTTTCGCTTCTACAAAGCTCAAAATATTATCCTTGATTAAATGGATACATTGCTATTGTATGATCGTAATAATAATTATTATTATGAATGAATGTGGATGAAAGGATTGTAGCAGGTAGCTCTCTGTTGTTTGTCCCCCAAGAGAAGAAGACGTGAGTTTGTCTATGTATGTATTAATATGGATTTTCAGCTTTGTTTTAGTTTTATTTTAGGGCTATAATTGCGTGATATTTCCTATATAAAAGTTGTCCAATTTCCATCATATACAGGGTGATTTTTTAGTCACCATCCAAATTTTAATATATTAATCTTTGGCAAAAATCATTGAATACGTGTTTTTTCTTTTTGTATCTCTCAATACAAAAATATCGAGATATCACGTCTCAATGTTATCTATAAAAAGTTGATGAATCTGGACACCGCGCTGTGACGTGTCTCTCAGGTGTAGCGGGGCGGGGCGGGGGGTCAGCGGGGTGCGCTCTACCCGTTTCATGCGTCGGAAAGTGTAAATTATTAACGTTTAGCTTAGTGACCACATAGAGCGGGTGAGAAAATTATTTAATACTAGCTGTGCCCGCGACTTCGTTCGCGTGGATGTCGGAATTTAACAATGTATTTTTTAGTGCGAAGCGCTTAATTCTCGCCACGATTTTTTATAAATCATATCGTTTTCATAAATAATCCCTGTATTTAGAATTTATTTTTCAAGAATATTTGAGGTGATTATAATAAACGCCCTCTGTCGTTCAGATTCAGAAGAATTGCTACTGGATTAGAGCACCCATTCTATCTCATTCCATCCCACTCCATCCCCCTCCATCCCACACCATCCTACTCCATCCCACTCCATCCCACTCCATCCCATTCCATCCCACTCAGTCCCACTCCATCCCACTCAATCCCACTCTAGCCCATTTCATCCTACTCCATCCCACTACATCCCACTCCATCCTAATCCATCCCACTCCATCCCACTGCATCCCACTGCATCCCACTCCATCCCACTCAGTCCCACTCCATCCTAATCCATCCCACTCAGTCCCACTCCATCCCACTACAACCCACTCCAACCCACTCCATCCCACTCCAACCCACTCTAACCCACTCCATCCCACTCCAACCCACTCCATCCCACTACATCCCACTCCATCCCACTCAATCCCACTCCATTCCACTCCATCCCCCTCCAGCCCATTTCATCCTACTCCATCCCACTCCATCCTAATCCATCCCACTCCATCCCACTGCATCCCACTCCATCTCACTCCATTCCACTCCATCCTAATCCATCCCACTCCATCCCACTACATCCCACTCCAACCCATTCCATCCCACTCCAACCCACTCCAACCTACTCCATCCCACTCCATCCCACTACATCCCACTCCATCCCATTCCATCCCACTCCATCCCACTCCATCCCACTCCATCCCTCTCCATCCCACTCCATCCCACTGCATCCCACTCCATCCCACCCCATCCCACCCCATCCCACCCCAACCCACTCCATCCCACTCCATCCCACTCCATCCCACTCCATCTCACTACATCGCACTCCATTCTAATCCATCCCACTCCATCCGATTCTATCCCACTCCATCCCACTCCCTCCCACTCCATCCTACTCCATCCCACTCATTCCCATTCTAGTGTGAGTCTAATAAAAACGTTTTCTTTCTTTCCATTCCATCCCAAACCATCCCATTCTATTCCATTACACTCTACTCTACTCTACTCTACTCCACTCCAAACCACTCCACTCCAGTCCACACCATATTTGAATAGGTATGTAGTTTTTCTATTCCAAGCTAGATCGCGCTACTGAACTGCGCGTCTCGGTGTAAACTGACCGTAATTTTACTTCTGGGTCTGGAACACTTTAAATTCAAATATCTTTTGATAGACTTAACCGATTGCAATGAAACAAAAACTAAATTAGTCCTCAAGTTACGCTCGATCGTTGTGTATAAAGGTTATCTACATTGCCTTCGTACATTTTACGTGATGGAGCCACAAATAAACAGACAAACCGACAAACCGACAAACAGACAAAAATTCTAAAAATGCTGGAAATGGGTTCTGTTGGTTGTCCTTCAACACCCTAGCTATTTTTTTTGGATTTTATTCTGATGTACAAAAACGATTTTTCTACAGTTTTATTATACAGGGTGATTTTTTAGTCACCATCCAAATTTTAATATATTAATCTTTGGCGAAAATCATTGAATACGTGTTTTTTCTTTTTGTATCACTCAATACAAAAATATCGAGATATCACGTCTCAATGTTATCTATAAAAAGTTGATGAATCTGGACAACGCGCTGTGATGTGTCGCTCAGGTGTAGCGGGGCGGGGCGGGGGGTCAGCGGGGTGCGCTCTGCCCGTTTCATGCGCCGGCAAGTGTTTATTATTAACGTTTAGCTTAGTGACCACACAGAGCGGATGAGAAAATGATTTAATATGACAATTTGACGTATCGATTTTTTTTCAAAAATGGGGTTAGTGATTGATACCTTATGTCTAGAAAAATTTTGGACGGTGGTAAAAAAGTCACCCTGTATGTATAGATGACAATTTGAAATATCGATTTTTTTTCAAAAATGGGGTTAGTGATTGATACCTAATGCCTAGAAAAATTTTGGACGGTGCTAAAAAAGTCACCCTGTATTACGTGGACTGGATGCTCAGTTTAAATCAATACCATGCTTATCAGTACATACCAAGTTTTATTCAGCCTTATCAGCAGCCATAACTAACCCGAAGTTAGTAATTACAAAGATGTTCATTACATAATACAAAGCCCGGTTCTGAACTTAGCCTCCTCCGTTATCTAGGACCCAATCTATGACCTATTACAGCTGTTGTATCATCCAGCGGTAAAAGCGCTTTCTCCAAGCGATCTGGGTTTGTGTGTTGCGCTGTACAACTCGTGTTCATTATATAATAATAATGCTTGATCGTGTAATGACTGTTGATGATCGAATTGCTGTAAAAATTATTCGTAATTTCCATGATTTGTGGAACTGGGTCGTCGCGGGTCATTTGTTTCTTGTCGAATGTTTTGATTTTTCTTTTGTTTTTGAGAATTGATGTTGTGGTGAATGTTTGGGTGGTCGCATTAATAATTTATAACACATTTGCTCGTAAAAGGTCTCTTACTGCACCTATTTCAGTATCGTAATGTATCTTATTACGCACTAGTGCGTAATGGTAAAGTAAAACGCACTAGTGCGGTAATGGTAAAGTAAATCGCACGGTTTATCAAGATGCTCCGTCTAAAACGAACGGTACTTTTTTAAATCTCAGCAAAGAGTTTAAATATAATAAATAAATATTTTATTCTTTAATTTAATTAATTTTGACAATTAATTACAACCATTTATCTGTAATAAAACCACAAAAGAATTAATTTACTTTATTAGTAATACTGGCTGTTTTTTGTGCCTTTGCCATAAACAAAAGATGCTGGTGCGCGCGCATCGCTAATTTGTGAAAAAGTAAAAATTATTCCGCTTGCTTTTCCTTTTCGATGTACCTAATGATTTTATTTATTTACTCACAAATGTGTTATAAAACGTCGTATGACATACGTGCGGTTTGATAATTACAGCCTCTGCTTTCTTATAGCACTCGCCTTACGGCTTGTGCTACCAATATCGCCTCTGCTGTAATGATCAACTTACCGCACTTATATCATAATGTACTATTATGATAGTTTATTCAAAAGCAAGGTACAAACTGTGCTAGATGTAAACTCTGAAAATATTCTTTAGAATTATTCCTGAAACGTTTATAAGTGCGCTAAAATTGCGGTCGCGCCTTTTACAGATATTTCAGCACATTTATCTATCGTTGAGTTTCCACAGTACGGTACAGAACCCAGACCTCACCTTAAGGTAATCCTTTCTGAACTTTTTCTTTTTTTTGTGGTGTAATAATCATCAAATGACTCCCGCCGCTGAGCGGGACTATTATACTCTTACTGATTAAAAACCCCATATTCCTTCACATACCTTTTGCGTTAAAGGGCCAGGGTACGCTTATAAGACAGTTCCGACACCCTTGAAGACAGAGAGTTGTTGTTTAGAATATGAACTAAGAGAACCAAGCCGCTGGCAATGACTAGTGTCTACTTGAAAACACGTGTGTCGACTTAGATATTAACTATCGATACACAATCAATCTACTAACATTACTAGGCAAACTTCGTCCCTTTTCTTCGCCCTTAGAAGACGTGTGATGCCTCAATAAGAACACGATAAAACTACCAATGGCGTGAAGGCATTTCTAACATAAATAGGTGTGAAGTAACCAGAGTATTTTGTTAATACAAAATACTCTACAAGCAGTTTGATAGTGTAAATCAAGTTTATTATAGCAATTAACGACGTGGTTTACTTGAATTAACGCTACCTTAGTAATTATGGTTTTGCCGTAAAGATTCAATTAGGTTTTTGCTTATTTATGGCTGTGGTCTACATTTTCTATTGGGCATGATAAATCTATAATTTTAAAATTTTAAAGGATTGTCTAAGCAATTTGTCAACTACATTGCAGTCTCGCTTTAATTGCACTTAATTTTTTTTTAATTTAATTTCATTTAACGATAAAATTGAGCTCAGATGCAAAGGGTACAAAACTGACAAACACCAGAGGAAGAAAACAATAGCTACTAACACTAATTCACAAAGCCCAACATGGAAATCGAACCACAGTAGTATATTCGCAGAAACTACCGTCTCTAACTGTTGGAACAACGCTCCATCATACTTTCTTCACACCTTTATAAAAGAGTTGCAGGGTCGGCAAAGGGAAGGCGATACCTCTGCTGTTGCAAGCGTTTATAATAGACCACGGTGACCACTTTGCATCAGGCGACCCTATGCTGGTTTGCCACCTTTATGCCTTTGTCAAACTGACAGACGAACCGAAAGCGTGGCGTAGCGTTTTTGTTTGTAATGTATGGAATTGTTAGAAGCCTGACACATAGACTATCGGATCGCTTTCGCATTTTTAAAGGACATGATTCGGTTCGGTTCGCTATTTATTTATTTATTTATATTTATATTCAGGCTACATTGGCCCATAGACATATACCTTACAATCTAACATACATAAATTTATAAAAACAACTTGTGTTAGTAAATAGAAACTTAAAGCTATGTTAGTAAACACTTCACTTCACTGTGCACTAGTCATTGTGCGTTCTGGTGGCACTTGTCCGCGGAAGCGACGGAACACCACATCCTTCGGCCAAAAGTCCTCCTCCATGACGAGGTGCAGAAAACACGTTGGTACACGCACCACGAACCCTTTGAAGTTGACGTTGCGGCGCGATTCCAATAACTGCACTCTCGGCGTGTACTTGGTCTTCTGGCGCACGTACTCGACGATATCCTCAGCCTTAGTGGTGTAGTGTAGACGAGAGATATACACCGGAGTGTTAGGCATGGCAGCACGTATAGTGTTGGGCTCCGTAGGAGCCTTGCCGCAGCGGTTTTTGTTGGCTCGCTGACGGCGCTTCCTCCTTTGCACCGTCACGAAACCATCATCATCAACAGCCCGTTTCGGTGCCTTTTCAAGCACGGGCTTACGAGGAGCGCCAGGCACACTTGTGGTGACGCTAGCACCGCCTGTCTGTTTGACAATAGCTTTATGGTATAAAAAGTCTCATTCTGTGATCTTTTTTTAAAGTTACAGTATTATGCTGATATATGGGACCTTTTGGCTTAGTACGAATAATGTATTTTTTTTTAGGGATTGTTTTTTCATTGCTCTTGTTTATAATTTTTGTTTATTTTCTATTATTTGTCTTCGTCTTCGTGTTTCTTTACATGTTATAGGCGCTAACCAATCAAAACCACACAAATCTAGACCAAAACTATGAATCTAACAAGTTCTGATAACCCTAAAAGGTATCACTTAGCAAGATGTGAAGTCTAGGTTACGAAGTTCGTGGGATAAGAGAGATTGCAGGTACAACATGAGCGGTTGTGTAACCCGTGACAGGTAGCTACGAATATCATGAAATACCCCAGTTTCCCATGATTATTACGCATAGAATGGCTTGCACCTCACAACTCTTAAGTTTCTGAAATTCTATTAAAAACCTGTTGTAAGATGTCATGTCAGTTGATTGATTATAGTTCTTATGGTTCATTTGCAACTGTTGATTTTAATATTTTGTCTGCGTAATCTGAATACATTCCCTTTAAGAATTTTGAAGATTTTGAGACCTTCTTACCTTATCAAACGCATCTAAAAATAGATTTATTTCCTGTCCTGTTTAAAAATTTGTATAAAAGTTGAAAGTCTCCATATACCTAGGTATTATAAATTCAGAGTGTAGATCTCTACGGAGAAGAGTGGTCAAGAAACTTTATGGAAACTCCACTCTTTACAATCATATTGTTACAATAAAGTACATTTTTTTAATGGCGTCTCGTAGGTCAGCCTCGAGGAGGTTTTATGTTGCTGAACCAGACAGTTATGACTTAGCCCCTTCGTATACAAAACGTCGCAAGTTTCCGATATCGTACGACTTTGGTATCCAGGCGACTATCGCAATATAAATCCATAGAGGTTCGTAAACAGACACCCTTCAATAGATACCAAAGTCGTAAGGTATCGGAAACTTGCGTCGAGTTGTGTACGAATGGGCTTAGGCTTCCAGCCAGGGGGGGTATTACGACGTCTCAAAACCAGGCTTGTTTCAGTGAGTGAACGAGATGGCGCTAGACGACTTGAATAGCTCTGTCACGTTCACTCGCCATAACAAGTCTGGTTTTAACCCCCAGGGGACGAATATGGATCGTCTACCTAAAATACACTTCATGCCATAAGAGTAATGCTTAAAGCGGCATTATGATCCAATAATGAGCCAATAGCAGTAAAGCAATGTAGGAAGCGCTAACGAGCGGTTAGTCGCTAATCGAGTTATTGTGTTCACGTAAACGGTTTAGTGTTTATGGTGTAATCTAATTATGGTTTAGTTAAACGCAGTTCTTTTTTTGCAGAACTGGGCTATAAACTATACCATATGGTTGAGTTAGTATGATTCTTTGATAAGTTGTTGTAGTTGGCAAGATTCATTTTATTTTTATTTTCTTTACATTTTTTTTAGGCCGTCCACGTTTATACTTTATTGTGTTGGTCATGGGTATGGGATCGATTTTCTGAAGAATCTCAAGACAAGTAAACGGTTATTGAAGGACACCGTGGATTAAAAGTCAGTACGAGTCTGACAGACCCAGCCCGTCAAAAAAGGTCGAGCATGTTGGTTAAAAATATTGCTGAACCAGAGAAAATCTACTAGAAAAGCCTTCAAAAAGGGATAAATGATACGATACAGACATATTTTAATAATTAATAGGTAATAATAATAATTAAAAGGCTCTTTATACGATAACTCAGTCTAATTGACATTATAATTACTTATCGACAAATTATATCCCAGGTTATGCAACTAGGTTATTTTTAAATAGCTCAATCCTTTTCCTAAAACTTTTCATTCAATACTTCCCTTTCCTATTTCCGATGTCTTCATAATGTAGTTATTTTCAGGCGATTTATTACAAACAAATGAAGTGCAAATTGACGGTCTATTACAATTGTTGCGCTAACTGTTCCTGTGTAATGTGCTAATTGGAGGATACCATTGGTTTTTTAAAACGAGACTCTATTCTGCGTGCGACTATGATTTCTGGCTTTTTCTACAACGTCAAAACTTGGATTTGATGTGATAATTATCATGAGTAATGATCTAGATAATTATCATAAAAAAATATTATCAATACTCATATTATTAAAGCTGAATTATTGTTTGTTTGATTGAACGTGCTTATGTTATAAAGTACTGGTTCGTTTAGAAACAATATTTTTGTGTTGTATGCTTCATTTATCAAGGAAAGCTATAAAACATCACGATAATATTTATGAGCAATAGGGGCTGTGCGGCGGGGGTGAATCCACGTGGAACAGTTAGCTTTATAATTTACACCGTAAGATTTAGGCTCACAAGTTGTGAAGCCCTATGTGCGTTTCTGTAATTTGATGAATTAATTATATCAATAGCCAATAACATCACTTGTTAAGCGTTTAATTTTGATAATTGTTCTTTACAAATGTCTGTCAATGGTTCCAGAAAACTGTCGTCCAATTTACGTGAAATATTAGATAATTCACCAGACTACAATTATATCTAATATGTATTATAATTATGTTCAATGCTCTATTTTTCCGACTGTAGAAATTTTGTGCCCTCTAATTTTCTCGTAGGCATCTGATTGAGTTTTCAAAAGTTCGCAGACAATAACACATTTTTGCTGAAAACCTAAGACTCAGAAGTTCTCAGACATTCCGAGCTATTTTTATAACACAAAAACTCTGTATTGTTTGGCAACCAAAACCACACTCAACGTATTATTCTCATTTTCTTTGTTATCCTTTGATTTACCAAATTCACAATCAGAATACCAAACATAAACTTAACCGGAGTTATCAAAAGGCTCAGTGTCGTGAAAACTCCCTGAATAGGTTTACGTATGTCGTACACGTAAACTCGTTTGTTTTGCGAACCGTACAAAATTAAATTTGCATATAATTCTACGTTGTTGTTGACGTACGAATTTTCTTTGCGTCAGATGTGACTGTAGGGTTAACAAAAATAAAAAATGGTTTGATATTAAATATTTTTTAAAGAATTATAAAGGTTCTATTTTTTGTTAAAAGCCAATTTTGTGTCACTTGGGACTTCGCATTGAAATGAAATTTAGAAAATGGAATTATAATTTTATTAAGTTCCTTAGTCTAGACTTTTCTTTTAATATCTCACTGTTTTTCAGTCTCTTGGGAATCTCTGAAATATAAGCAGATTAATTTTTGACTATCTTTCGGCATGACGCTGGTCATAGGTACAGTCACGAATGAACATTAAAACCACATTAAAAATGTACCTAAGTAATGTAAATAAATGACAAAGAATTTTCCTTACAAAATTTATTTCATCGTTACCTTGAAAACACACGTGGCGATGTTTTCCCTCAATAATTGACTCCGTCCTGAATTAATAAGGAATCACATTGTGAAACACTCCAAGCTGTGGAATAAATACATTATTTTACAATCCCGCAATATTATGAAACCATCTTGATATATTTTCAGGTGTTCTTATCGAGATTTTCACCTTTGAAAAGAGTTTTATTGAAACACTACTTGAAGATTTTATTTCTCTTTTGAAATCCACTTAAGTGGCTTACAATGTTAAGTTCAAATGAAATAAAGTACTTATGTTATTTTTATTGCATTTTTCATTTTAAGCTTTTTAGGAGTACTTGTAATGCCAAACCCTCGCGTCGGAAATAAGTTTAATATTTCATTTTTAACCGACTTCAAAAAAAGGAGGAGGTTCTCAATTCGTCGGAATCTTTTTTTTTTTTTTATGTATGTTCCCCGATTTCTCGGAGACGCCTGGACCGATTTGGAATTTTTTTCTTTTGTTTGAAAGGGTATACTTTCCAATTGGTCCCATGATCATCAGGTCAGGATCTGATGATGGGATCCCAGGGAAATCGAGGGCAACCTTCAAATTTTATAGGCACATAGTATCATTTTCATATATTTTCTAAAGCTGTTCAAGTATTTGCATCCGATAATCATCATCTCAGGTGGATGAGCTGATGATGGAAGGTACAACTCTCTCGTCTAGTAAGGAGTCGGCATCGACTGATTTAGTAAATTATGTTTGTGTTCGCATATCTCCGGAACTACAAGTTCGATTTAAGTAATTCTTTTTATATTGTACTAGGTATCGTTCAACTTAAGGAATACTGCAAGTTTCATCAAAATCGGTTCAGTAGTTTTTGAGATAGGGAAGGAATGAAGATGTTACCGATGTTATTACCGGTGCTACGGATTTCTTACATACTCGTATGTAAGAAAATTATGTATTTGACAAGAATTTTGGTTGAATATCTATACTAAAAAGAGTTAAATAAAAACTTTTTCAAAAAAAATGTAACCGCCTTCAAAAACAACCACAAAAAAGGGTAAAATAACCTACAAAACTTTTCTTTCGGAAGTCGGTGGCAAAAAAACAATGAAATTAATAAAAAAAACCACCGACTTCCGAAAGAAAAGTTTTGTAGGTTATTTTACCCTTTTTTGTGGTTGTTTTTGAAGGCGGTTACATTTTTTTTGAAAAAGTTTTATATTACCTACTTGAAGCTCAGTGTAAAAGATTTTCTAATTTCGAATTGAGTAAATACAGGGTTAAGAACATTTATTACCGGCCAGTGATATTAAAAAGAGCCAATGAACCTTTTCGACCAATACCCAGCTGTCGCTAAGGCATCTTCTACAGACAACGACTAACGAGATTTTCCAGATTGGGCACCCGTTGAAATCGCACCTGAGCTATTATTCCACATTCGGCATCTAACAATTTTTTTGCAGGTGCCGATAAGGTTGAACCACATCTGGCAGCACGGAATCGCCTTTTTCCGTCGCCCTTTCTCTTTCTGTCGCTTAGAACTGCCATTTGCTAGACCGAGACAATGCGATAGCACGCGGCCGCCTCCAGGATTCCGCCGCGTGCTATCGCATTATGCTTTCTGAGACGATTCCGTGCTGCCAGATGTAGTTCAACCCTTAGTGGGATAGCTCAGGTGCCATTGCAGCGGGCGCCCAATGACAGACAACGATTAACTAACAGAAAGTGGAACTAGGAACAAGTGAGTGTTTTGCCAGCCATGCGGTTAGCGTGCTTCACCGTCGGTTGACCACACCATCGCCTACAATTTGGTGAGATGGTGGTCAAACGCGATCTTATCAAAATCTAATCCAGAAAACAGTGTTATAGTTAATAACCGATTTTAAATTTTAAATACATAATATACATAGCGATCCTGTCATTAAAATTTTATCTTATTTACCTATGTTTCACAAACATACATAATTATATGTATGTAATTTGAATACAAACAAAAATACCGAAGTATTGTGTTTCAAATAAAACATTTCAAAAATGTTTTCTACTTACTTTTTAAACCTAGGTACTTATTCTGCTTCTTTGTGAAGTTTCAATAAAATTGGTTAAGCCATTTCGGAAAAGAGGACTTGAGGTTTTGTAAGAAATTCCGTACGGCAGCGTACACGCCACAAAGTTCCTTGATTAAGAAAATAGTCAGACGTTAGTTACTTCCCCTTGGAGTGCCCATGAAAACGTGCAGTAAACAAACACACGCTACTAAAACTTTAGAAGGACCTTCCATTAGCACAGGTGCACGTGCCAGGACTCCATTACGGAACACGTGCTTGCTAATTTTATACAGAAGTTGTTTTCTACCCGGGACTTAGATATTATGACAATGTAAAATGAGGTTACGTTTGCAAAACGTTTATTGTAGTTGGTTCTTTTTTTCTTTGTTATCCATCAAATAAGTTCTCCCAATCAGGGCGGGACGGAAGGGACTGTCAGACTCGTACTGACTAAAATCCACGGTGTCCTTCAATACCTTGACGTTTCAGGGCCACGGTTACCTGATGAGACAGTCCCGCGACCCCGGCAGGCTTTGGCCCTCTAGCCCCCCTAGAGGGCCAAATCAGATCCGAATCAGATTGCTGACAGCTCTGTGAGGCGCGCGTGGAACACGACGCGCCGCTGACCCATGTGGTTGGTTTAAGGTGGCTCAGCGATGATCGCTCTGCTGCTGTGTTGCCTTACACAGGTCTAAGCGTGTATTCACACGTACCACAACCACACCACGTGGCAGCGACAAAATGTGGTCAAGCTGTGGTTACGTGTGAATAGTGTCGCAGCGGCTTTTTGCAGTTGTGTTGTGGTACCGACAAAATGTCGATGTGGTTGCGTTGTCGCTGTCGTTGCGATGTGGTAACCACGTGGTCATGTGTAGTTATACTCCGGCTTTCGTAGAGGAAACACGGCTTGACTGAACGTAGTAATGGAGGAAAGATTGTTGTTGCGATGTGGCCGCGGTGCCGCCGCCGGTGGTGGCGTTGCCGTCGCGATGTGGTTGCGATGTGGTCGTATTACACAGGTGGTTGATAACAACGGCAAATTGTGGTACGTGTAAATTGTAATATTCATTTTCAATACAAAATATAAGCCCGACCACATGGCGTCGTTGTGGTGTGGTGGTGGCTGTGGTGTGGTTGTGGTACTACGTGTGAATTGACTCTTACTCCTGGTATGGATCTACGGAACAAACACTTGTATGATCAACAATTAGTTGTTCCGGGTGAGTTTGTGTAGTGAGTTGAAATGTTTGTAATGGTACCCTTGATACAGGAAGAGTTTCTAGTCTGAGGTGTGTTTTTGAATATTTTGATGAATTATCCAATGTAGAACAGAAAGGTTAAAGATCAAATGTTAGGGCCTGTTTACAATACTGTAATGGACCAAATAGTTAGTCTTTATTTGTATAACTTATAATCCGTGACAGAACATATCACCTAGGCCACGGTAATAATTCAATGAGTTAGACAAAAAAAAAATGGGTAAAAAGTTCCAAATAAACGGCATAAAAAATTGATTGACGTGTATCAATGAACATTCGGACAGATCATTTATCGAACGAAGATATTTTTTTTGCTACCAACTTTTTGCACCATTTAACAATATTTACTATCCGTGAACTAAGCAAGTATCTACTTCCTTTTTTCTGTGAATGAATAAAAAAAATCTAATTTAAAATCAATGGGTAGATATTAGATTTGTACCTAGATATTATTTTGAGCACAGTCTGTCTGTCCATGTTTTTCCTTTTTTTTACTGTAACACGCAAGTGATACGTATAAAAACATAAGAAAATAATAGTCATAGATAATATTATATTAAATGTTTATAAGGCAGTTAGTATAACATAAAAAAAACTTAAATCCCTTCTACACGGTCAGACCTGACCGCCTGACAGAGGTGACCTTGGTCCGGTGGGAATGAAAATCTACCGTGTAGACGTTGGTCGTGCGACCAAATACGGGCGGAGTCAATCGGGAGCGCAGCCGTCCCGACAGGCTGCGTCCGCGGTGGGACCCGACCGTGTAAAAAAAAATACGGTGTTTGGTTTCGCCAGATCGAGTGACAAGATAAACTTCGGATGTCTCGTTCCATATTTAAACTTTTGAACGAAAAGGAAATGAATGTGATTAAATAATTAAGCCGATGAAAGTGAGAGTTCGTAATTTAATTTGCATTTAATTTTAAACATAAAGTTGGCAATGACATTCAAGTCGGATATCCGACGCATATAGGCATTATTTGAATTAATGTGATCTGATGTAAAACAAAATAAAGAAAGTATTTTTAAAACATTTTTTTGTAATAATCTATAAAGAATGAAAACTTTTAATGATGACTGTTTACTTAACATTTTATTGGTTATAAAAATTATCTACATAATCAACAAGTCTTAAAATCACATCAGGAAACATCAATATTGTGGGTTATTAGTGTAATGACATTAAGTATTTTGACAGCATCAATTTCAAGATGATGCGGATGACATGTGCCACTTGTCAAGGCTAGAATGATTTCATAGGATGTTGAAGACATTTTTATTTGGTAATACTCGTAGCTATTTACCTTTAGCTGAATTGATTCCTAGTATTATTTTGATAATAACGAAAGAGATCGAGAGAGATAGCGGCATGATCTTGCCAAGATGTATTTCATTTTCGACAAGCTTGAGCCGATAAGAGATTTATTTAATTGCTTTATGAAACAGTCTGATAATTCCACTTAATTTCAATGGCCAATATTTTAACCGACCTTTTCTCGATTGTATCATTTTAAACGTAACATTAAAATCGAACAAAATATTTCAACATACCGTAAAACCGGCCAACATTGCCCTTGGCGGATATCTTTGCCCAAATACGAAAAATAACTAAAATCTTGAATTGTAAATAAATTTAAATAGCTGACAACATTATTTAATCTTTAGGGTAAACTAGACTATTTTCCTGACAAAACTAAATATTAGTTACTTCGCTAAGTTCACTCAGTTGTCGGCGAGACATGTTTAAAGTAGTACTAGTCTGAGGTGGTGCCAAAATCTTGTTTTACGTTTTTACACACTGACAGCGTACGACATCTCTCAGGTAAGTTATTTCAATATTCCAGTAATAAAAAGAACCACGCTTCATTTCTATGCTAGTTTGAGACCAATAAAACGTAAAATCTTCAAGATAATGCAGTGGGCAATGATTCCCGAGCTTGCGTGAACATAGGAGTGACAACATTGCCCACAGCAAAAATAGTGTTAGGGATGGCACCCATTATATCTAGTAAGAGTTAACTCAGTTTTATCAACCAAAATGTTTTTATAATTCCTATGTTAAAACTCTTTTTAAAAGTAAATATTATATTTTTACGTTACAACGTCTGCCTGGCATGCCTTGCAATGACTATTTTTCCTTGTAATCTTTGTTATACCATTTTTTAAGAGATCTGTGTAAGATTTGTTTTAGAATCTTTAATATTAACCTTAAGTATAATAATACGTGCAATTTATAACTATTATACCTGACTGATTTATTATTTATAAAAGATTTTATTTAAAAGCAGATTATTATTCATTACATTAGTGTGTGGCAACCCTAGCCCACCGTTTCAGTTTGTATGAAAAAGCAGCTGGTGTGTAGTGTAACATTGCCCACCTCAGAAACATTAAAAATATAACGTTTTTGATATATTGATCACGAAGGATGGCAACTTTGCATGATTCACTAAAACATATCTTATTTTCAAAGCTCTAGAGCTGATAGTTTTAGAGAAATTAAGGGTGGGCAATGTTGGACGGTCGTGCGTATAATTTTGCCCAGCTCTTTAATTGCATTTTTCTCGGATTCCGTTAAAGCTAGAAGCTCCAGATTTCGTGATTTGAAGCCTATAATAGTAATTGTTACCATGGTGTACTTGATTACGAGCTCTGATCAATATTTTTTTCGTAATCTCAAAAATAAGAAAAAAAGCGGGCAATGTTGGCCGGTTTTACGGTACATATTATTTGTTGCAACTTTATCTCGTTTGTAAGTTCAATTTAATCTATCAAGTTTAGCCGCATTCGGTATCTTATCAGAGGCTTTTCAAAGTGAAGTTTTTATTACTAAAAAGTTGTAGAACCGACAACAAAGAGAACGAGTAATACTAGTTTCTGTATTATTGGACCAACAACGACCCAATTCTGTAAGCGAATAATGAATTTTGTCGTTATACTTTCGCAATCTCAATCTGATCGAAAAAATACTACGTGAGTTCGATTTTTTATCTACTTTCGCCTAAGCAAGTGATAATTTGATATTTCTGGCACCTCAATGTCATTCGTTATCGAATCGAAACTTGTTGAAGCGAATAGAAAATTAGGAATCGAGATATGGATAAGAAATTGGGTATCGATTTAGACCTGTCCAATATCGGTTTTGAAATGAAATTCATCTTAGAACCATCCAATTGAGACCTAGATTTATGGCCTGTCTTGTAAAAATGCTGTGATCAATTTCAAAAGACGTCACGACCACTTACGGGCGAAAGAAAAGTAAGATTACTTCGAAATTTAGTTAGGTAATACTTTTTTTTGGAATTGGATTATTAAGTGTAAGCTTTATTTTAATACACAGTGGAATTAAGGGTTGCCCCAAGATACCTTGGGGTAACCCCAAGTATAAAGAAACGAGTTGTTACCTACAACTCGAAAATTATTCCACGAGAGCATGAAATTAGGATATAAATTATCCTATGTGTTAATCCAGGTTATAAACCTCTGTACCACATTTCATTCAAATCTGTTCAGTAGTTTTTGCGTAAAAGAGTACTTATCAAACATACGTCTACTTACAAACATTCAGATCGAAGTTAATATCGAATCTAGACCACGAAGGTGTCAAAATTAAGACTTGTTCACACTTGCACCACTTCTAATCTTTCGGTGAAACACGTTTCTGTGACACTTGTATTAGAGTCGTGTTTGTTTCGTAAATCTGAAACGGATAAAGAGGAGTTACAGCGTGACATTATGTGGAGACACCTGTCAAGTTTGTGGTTAAATTATTTTTGTAAGAGATTTTGCAATGGTATTTGCTTTTATTATGTTTGTTGGTTATTTTTCAACACTTAACTTGGAATCGGTGTCAGAACAGCTTCGTTGTTTGTTCATTACCTAATTACCTATTTGTTAAATCTTATGCACTTTAAAATGTATGGGATTTTAACAATAGTTAGTTGAACTATTCATCAAACATCTCGCCCTAAAATCTATAAATATTTTAATCGCTTTATTATAGATTTCAAATACTTGACCCAGTTGTGTGTTTATATTTTTGTCTATCAACGAATATATTTTACGTTGCGCATTCCTATAGAACATTGATAAAAATAATCATTGCGTGTTACGCACGTGTGTGGATAATTTGTTCGGAAAATTAATTCCAATCACGCGAAGGAAGTTTATCGCAAAATAATCGCGTGACCAGAAAATCAGTTATAAACAATCGAAAAACATGAGCGACAATATATTGTCGATCCTTAACATGACAATGTGTAAAGGGCTCAAATTGTCTCGAGCTATTCGACATTAAATTAAAATCGTGTGAAAAGCTCATATTTTCATTTTTCATTCATTGCATAAACCAAACATACTTCTATTGTTTACCAATAGGTTTAAACCCACGACCTTCCAACCGGTACAATTATCTCCTATACTAAACAATGTTGCAATCTCATTTAAATATTTGATTAACTACAATGCTTTCTAATTAAACTTATTGAAATAGGTCACAGGCACGAATTAACACGACTTAACTAAGCTAATCAAGTTAACCTACCAGTTGGTTAACTAAACGGTAATTTCATAATGATTCATTTGATAATTCCTTTTAATAATTACGGCGGTGTAAATTATCATTGTGACGGGAAATGTTTCGAAATCAGATACAAAGACAGAAATTCACGGGAAGTAGTGGCTTTTAGTTTTGAGGCTGGGCTGCATAGTAAGCGGAGGCGGGAGCGGTGGGTGTTAAGCTGACAATGCAAAGGCTAAGCGAGAGTGAATACTTCCTTAATTTATTAGTTGACCAGTACAAGGCTTTATTTTATAAACAAGGATTCTGTAACATACAGGCTCAAGTAGAAACAAAAAGTTATTGTACATTTCAGTTAAGTGCTTCCTCTTTATTTCATATCGAGTAACGGTTAATAAGACTAAAAAAGTAGTAATTGCTTAGATAACGAGTGATAGAGAAGTATGGGATAACATAAATGATGCGCTGACCCCATAGAAAGTAGGATGAGGGCTGGAGAATGATGAAAACGATGATTCCAAGCGTAAACGACGCAAAGCTAAACGCTAAGCGAAACTATCGCTTTCCGCGTTCTATAAGACCGGTCCCAAAGTCAAGTTGTTTCGATGATTTGGTACATTTATCTAGATCAAGACAAATTGAGATATTGCGTGCCGTGAGTGAAGCAAGATTGTTTGTTAGTCTCGCGTTCAAATAACTTTGGTTTTCTGATTGAACTGGGGTTTGTTATGGCGTCTCGCGTGCACTATTTCATATTTTAATGATGCTTGAGTGTGCTGTTAGTGATCCTAGCTGTGATTTTAGCATTGAGGTTGAAGAAGATGGAGTAAGACAGCTCAAGTCAAGGTAAGAGTGGATAAAGCTTTGAAGTTATTAAGTCTGTTATCAAAAATACATGGTTTTGGAGACAGTGTAGTTGAAAAAACGGTTGATAGTTTTAAAATTGATAGTTTCTTCATTAACCATTTTCGAGTATTTGGCAGTGCAAAATTAAGGCCTTCAACTATTAGGAGACCATAACAATGCGCCTAAGTTATAAGTTCGGTCAACGAAAGTTAATATTGTACTGTCCACTGTACGTTTATTGAAGAAGATTGCTCGAATCTTTCAATACGAATTGCGATGCAGGCTTTAAAGCGTATAAAAATTAAATTTTATAATCATCGTTTCGTCAACATCCTTGAAGCTTTAACCACCGCTGTTGTTAGTGAATTCCCATTTCGCAATTTACGAGTACGTTAAGTTACTATACAGTTCAATCAATTACGAAAATATTAACGACTTTTACTGCTATCCGTACTCTACTCTTAATTACCAAAGAAGCTAAATAATTATCATAATGGAATGCATATTTTTATCTTGCAACGGAAGTTTCTGGGAAATGGGTTACGATTTCTCGTAGTCTCGTAGACGATGGGTCTACAAAAACGTGAGTTACGTCAAGCGTTGGTTCACTGTGGGGTCTACTCTCTAAGTCCGTCAACGAAAATACGGGCCCGCACGAAAGTAATACGAAACTTTGGAGTGAACCCAACTCCCTATTAATTTTGAATTCATGAGGCTTGACACACATGGAAGTCGGGACAACTGTCCAATCATGTTCTTTACAATTTTTAGTGTGTACTACTAACTAATCTATATCCACAAGTAATAAAGAGTTAGAAACGCCCGGAACTTTGGCCAAAGCTACGGGTTTTATGCTAAGATAGTAGTACCCCTGCTCCCGTTTTAGTACGTGCCCGTTTGTTTCGAATTCGAAACTAACTTAGCAACGGTTTTATGTTGAGATGAAATTGCTGTGTTTACGGAATTATAATGATTAGGTGGCACAATGCTTTAGATCTTATGTCATCTACCTTTTTTTGGGACTCCGCTTTAAGCAGAAGGGATTGTAAGACTCATACTAACTAAAAAAAATCCGTTCTTTCAATTGCCAAAGGATCATTGGTAAAGGCGTTCCAGGGCCACGGTCACCTTTTAAGCTATTCCCTCACATCATCACATAACCGTCAATAAGCATTTCAAAGAAACAGTGTCTCATTCGAACTATCTGTGTTGCATAAACATAATATGCATACGAAACTATGGTTATGTAAAATGCGTAAGGTTGGCGTGCAATGGCGTGTGACTCGTGGCCTATAGTGGCCCACAGTTGGTAGGCCCATAGCCTTTGTCATACAGCAAAAGTGAGATATGACATGACCGCTGTGCCCTATGTGTGTTTTCACGGAATTCTTATGTGTAAGGTACCTGCCTACATAATACAATATAGCTAGTTATGTTGGGTGATATTACGTCACACAATAAAAATGTATGCAATTATGGTTGTGAGATAAACGCTGTTGTGTCTTATGATTGGGATGCTTTCGACTCAAAACCGAATGTATGGCAATGCTGCCAGCGTCCTGGGCACTGTTCCCGTTGAAAGCGATGTGGACGTATTCTTTGACACCCTTTGAATATTATTTTTTTTCTTTATTTTTTTTTGTACATAGTAATTACTAGTAAGTTTTTTATTTATAATTTGTTTATACGAGTAATTTTAGTACCTACTGTAGAATATATTAGTAAAAAAATAATCGGATATTTTTCATGTTTGTGTATTTGATTTTAGTTTCCGAAGCACTGTTTAAAGAGTCATGCCATGATGAAAAGATTCATTTTCAGATAATAATATCATAATCATTTTTACGTCACGTAATCTCATATGCATAGAAATTCGTAGGTTTGCAATAAGTGTGACGAAAGCTTAGGTAAGGTGATTGTATCGTGGACAAAGTTGCGACCACAAGCACTCACGCGCATATATTGTAGAACCTACTTACTACAGCTGTTATTAATGTAACTATCTGTTACATGGCTTATCTCATATGAGAATCGCTGTACAAAAGAAGTTATATAACTGAATTTGACTTTATATTATCTTTAAATTATTTGTGAACATGACAAGATCTAAGAGGATGAAATAGTAGCTGAGTCCTGTTATTTCTTGAAAATCAAAATTAAAATACAGAAGAATTATCTTAAATCCGCCATTTTTCATCATGTTGCACATAGAATCGAGACTAGAGGATTAATACGAAATTAATTTGGAGAAAGGAATAGATTTCCCTTAATTAATTGCAACACAAAGATAAACAATAACTAATTAACATTTAGAACTCGAATAAATCTAAGTGACTAATTAATTCTAGTTCCTGTAATTGCATTAATTGTAATCAGACAATTAAGGAAACTGAAATTATCTAAGTGGGTCGTTGGTAAAACAAGAAATGTGTCACACATTTTGTCTATTTATTTACGAGGTACATACTAGGCGTTTGAACTAAAGATAGGGCGGCATTGACGCCATATTGGAAGTTCATGCATTCTTTTCTAGTACTAACAAGCTTTAAAATAAAAAAATAAATACAACATAGGTAAGTAAAACTAGCGGGATAATAAAAATAATTTCATAACATATTTATTGTTAAAGGTTAATTATCGTTACAATATGGCGTCAAGGTCGTCCTATTCTTAGTTCAAACGCATTTTTTTTTATCTTGGTAAAATCATCAAATGAGTCCTCCCACCCAAGAGGGACTGTCAGACTTGTACTGATTAAAATCTACGGTGATCCTTCAGCTCTTTACGTTCCAGGGTCGTGGTGACCTAATGAGACACTCCCGTGGCCCAGAAAGGCTTATGACGAAATAGTACACGCAGAGAAATGTATACGAGAACTTCTGGTTGCAACCGTGACAGCAAGACTCACTAGTTGACTTTACAACATTTCTATTCTAGTAATAAACACTAAGTAAGTAGTCGATGGAGCAGTGGTGGCCCAGTGGTATCGGTCCCGACTTACGAGTTATAGGTTGTGGGTTCGAACCCCGCCAGGCGCATTACTTTGTGTAATTTATTTCATCACCACTGCTCTCAAAACGGTGAAGGAAAACATCGTGAGGAAACCGGCATGTCCTAGAACCAAAATTTCGAAGACATGTGACATCTACCAATCCGCCGGGCCCGCGTGGTGGATTATGGCCCACTCCCTCTCACAGAGAGGAGGCCTGTGTCCCAGCAGTGGGAACATTATAGGCTGATGATGAAGTAGTCGATATAACAAGGACTTAGTATTGATTACTAGAAATGTTGTAAAGTCAACTAGTGAGTCTTGCTGTCACGGTTGCAACCAGAAGTTCTCGTATAGGTAGCCAGACATTTATCTGTGTACGCGCCTCTGACGACAGCGTCCCAGTATAGTACTTTGGTGCCATATAGAAAATGTATATTTTTTTGAAGTGAAAACTTCTTTAGCGGCGTTGTACACTTTTCTGTAATGGGTAAAAAATTTAAAACTCGCGTCAGGGTCACGTGACCCTGATCGAAAATGAGTAAGACGTCATTCAAATTAGTTAATTTCATATCTGTACTACTCCAGTTTTAAAATAAAACATAGTAACAAAAAAGTTTTCACTTCTACCGGCACTCCTGGAGTGCAACCTTTTTTTTACAATGTATATTCTGAGACTGGGATGACAAAAATCACAACATATATTTTTGTTTTTCCTCCAGATCGTGATATTTCAGTTTATCAGTGAGACAAATCATGCGAAACGTTTTATTATATAAATATTATGTATCAAGCTTATCTTGCCTATTTTCTATGATTGAATGTTATTGGCGCAAAAAGATCTAATATCCGATAACGGAATGTTTTTCTTTCTGTGTTAAATTACCATAGAGACTGCCATGTTTTTTTTTTCGTTTCAATTTCTGGCTTGAAGGCCAGTAATAAAATTCATGAAATAAGTCGTGTTGTTCGTTGAACTTGAATATTTAATAACTAAGTAAGTCAGTGGCTTTGTTTTATATTGCATAATTTTTTATTGCTTTCGACTTCTGAAACGAAACTTATACCTATTATTATACTTATCAAATACTTAATTTTCTTACATGTGCATTAGAATTTTGTAATCCGTAACAGGTATACATCAGTCAAGTAAATGCGAGAAATGCTCATAAAATAAAAGCTGCAAAGCCAAACTTAAAAAAAATCCGTCGGAATTGAGAATCTTCTTCTTTTTATATATTTTTTTTTAAGGAACTGTCACAGATCAACAATCTACAACTAATACAGAGTCATTGCTATTGTTTGGTCAACACACAGATCACTGTAACAAATCCATTCAATTCGTATACATAAAGGATACTCTTAATTGATTACGTTCGAATCGCGTGCGATCTAGCGGTGATTGTACGCGCTGCGTTTGCGCATGTCGAGCGAACTCGCTCTCTGATTGGTCAGAATCGACATTTGAATTATGTGGGTTAGTATGTAAGTACTGTCATGACCAGCAATTTAGTTACATTCATCTAGTATCGTCCCCGATTATTTGGAATTCAGACAAAATTATCGAAATATGAGAACATAAAATATACCTTTGTGTAACTCTTGAGAGATTACATTATTATTATTATGATTGATATTATGTTGTTTATTAAATATCGGGCTGGTGCCTAAAGCGTGTTTTGCGTACTTTTATGCCTTTGTCAAACTGACAGACGAACCGAATGCGTGGCGTAGCGTTTTTGGTTGTAATGTATGGAATTGTTTGAAGCCTGTCACATAGAGCATCGGATCGCTTTCGCATTTTTATATGACATTATTCGGTTCGGTTCGCTATCGCCTGTCTGTATGACAAAGGCCTTAATGTGTCTCCGAAATTCAAAAGCAATTCTTTCCTAAAACTTCATTAACGAAAAGATTGCTTTTGGCTTTTAAGATGAGACCTATCTAAAAAGGATGAGGTCGAAAATCAGTACCTAAATCACTTTTATAAGCTGAAAATTTTAATATTTGTACGGCTGGAATGGCGAATCATAGTGAAACCAATAGATCCTAAGAACTTATGTTACCTACATACATACAAAAAAAGATATCATTCATTCATTCAAATATATTAAGAATGGTTATGACTGTACGATTGATACTAATAAGGCGATCGATGTCAGAGACTTAATTATATCTGAAGTAACATTTATATAATTTATATATTTAGCTATGTTTTTGTTGGTCGTATTGGGGGTATCATAGTAGCAATTAAACTAATTGGCACCAGGTTAACAGATCTCTTAGAAGTAAGATATTTGTTAATGATATGATTGTGCTTGTTAGACTGGTTTCACTGTTCTAGAATTGTCGATGGACGGAGATATATAATCCTTTGTGCTTGGCTTAATTTTGTGTTATTCTGGCTGAACTTTTGAATAGTAGTTTTATTTAACCTTTGTTTTTATTTTTGCATACCATAATCAGGCTACAATGTCCCCAATGCTGGGAAAAAGACCTCACACACACACCTGGACACTGGCTTGTAAGAAGAAATGGTCAGTGATAGACCACGCGGGCCCAGTGCGGATTGGTAGAAGGTTGGATTTTTTCTTTTACAACAACACATTTTCATTGAGGTTCAAGTCCTGCCGACAATTTTAATAAATGTTATTGAGATCAGTTGTGATTAACGAAAACAAATGCATAAATCTCCAGGACGTCGAGCTTCATTGCCTCGTCGCCTGTTGTTCGCCCCTGTTGATTCTGCCTCTTAGGAGTTGCAGTGGTTTGGCAATAGTATGGTGAGATTGTTCCACTTAATTGAAAAATACTGACATTCTTTACGAAGTTATTTGATTTTCTGTATGAAGCTGTTTTGTCTAAATACGATTTGATTCGTCAGCCATACTACCACCAAGTTTTTTTGTCGCAGTAACTAAGAAACAAACCAAAAATGGGATTTAATGGAACAGGAAATCCAAATAGAGCCGAGATAAAGGTTACGATTAAATTGTAGATCATTGCACAAGTGTACCATAATATGTAAGAAAAACCGCAATACAATGGGCAAGCACGTGCATGTGGTTACACAAGGCTGTACCACAGATTATAAATAGTGTGTATAATCTGTGCTTGTCAATCAGTCCTTCTACACTTTCACAGACGTTATTACCCTTATTTTTTAATTATTTAACGATAGGCTCGCATTTGATCACTTCTCGCCTGATGGTAAGTGATGATATGGTGGACGATGAAGCACGCTTGCCTAGGAGCAACCTATTCACTTTTGACTTGAAGACCCCAAGGTTATAGCTATCAGGAAATCCCTTACAGGGATTACACTCCTTAGCTGTGCGTACAATAAAAGTATTAGCTAAACGTTATTTCCCTGAATTTAGATCACTTAATTTTCTTAGGTGCAATGCATTGCTATTATAGAATATAAATGGAATCCTCTCCTTATTAACAACTCTGTCCTTTACATCAGATAGACTTTACAGCGCTCGTAAATCCGTTACATCCAATAGAAGAGACGAACTTCGAAACATGAACAAAAAAAGAAAATTCATAAAGAATCAAAGTTACAGTTTTAGATCATAAGTATTAAATTCTAACAAAATTCTCAATCAAAAACAAAAAAATCAAATAATTAAAAAATTAAGTTACAGTCCCAGTCACACAATAAAGCTGTTTTCAATTCAACGATATAAAAAAGAAACCTAACTAAAGTGGCCCAAAGAAAGACCTCATGAATGAAAGGAATTGGGGTAGGCCTTTGACCTGCAATGAGACAGTAAAACCTAAAAAAACTGAGGATCCGAATGAAATACTAGACCGGACAATACTTAAAGCCAATGATCCGACTAAATCCAACGGTCTCACAGACCCAACGTCCGTAGACTTGAATGATTTATAAGCTGCTGATGCATATTCTTATTTAAATCCCAAATCAGCAAGAAGTAATGCTGATTTTATGTGTAATCAATTCCGAGGTTAGTGGGTGTGTAGTGGCTCAGCCTTTGGTTACAGAGACCACGCAAATTACTGGGTCTGCTTTCCGTGTTGCGAAATTGCTTGCGAAGAATTCAAAATATGTATGTGAGTGTTGTGTGTGAATTGATCACGATTCAGTGTTGCAGTGTAAGTGACGCCATTTTGTGGATTCTAGAAAGTACCTATTTATTGGACTATATTTAGCTTTCTTAATAGTGCCATGGACATAATAACTCAGTAGTCAAGCAAGAAAAGAACATTAGCAACATCTGTACAGCGACGGAACAGTTAGGGGTCTGCCTCGCCCAATAAAAGTAATCCGCGAGTTTAGAACAGAAAATTCTGACAATAACATGAGCAGAAATCCCAAAAACCCGTCTGGTCGCAGGTAGGTACATTCTTTTTCATAGGAGTATAGAGGAACTTTACTATCTGTTCCTCATAACTCTAAAATAGTGTCTGTATATTTGGTAGAACATTTTTAGGGAGAATGGAAAGTACACAGTGCGATAGACATCTGAGCGATCCCACTGGCGTTACAAGGCCTCATTAGGGCGGCCTGTCTTGCGGCCATCATCCTCTTGGAGTTCGGCACAAAAAAGTTTCTGCTGTGTTCCGTCGCGAGTCGGATCAGTTCCTTCTGGGAAATCTCACTCCATCTTAGATCTCATCTTTGCTTCTTGGCGAGATTGAAGCCAAGGGCTAGCTCAAAATGAAAAATAAAATAAAGGTTTTGAATTATGTCTTCAAAATAAGTAAATAAACAGATTAATTAGTCGTCATCGTCGTCGTCATCAGCCTATTAATGTTCCCACTGCTGGGACACAGGCCTCCTCTCTGTGAGATGGAGTGGGCCATAAACCAACATGCGGGCCCAGTGCGGATTGGTGGATGTCACATGTCTTCGAATTTTTGGTTCTAGCTAGGACATGCCGGTTTCCTCACGATGTTTTCCTTCACCATTTTGAGAGCAGTGGTGATGAAATAAATTACACAAAGTAATACGCCTGCCTGGATTCGAACCCACGACCATACAACTCGTAAGTCGGGGCCGATATCACTGGGCCACCACTGCTCTCAGATTAATTAGTAACCATGGGTTAATGAAAAAGAGCTTTTAGATTAGTAATAATGAAAAAGAGCTTATAATTTTCATAAAATCTTTGCCATATTATGAACCCGTTACTAATTGACTTCTGTTTGTGTATTTCCTTTGTGAAGTTGTAGAACTTCAAATAAGCAATCACGATTTGCTTTAGGAGTTTGATTACAAGTTTCAGTAAAAGCTTTACTTTGAGGATTTTCTATATTATTTTATACTTGACAGACAATTTCACGATTTTCACTTAATAATTTATCGTTTCTAAAAGCGTTTTCCTGTTTATGTTCAGAATGAACTCTGACTTTATTACAGCCATTTTATGTTTTTAAAATACGGTCGATATTTTCATACTTTTGTTTGTATTTTTAAGGAGGCTTTTATCCTCAGTGGTAAGTCGGCTATTATTATAATATTACTTTCTGAAACTACCCAAATCTTCAAGAAGATTTTCGTATTTTCAACACTGATTACCTACACCTCTTTATCATGTACTTCCTAACTATCCATATCTTCGACTGCTTCACTCAACAAGCCTCTAATTAATTTAAAACTACTTAAATGATAATTTGATAATTAAAAACATTTTTGTACCTATTAACTTGATTCAACAAAAAAAGTTCTAAGTCGTTGCGAACTACGCCTACACACCTTTGGTACTAAGAATTAATCCAGTCATGTCTTAAGTTACAGTTAAGTTACCTTAAGTGGATATCACGCATTCTCTTAAAAGATTAAAGTGTCGCGGTCGTAAACATTTAATAGACCTCAGAGTGCCGGCAGGTATAAAGTCCTTGAATATGAGAAAACGCAGTTGAATATTATTTAGAAAAAAAGTTTATAGATTTGGTATTTTTTTTTTTGGTAAAATCATCCAATGTGTCCTCGCACCCACGGCAGAACGGGAGGGACTGTCAGACTTGTACTGGCTAAAATCCACGGTGTCTTAATAGCCCTTTACATTTCGGGGTCAGGTTATCTGAAAAGACTCTAAGGGAGATTTGGTACAAATGGTGATTAGTTTAGCGATTGTTTTATTATCTACAATATTGTGAGTTTGTTTTGATTGTAACTTATTCCTAACTTAAAGCTTGTTTGTCTGAAGTTAGTCTTCAAATATTTTACGGTTTTGAAAGTCTTTTAGAACTTATAATAGAACAAACTGTCTTCGTGTCTTTATTTAAATTTTAAAGCAGTTTATGTCTCTTTCAGTTTAAAATTGTTGTTTATATTTTAACTAAAATATACATATATATTGAGTCAACAAAATTATTTACCAACTGAAACTTACAATTTACTTTTAAAGAGTCTAAAAAAAATGTTTTTAAATACAAAGACAATAGGTCACTCAGGCGTCAAAGTACTCCTCTGCAGTGCTGTCATCCGGGAACGTAAACGTGGTCAGAAGATTTATTAATTTAAAACTACTAATTATTAATTTATAACACAAACAAGCCTGATGGAATAGACACGGTAATAATATGTACAGTATTGGGACTCCCTACAAACGGACGAAACGCGAGCTATACCTACGCGCCTCGATGTCGGGGCGCGCTCGAGGCGCAGACAGTCACGGCCGTACCGTAGTGATGAACGGACGGTGCGTTGTTTTTTTTTAGCAAATATGACAAGTAGAAAATATTGTGCTGTGTTTGGGTGTTTAACGTCAACAATAACGCATCCAGACATAAGTTTTTTTAAATTACCTGCAACCTCTGAAAGGTGAGTACTAACTATAAAATAATTTTACTTACTAGTAGCTAGTAGCCGTGCTAGTAGGTAGGTACATAATGTGTGACTTTTTAATGGTTATGTGTTTTCCTTTATCTCACGAAAAAAAGGGTATTTGGGTTAATAAATACAGTAAAATGAATAAAGTAAAGGAAAATTACTGAGGCAAGTTAAATAGTTAAGTTATAGGCGGTTCTGAATGAATCATGATACGGTAGGTACTTACTCTTGTGTTAAAACTCCAGTGCATGTGTGTTTTGTTAGTTTGTATGATTCAAAGTAAAGTCATGGTGTAACGGCGCGGTGGGATTGTCGGCGGGCACGGAAATGAAGCAGTGAGCTTCATTTACCTACGGTACGGTGTACAATCAACGTATATTCAGTGTACTAGGTACATAAACTTTAACACAGTCATGAATCTTGGAACGTAAGAGTACATAGTTCGCTCCGTATTTGAGTGTGCGCACTCGGTTGCATTAGGCCGACTGCCTGCGCGAGCGATGCGCTGTACGAGGTAGCGCGAGCGGCGCACTGACCTTGAAGGAGCGGTTGACGCGAATCCACACGACGACGTAATCAGACCCTTGTTATATCGTCACGGGTGCGTTTTACGTAACGGCGCTACAGTAATATTTGTTTATTATCTGTGTTTTGTGTATGAATAATACTAGAAAAACCGGCCAAGTGCGTGTCGGGCCACGCACAGTGTAGGGTTCCGTAGTTGCCCATCAAAATACTTATGCGAACTAACTTAAACTGAGTCGCTGAATTTAATTTTAAAAAGAAGAAAGCTTTTTATTAGAATGCGAGAAGCTTTTTATTAGAATGCGAGTTTATTATACTTTAAAATTCAATAATAAAGCATTTCGTACGAGTCAGTCAAGGCGCAAGTATTTTTCGGTCGCAAATTTATAAGCACAATTTGTTTTTCAAACAAACATTTGTTTTTAAACACGCATTTTTATTGAACACTTCCTTTTCAATATAAAAAGTATTTTATTTGTTTACTTAAATATAAGAAAAGTATATTTACAATCACAACACTAAATAGAAACAGAAAGTAGGCAAATGTAATTAAAATGCTGGAGACGGGCGTCGGACAGCCCTAACGCATGTTTACGTACCGCGCGGCTGTAGGTATTTATTTCTATCATGCGGCCGAGAGCCACTACTGTAGATATTTATACTGTGGAATAGAGGCGATCGTAGTCAATGGACGCTAGCAACACCAGAGGTTATAATATCACCTGCGCTTTGTCGACCTTGCAACTTATTATATATTCTCTACGCCCTCTCCAAAAAGGGCACGAAAGTAGGAAGGAGTAAACAGTTAAAGGGACAAGTTTTTTGTATGTCATATAAAAGGTAGGCCATCTACTTATCTAATATTTTAAATCGATAGATAGACTAACACTGTTATGGTAACCTAAAGGTTTATAGACCCGCAAGTCTACTGCAATTAGGCAAGCTTTCGATTTGGTTGGCGTATTTGTAACATATTTACGATCTGTTAGACCTATGTTAGTCTTAGTTCGTTATCGTGAATAGCTAGCGTTCTCCATTTATAGTTTATTCATGTCCTATCAAAGTTATACACCCACAACTTTGAAGCTCAAACGGTGTGGAATAATTTTCCTAACTTAGACAAGTGGAATGTGGAAAATTACTAGTGACACGGATGCTATTCAACAATGTCCTGTGATTGGAATCAGTTTTATTTTGAAGAAATATAAGAGTGTACAAGCCTTACAATAGAAAAAAATGCATTACTGAGGAATAGGCATTCTGTTACAAGACAATCGAAGATGTAAGATATTTTGATACCAAAAAGGTGGCAAACAAGCATACGGCCAGATAAAAAAATGGAAGATGAGAGATTCGTGTTTTTTGAACCTACGACATGCCGATGCCGCTGAAGAAATGCCTGGCGGTTTTTTTTTTTAATATTTGCTTGTAAGGATGCTCTATAGCACAATATTCTAAAATCAAATCAAATCAATTTATTTAAGTAAATGAAACATGATTATATTTCTACTGAAGGTTGCCTATCTTCCATCAAATTCTTTTCTGAGAATTGTATTAGGACTACTAACAGAATAAATATAAGTTACTAGCTTCCGCCCGCGGCTTCGCCCGCGTGGTGTTTTGATAGCCTATGTTCTTTCTCAGGGTCTAAAGATTGTCTGTGCCAAATTTCATCAAAATCGGTTGAGAGGTTTAAGCGGGAAAGCGTAACAGACAGACAGACAGACAGACAGACAGAGTTACTTTCGCATTTATAATATTAGTTTGGATGTATTCCAAGCTTTTATCCTCCACCTCAAACAAAGCGACATTAATATGCAGTGCATGTTAAAGCGATATGCATAACGAAATTCAATAAATATGTCGACGCGTTCACAAAACGTAAACACGCAATAAGCTCTTGTCAGATTTTGATGGGATGCGCAACGAGTATTAATTTAAGCCGGTTGCAGTTTTTTTTTTATAATGGAGGCTTATTTTTTAATATTTTTATGTAAAACAATTTTATTTGAATTTTATTTGAATGCGGATCACGTTTTACGTGAAGGAAAGAAAGAGAAACGAGGTAGAGAGAGATAACCATGTCAAGAAAAGAATAGCAAATGAATGAAGATTTTGATGATGAAAAGTATGAAGACGGCTGATAGGAAGAAAGATGCCTATTTTAGGATGAAAATCACCAAATGAGTCCTCCGGATGAGATACGGGTGAAGCGGACGGGGAACTTGATTGACTAAAATCCATGTTCATTCAGTCTCTCGACCATAGCAATGTCAAAACACCGTTAATGTGAACTGTGGGTGGGCTTAGGTATTAGAAATTATGTAATTATGTTACTAAGACAATGTTATGTATCACATAATCAAAGATTGCAATACACTAACAGTAAATGTTGTAATTACACCAATAAACTTTAAGTTTCCCGCTGTGATTCGAATCAAAACAATTTACAACTGTAATCTTAGCATTGCGAACATTGATTACAATTAAATTGTTTACGATTGTGCGCCATTTTGGTTTCCATGTCTCGTGTATCAGTGGCTTCATCTGTTCTAGATTGATTCAACGAGGCACGGTTGAGACCGGCACGACAATGACCTGGAGATTTCCAGATGAGAATGCTTTTGTGAACTAAAAACAAATGCACATCGATTTTGTACTCTTTGGAGGCGCATATTTGCAAATATTCTTTTTGCGTGTCGATGTACCTATTCAAATTGCATCTGACCAATACGTAGCTACCCGCACAGCTCTGTCATTTCCCTCGTTCAAATCCTGGAAGGTGCAGGTGGTTGGGCAGGATGGGCACGAAAGGAGGTGGGACATATGCTGTACAGAGGCTCCGCATTGTATTTGGGATGAGTCTAGTACACTCAAACTGGAATTTAAATGAATTTACAACTATTTCCAAGGGTTATTCTCTAGTACTACCTGGGTTGTGGAGGTCAGACAGGCAGTTCTATGTAAAATACTGGTATCCCGCTGCATCCAGTTACACTGGAAGACGACTCCAATATAGTTGGGGGACATGCTATGCAAATGAAGTCCCATTGTTTTTCGAGACTATAATATTAATAATAATATATCCAGAACTATCACACAACGCCATCTAGTCCCAAGCTAAGCAGAGCTTGTGTTATAGGTACTAGACAACTGATAAACATACTTATATATTTCTAAATACATAAATATTATAGATAAATTACACCCAGACACAGAACAAATGATCGTGCTCATCACACAAACATTTGTCCTGGGTGGGAATCGAAACCACGACCTTCGGCGTAGAAGTCAGGGTCACTAACCACTAGACCAACAGGCCTGTCAAACTGGCAGACAGTCTGGTTTTCTTTTCATGAAATACTTCCAAGTTTTCCTCTTTTTAATAGAAAAGATTGTTTCTCAGTTTATTTGTAAATGAAAACAACGAGAGCCGCCATTGCTGGTAAATATTCTGAAACTTTATATTTATAGCTTTCCGAGTTGTTAATTTTATTGCCTTTCTCATTTTAAGTTGTAGGATTCTTGTTCAGTTTTTAGTTCCCTTTTGTTTTTAGTATGTAGAATTTATGACTTTACTTCTTTTATACTTACTTATTGAATAGCAAATGAATGAAGATTTTGATGATGAAAAGTGTGAAGACGGCTGATAGGAAGAGAGATGCCTATTTTAGGGTGAAAATCACCAAATGAGTCCTTCGGGTGAGATACGGGTGAAGCGGAGGGGAATATACGGACTTGATTTACTAAAATCCATGTTATTCAGTCTCTCGACCTGATAGCAATGTCAAAACATGCACACAGTTAATGTGAACTGTGGGTGGGCTTAGTTATTAGAAATTATGTAATATGTTATAAGACAATGTTATGTATCACATAATCAAAGATTGCAATACACTAACAGTAAATGTTGTAATTACACCAATAAACTTTAAGTTTCCCGCTGTGATTCGAATCAAAACAATTTGCAACTGTAATCTTAGCATTGCGAACATTGATTACAATTAAATTGTTTACGATTGTGCGCCATTTTGGTTTCCATGTCTCGTGTATCAGTGGCTTCATCTGTTCTAGATTGATTCAACGAGGCACGGTTGAGACCGGCACGACAATGACCTGGAGATTTCCAGATGAGAATGCTTTTGTGAACTAAAAACAAATGCACATCGATTTTGTACTCTTTGGAGGCGCATATTTGCAAATATTCTTTTTGCGTGTCGATGTACCTATTCAAATTGCATCTGACCAATACGTAGCTACCCGCACAGCTCTGTCATTTCCCTCGTTCAAATCCTGGAAGGTGCAGGTGGTTGGGCAGGATGGGCACGAAAGGAGGTGGGACATATGCTGTACAGAGGCTCCGCATTGTATTTGGGATGAGTCTAGTACACTCAAACTGGAATTTAAATGAATTTACAACTATTTCCAAGGGTTATTCTCTAGTACTACCTGGGTTGTGGAGGTCAGACAGGCAGTTCTATGTAAAATACTGGTATCCCGCTGCATCCAGTTACACTGGAAGACGACTCCAATATAGTTGGGGGACATGCTATGCAAATGAAGTCCCATTGTTTTTCGAGACTATAATATTAATAATAATATATCCAGAACTATCACACAACGCCATCTAGTCCCAAGCTAAGCAGAGCTTGTGTTATAGGTACTAGACAACTGATAAACATACTTATATATTTCTAAATACATAAATATTATAGATAAATTACACCCAGACACAGAACAAATGATCGTGCTCATCACACAAACATTTGTCCTGGGTGGGAATCGAAACCACGACCTTCGGCGTAGAAGTCAGGGTCACTAACCACTAGACCAACAGGCCTGTCAAACTGGCAGACAGTCTGGTTTTCTTTTCATGAAATACTTCCAAGTTTTCCTCTTTTTAATAGAAAAGATTGTTTCTCAGTTTATTTGTAAATGAAAACAACGAGAGCCGCCATTGCTGGTAAATATTCTGAAACTTTATATTTATAGCTTTCCGAGTTGTTAATTTTATTGCCTTTCTCATTTTAAGTTGTAGGATTCTTGTTCAGTTTTTAGTTCCCTTTTGTTTTTAGTATGTAGAATTTATGACTTTACTTCTTTTAGTATTTGCATATTACGTAAGGTTTATGTAAAATTATTTAGTATTATGTTTTATTACTTATCCATGATCCGATGTTTGCGGACATCCTTATCCTCCTTTATTTTTCAGTTCTGCTGTGGTGAACATTATAACACGAACTTACCTATAAAAGAAAAGACAATAGTTAAATATAACAAAAATATTCAATAGTCATCTAAATAGTTACACCGATAAAAAATATTCATGCAACATGGAAAACAACAGAAAGATACCTAATAATTATTTTTCATACAATTATGACTGGACCCCAAGCAAAATGGCAAAAAATGTTAACACACGAGAAAAAGGACAAAATTTAAAAAAAAAAATTATAATAAATATAAAATACCTAGTCGTTAGTTATATTGATGTATTTTTTAGAGAAAAAGAAGCTTACATTACTTTAAACCAGTAGAGTATAAATAAATGCTAAACTTAATCGACTAAAGATATAGATTAAAAAAACCAAACTACAATAATTTTCCCAGTACAAAAGCGAGTGACATTTATCCAACGACAAACTTTTCAACACCAGCGAAACTAATTGCATTAATTTGTGCTAATTGTCAAAAAAACGAGCACAATGACGTATTTACGGCGTTTCCGTTCATAGACAACAATTCAATGAGTGTAGACTCTGCCTTGTGTCTATGGATATAAATGGAGACAGCTTTTTGTCGCTAGATGTTGCGTGTGTTGATTTTTTGTCTGTCTGTCTGATTGTAGGTGATTGGACACCTCTATAACTACAGATAACGTAGATGTAAAGGTATTTGTTTTATCTTTAAATGTCTGAAAATAATACTCGTATGTTGTCTAAGTTTCGAAGGATTATAAAACTGATAGAAGACATGCGAGAATTAAGTTTATCAGTAATAAGTACATGCCAAATTAAATATATGACAAGTTCTCAAAATAAGCACACGTGTGCAACATTTTGGATTTTATGGGTTCTGATCTGAAATAAATTAAAATACTTTAAACTGACATAAGTGGCACACATAGTGCCATTTTTGACTGAATATTTTAAATCTGTAAATATGCCAAATTCCATTTGGCAGGGTCTTAAAATGTGTACTTATTTGGCGCTGAAATAGTCATATCTGGAACAGGCGCGGCCCAACTTGAACTTTATTAACTCGTTCATCGATTGGATATTGGATATTAGGAACCGTATCCGCCTAAAGTAAACGTAAAAGGAGCTTGACATTTATACCAATGATACAAATTAAAATAAAACTAGTTTTGGATCGTATCTCAGTCATAAAGGTCCACTTGCATTTGCGGCCGTGAGCTGTAAAGGGCTCGACACATCGGGAAATGTGTCATGATAAAATGTAACAGCGGTTTTAAAACTACTTTCATTTTATCCAAAAGACTGTATTGACATTTTAATAAAAGTCAAGATTAAATTATCGGTTTTGTCGTCTGTTTATACAATATATTGGCGATATAAACGGCTTATAAATTGTTATTTATTTTTTGAAACGAAGTGATATTGAAGCGATTTTAGTATAATATTTTAGCACTAGAGTAGTTAAGTTCTCTACAAGAAATATTAATTTATGTCTAGCTTTGCACACAATAAAGTTTTTGAACAAAAACATTTTCAATAATAACGCGTTCTACGAAACTTATAGAGGATTTTAATCAATCAAAATTTTTCATTACTCAATGTCGGGAGTCGTTCCATTCATGGGCTTATTTATTAATGTACTTATATCTAACCTAACGCAACATTGTCAAATCTTCTAATATTATAAATGCGTGGATTGCATGGATTGCGTGGATTATGCGTGGCTTGTGTGTGTGTGTGTGTGATGGATAAACGAATGGATGTATTTTACTCGATCATAAAAAACTGGTGAACGGATTAGGATGAAACAACGTTATACCTACATAGAATTATAACCTAGGTTTACACATAGGATATTTTTATCCCGGTATAAGGGCAGGACCCTTAGATAATTTGCGAAGAATAGCGAGCGAAGATAGCAAGCGTATAATTATAACTTTTGATAGATGTAATTTTTTTTTAAATCAAAGTATAGGTACATTGAAGGTAAAAAAAAACCAAAGAATGTATTAAATGTAATAATTATAAACTAAACAATAAAATTATGCTTTTTAATAATTTTCCAACTCCAAACTCTATAAAACAAAACTCTTTCCATTGTAATTCTGATTAAATATTCAACAAAAATATCCAATTCTTTGTAGCAAAAACCCTTTTCCCTCGCTAGAAAACATTTGAATTAGTTATTTAAACATGATTTATTTCAGTCACTCCAGATTTTTATTATTTTTTAAAGTTAGCTAGGTAATTTATCGTAGGCTGAAAAACTGTTATATTTGCCTAAGCTCTTACTAATTTATTGCCCTTTTAAACCCTAAGTTGACTTTAACATTTGAAATGGAAATCAGTCTAAAAGATAATTACAATCTCTGTGAATAAATAGTAAAAAGTCTCGCAAGAGAAAATTCGGTTTGGTTGGATCCTAAATACATTTTTAATTTTCGCTGGGAATAGTGAATGTAGTAGTAGTGTGTAATGTAGAGCGAAGTTAATATTTTTATTTGTATTAGTTTTTTAGTACACTTCGTGAGCTGAAGCTATGATGTTCAGTCACGAGCAATAACATGTAAACACTTCAAACACAACAAAATTCAAACGCAATTTACTCGAAAAATACTGGTTTCCACTTTGAAATCAGACCTATTTCGTAATAGTATGGCTGCCAAAATAGAAGTCTAATGAAAAGGCAAAAGTTTAATCAATATGGTAGCAGAACATCGCTTTTGAATACTGCTTGGTGTATACATACATACTATTGCTATTTTTATATGCTCGTAATAATTATTAGATATCTGCCTAATTTCAATTAATAACTTAAGGCATTTTATTTGAACATACGAGTATTACTTGTCTTAGAAACGATCCGTTCTCTTTTACACGATTTTATTCAGAATTCAGCGAAAAATCGACAAGTCAAATTAGTGAGTACTGTGTTACGAAGAAACATTAATTAATACATTTCGGCAAAGTTCTTTTTCTGAGATTTCATTCAGACCAGAGGACATGACTACTCTTTGCCTACAAAAGACAGAGGTAGATAATTGAAAGAAGACTGGTGATTCTTTGCCCAGTCTCCTTTCTCTGAACACGAAAGTCGTAACAAATGACATGGCCAGTTTCTGCCTAGTTACTCAGTGACATGTACATTTTACATGTTTAGTTATAAATACATAAAAAATAAAAATATAAATAACTAAATGATTTACGTTTCCGTACAACTTCCGAAAAATTATTTCGACATAAATAGTTGTTTTACGTTTCCGGCGTATCGGGGCAGCACGCTATTTCGGATAAACGATCCATTCCCTGTTAAGCTATAATATGAATGCATTGTCAGACTAATATTTAACATTATTCTGACTTAAAATGATTATTCACTTTTGCAATTATAATAAAAACATTTTTGTAAGTTATTCGAATGCTATGAAACATTTACCTATTTTAAATTACTGAAATAATAACTTTTTCCTGCAACAACGAAACGAAACGACATGACAGGTTCGACAATCGCTTGACATCCGTCATATTTTTTGTTTGACATTCCTAATATTTTTTTCATTTGTGTTCGCAGCTTGTGCGGGGGCTTATTTTTGTTTGTAAACTGTGCGATTATCTTTCTCTATACCGACCATTGCTATTCTACACGGACTGATTCCATTGCCCAACGATTATCTAGTGCTTTTCATACGGATTTGATTGTGCTTACGTTTTGGACACTGTCAACAATAATACAACAATGAGGTGTATTAACTGCGGTATAGCTACGGGACGGCTAAGAAAACATGTTGTATCTTCGTTAGACATGCCTTTCCAAACGATGCTCGTGCAATTGCTAACAATTCAGGCATGTACTTAAAACTTATTATGAAAACCTACAAATAAAACATACTATACACACACTCTATACTTGGTAATACTGGGTTTAAACTGTAGAATATAATGGATATCCTTCCAGTGACAAGGGTCTCTTTATATCCACGCAAAATAATCTGGATAATATTGAGGTAAGAGCCCGACTAGGTTCATGACCAATTGATGCTTTTTGATAATTACTAAGAAATCTGAAGTTACTGGATTATGTAACTTTCACAGTTAATTTTACAGCATATTATGTTTAAAATAAACCAAAATTGGTTACTGTACATGATTTTTTATATGCTAGGCAGAGTGCCCTAAGAAAATGGGCCATCTCCTTTTTTTGTTTCTTCTATTTTTAGTCCCTAATATTGAACAAGTTCTTAGACATGATAGATTTGATGTAACACATGTTCTAGATAAAAAATATAATTTTCTGTATCGTTTCGGAGACAGCAATATGAGATGATAGATCACTTATGCTTTGGCACCCTTTTTTCCTTTTTTGGCTAAGTGGCTGTCTGGAGCGTTCGTTTTTGTAATACATATTATAATTTGAAATTCTTATTTACTTGTTTTTGGAGTATGTGCGATGTAAGAAATATGATCACGGTATCCTGTTTAGAGAATCCTGCGAAAATATCGGATCCATTGCTTTAGATCATTTATTTCTTCATCGTCTACCAAACAGTTATGCATCGACTGCGACTGCGCGGTAAGCTGGCGGACTGCTCCAGAACTCTATCTTTGTATGGCGACTGCTTCACCTGCTACCAATATAACAATGTTTCGCAACAACAAATCACCATTAAATCCAAAACACACGTTTGCAAAGCAGCAAGTTTAACAAATGATCATAATTTTAACACCGATTGTTATATCTAGATTACGTGTTGAGCATTAATGGTTGTCATAATAATAGCCCACCTTATATTATAATATTGCTCCATATAATCTATAACCTTCGTTTTGAAGTTCAAACACTTGTACTAGTGTATAATTATTAGATTATTTTAATTATAAGTGTTGTGATTTCTACATCAGACATAATCGGTAATAACTTTCATGTTTTGGGGGACACACTGGCGTGGAGGATGGAGGGCATTATACAATTGTACATTGACCAATGTATTTACATATGGAACAAGCGTAACTAGGTATCTTAAAACTTTTCGGTAGATTTTGGCTACTGGCTAAAGCCTGCCGGGGTCGCGGGACTAACGAATACCGTGACCCCGGAACGCAAAGGGCTATTGAAGGACACCGTGGATTTTACTAAGTACAAGTCTGACAGTCCCCTGTCCTGCCCTTAGTGGGAGGAATCATGTTATGATTCATTTAACACGCTAAAAAAAACTACTGGCTCAGATTGTTATTCTAGGAAAGTTACTTTTTCAAGGAATTGTTATCGTGATTTAATTTTGTTTGCTAAAGGTTTCTTTGTATATTATTCTTACGATGGCTTGAAGATTGAAAGGTCAGTACTTTAGTAGTTAATTTCTTCAAAATCGTTTCATTAAACTTTTTTGCTTTCGCGAATGAATACCATGTCAATTGTTATGAACTCGTTTCGCATTGGATTTAATTTTGAATTGGCAATACTCTTTTATCGTCGGAATAATGACTTAATAATAAACAGGTCTACAATAGTAACTTATTACTATTTTTAGTGTTAAGATTTACACTTCTTTTAAAATATTAAGCAATCGTTCGATTTAAAAAATGAAGATATCTTCATTTTTGAATTAAAGTTAATCGTCGTTCGCCCTGGCTGTATAGCTCAAGAGATTTATTTAATCTGTGGCTTAAAATGGCGCTGACATTATCAGCGTGGCCGAGCCAACGAGGGTAAACGATCTCTGGGCCATTCGGTCTAATAAAATATTAATCTGTTTTGTTTTTAGACTAGCCTATTTAGGATTCGTGTTAGATAATGTTACATTGTTTTGATTTTAACACACTTAGGATTATGTATGTAATTTGTAGCAGGTTTGTAGTACCAAACGAAAATTAATTAACTGCTTTTTTACCGAGTCGATAGTATTCTATTGGCAAAAAGGCTCTGAAGCCATACCAGAAAAATTACAAAAAAAAAAATAGCATTCTGTATTGAGTTTAGCCCAGCTTTGCTATTCTATAAGACGATTTCTAGCTACAACAAGCTTGTCATCGAGACAGAGGCGAGATAGTGCCGCAACACTTCGCTTATCAGTTCATCTTATTGAATACCAAATTGTAGTATCGAGGCTAAGGTAGGTAGCGCTGCACACAAGAGTGTATCCATAGGGGATAGCACTGCAGAACTTGAATGAGACTTTAGTGTCTTTAGTAGTGTCCATCAGATTCTGTAATGAACAAAAAATAAAGCCACGCAGGACACGGTATTAGGCCTTCAACGTTTACAAAATGGCACCAAATTTCCCGCCGAATCTAGCTTACTAATTTACCTCACTAATTAACGTTTAACCGCATAATTTAGCGTTTAATAGACACCATTAATACGAGCTAGGTCATCCGCAAAATTCACCCTAATTTTAACAAAGAAACAATAGTCCAATTTCGACAAAACAAATCGATTGATACGCAGAACACCAAAAGATATGACCGTATTACACCTAATTATTTGTCACGGCAAAAATTGACGGAATTATAGCTGAATTGACGGACAAAACAACTGACTGTTGTATATTAGGAACCCAGAAACAAAACACAGTGTGCTAACTACAATATAGTTGGAAATATTCTCACAAATTGACGCTATCGATTGATCTACATCTGATATTGTGAGGAATTGGACTTTCAATGTGTGGCGAAGGTCGGTATGTACTTCAACTTGGTACTACATAAATATTTTCATTTCAGTTTAGTGGGACTGTGTGCTCTGGAGATATAACTTTGTAAGGAGGAGAATTTTTAGAGCGGATAATGTCATTGTCATTATGACCGCGGTTAAGGTGGCTATAGCAGACTATACTTATTAGCAATGGGACTTTTTTTTTATCGTGGTAAAATCATCAAGTGATTCCTCCCACTCAGGGCAGGGCAGGAGGGCTGTCAGACTCGTACTGACTAAAATCCACGGTGTCCTTCAATAGCCTTTTACGTTCCGGGGTCACGGTAGCTCGTTAGTCCCGCGACCCCGGAAGGCTTTTCTAGAGGACCTAGTGAAATATGCTGATTAAACAGTGGGTCTAGAACGGCCACTTAGCAATATTTCTTATGATTCACTTCGTGGATGAATTATAAAAGAATAACCAGTGGAAATTAACGAAGTGAAAATCAGGCTCGTTGCAAGGCTTAGATTAAGGGTTCTTCAAGAATTCTTTATTTTTATTTGGACAGTTGTGCAAATATGTGCAACAAAGACAAGAATAATTTCTTAGCCAAAAGTTTTCTTAGGGCTGGTTTTTCAATAGTCAGTTAACCGTTAACTGAGGAATAAAAATGGCGGTTTGACAGCTTATCTATGGAAAATATGTCATACCGTTATTTTTATTCCTCAGGTAACGGTTAACTGACTATTGAAAAACCAGCCCTTAGTAACTTGCATAGAACTTGGCCTTAGTCACCCAGTTTAGATGACTATTTGTTTCCTAGGCTTGTAATAGAAAGTTTGACTTTACTTGCCCTCGTAGTCTCTTACTAAGTACTTTACGACGCCCATAACTCCCCAGATAACCCTTCATAACAAAGAAACAATTTACTAAGCAATCAATTTGGCTAAAAAGATATTGTAAACGATCCTTATACATATAAATAAAAGCCTAGTTACTAATATATATTTATAAGCCTAGTTACTAAGTAATTTCAGTGAAAGGCTGAAAAAATAGCGGCCCCTTAACAAGCCCCAAAGGTTTATTACCTTTGCCCTCAATTTAATAGAAAAAAAGACGGTAGACATCTTGTTTAAGTTTTTTTTAAGAACGCGTGTTGGTTACCAATGAGGTTTTATTCTTAAATAAACCGTTATGTTGGCAAATATGGAATTGTGTATATAAATAAAAGATAAGATGTTAGAATAATTTGCATGATTTGTAGGGCGTTTTGTTCTAAACACTGGATTTAAATACGAGTAATGAAAAAACAAAACTGTTCTTAGATGTGATCTTTTTTTTAAATTATTGGTCTAACCAATCCTTTTGGACAGTAGAAAGATCGATGCAGGTTTAATTACAATTTCATTGAAACTGAAATAAACAACATCTGTACTAAAACCAGCGATATTAAATAAAAAATCGCGTTAAGCACCGTCAGAATTTTTTTTATAACGCGCACAATATAAGTGTGGTCTCACTAACTTCATCTGTGTTTCCAAACGCATATAAGCCGAATCTCTTCATAGTTAGAGTGAGAAGCCTTCTTCTAGGTAATCTCACCTCATCGTCCACTTTATCTCTTTCATCTTTGACCTAGACTAGGGCTAAAAGCGTTAGCTCTCTCAAATAGTGAAAAAAAAACACCCATAACGATATTTATTTGAAATAGAGCGGGATAATAGTGTTCGTGTTACTAACTCAGAAATATCTACATAGTTCGACTTAATGTTTATGTTTGGCCTGAAAAGCAATGATAACGATGTAAAAGCCCCAGTTTTGGAGCCCCCAAACTGATGCTTAGTCAGTAGTCACGTAGCCTATGTATGTTAGTTTTATTAACACCTTTCTTCTCTCACGGGGCTTGGCAGTATCCTATTCAATGTAGATCAACTAGTTTTGGTAGATATTGGTTTCAGTTTCAAAGATTTCTTCGATTGAATAAAGATTACGTCTGAGATTTCAAATAAGATTTTAATTGAATGGATTTTCTTTGTTAACATTTTCTTTATGTTAGTAAGTCTATCATCTTTCAAGGGTAAGTAGAGGTGAACATATACATCCAAATTGCGCCAAAAAATATACTAACATCAACGGAGCAAAATGGAAATAGGCCAAATCCAGACTCAAAGATTACTATCGCATCTAACCTCTTTTATCTGACACCATAGTGCTCATTACTAATGAAATAAACCTTGTTTTACTTGTTAATAACCTACTAATTAACTATAATAACAGTTCATTAAGTCACGCAGGGCTAAAACTGTTAGTCCTGCTTAACAATAAAATAGCAATGTGACACCTACCTTTTCTATAAAATGGCCCAAAATTCCCTGAGGCAAGCGTTCAAATATTCGCCAAGGGGTCTTTGTATTCATCGGGGAACAGTATCGCCGTGTCACAATATATACTCGCCGCCATTTTGAACGTCTATGAAAAGAGTATGTATGTTTTGTTACCAGCATATCTGAAAACTTGGAACGAAAACTTTGGCAACCATATCTGCTTATTTTTTATTCATAAGACCTATTTATGCTCGTTTAAGAGTTCATGGCTTACTTAGACACCCAAGAATATTTTATCAAACATTTTTTCCGAGGAAAATTGCCGCGATAAGGCTCGTTTTTCCTTGTTAAATAATAAAGTTGGGAAGTTTAGGAGTGTCTTGTGGGTCTCAAAGTTCAGTTAAATTTTTTGTTGGTAAAACTATCTTATTTCTACGTCCAGAAGGTTGGAGGTCCGTAACAGTAATTTGAAGTAACTGAACAGGAATTCCTTTGGATTCTCTTACATTTTATTCCACTGTCGTAGAACCTCGGTACTGAGAAGTTAATAGCACTAACCGTATTTCGAAGTACTGTAACGTGAACCATTATATTTTCTCCGAAGACAGATCGAAGTCTTATTGTCTTATTGCCTTGACTTAGATGCTGTTCTAGCCATGCTATTGATTCTGTTCTAAATTACAACATTGTGGAGTATCGTTCAAAGAAGCCTTAATTGTAATACCTTTAAAGTAATTAAAATTTTATAGACGAGTCATTAGCTTCTTATTTGTTAAAAATTACAAAAGTATAAGCCGAAATATTTGCACCATTATTTATAATTATGCGGCACTTTCGACCACAATGCCTCTCTAATGAAATTTGGTCAACAACGACCTTACAAAGTCACAGCGGACGTTTAAAAGTCAATGAGTAACACGATCGCAGTTTGCCAAGGTGATTAGTGTTTTTTTCTTATTTGAGAAGAAATCTTAATAGTTTTGTGCGATATGTGAGAGTTGAGAAACCAACATGCGAGAAATAATGATTAAGAAAAGCGCTCGTAAGTTCAATACCACCATTTTCTCTTCACGTAATCTTGGAAGTTTTGCAACATGAATAACAACAGAAGTATTTCAATTCTTAGAACTTGGAAGTAAGGAACTTAACAACGGCGAACAGCTGCCTCGCAAGATAATTGAAAATGCAAAAGTTTCGCAATTCTTTATAGCTTGGATCCTAGGAGCGTCTATTAAAAATCACCTTGGTGCAAATGTACGTAGACACAGGTAAAGTGCCACATGTTGCAGTGATGCAAGGTATTCTCGTACTTAAAGTTTTAGAATCAAGATTGTAATTTGCTTGTAAGTTATGCTTGTGTACTTTGAAGTGGGATAGACGGTACCCACGCCACAGATTCGACGTTTTATGATCAGGTGCGCCGCCTGTGCCAGTTTTCAATTTGCAGAATGTTTGCGAAAAATTTGAAGCTAAAGTTTTGAATGTGCTTGTGGGCGGTGGTTTAACGACTTGTTTCTAAAGACCGAGGTTAAAAACCTCGCTAGTAGTAATGTCACCTTTAACTGTGCAGTGATCTTTGTAAGTTAATTATGTGAACATTGACCTATGGTGACAAGAAACACCATCGTTGTTTGTAGAGGTAGGAATGTGCCGACACTAACGAAAAATATGCCTTCTCTACAAGAGAAGAAACAAACAACCGATCGGTTACCGAGAGGCCAAGGTCCAAGCCTATGGTTACCGAGAGGCGGTAGAGGAAGTGTTGGCAGATCAACGGCCCATTGGGTGGACGCTATTCAGAAGATCGCAGGTCAAAGTTGGTTTAGACCTACTCAGCTCAAAGAACCATGGCACAAAAAGAGGGAGTGTATACTCAGCAGTGTTTGGAACAGGGCTGCCAGTAATTTATTTATTTATTTATCAATTACAACGGCTGTGTGAACAGCCAATTACAGTAATTTAAACACAATTATGCAAACAATATACACATTATTAATTATAAAATATGAGAAACGTAAATAAAACAATTTTATAAAAATTAAAACTCTAAAACAATAATAATAAGTAATGATGATGGTGTAGATACTAAAGAGTACTTATCACTTTTACATTGTTAAAAAACAGCATCATTCGAAGACCATCAGCAAAGTAAATGAATAAATCTGAAAAGGGTACGCAACAAGTTGTGGTGGCAACCTCGCAATGCAAACCTCTTTTGACTCAGAACTGAACGATGGAACATTTTCCAACCAGAACAATGCGTTTTCAGAGAAAACACGCTAACAATGCCGAGCAATTTTTCTTTGAACCCCGCTTTTGCTCGAGCAGAAGAAAATATGTTGAAAAGGTAATTTGCAAGCGCATACTTGCGTTTATACAGCTACTTGTGTTTTAAATGTTGTATTATGTTGTCAATCGACGTCGTTTATATTCTGTTTTTCAGGGAGGGTATATTTTTTTGGCTGTACTGCCGTGCAGGCCCTAAAGTGCAGTATGAGGAAAAACACGGTTTCGAGAAAATCGCGAAAAACTTTTTAACACTGTTTTTTATAATGTTATTAATGTGTATGGTGCATATTTTTATTGCTACGAGGACTAAGGGCGACTTTCACCAAAAGTTAAACATGTTTAAAATTCTATTTAGTGTCAAAATACTATTGAATTTTGACACTAAATAAAATTTTAAACATGTTTAACTTTTGGTGAAAGTCGCCCTAAGTGACAACAAAGATGGTATTTACGAAAACAAATGTTAATTAAGTTTATTAGATTTTAATTAAAATCAGATTTTTTAAAATCATGGCAGTTACTGCATGCAAAAAGTTACTCATATGCAGATTAAAATGCGGTAAAAATACTCGATACCACAAAATTTTAGATTTTTTTGCTACTTTGCAGACTAATTTGCAGCATAAGACTTTTTTTTACTGCATTTTAATTTGTATCTTGAACAAATTGCACATGCAGTATATAGTATATAACAGTGTCCGCCAACTTACGAGTATGTTTTAGGTAGGAAATGTGGTGTATTTTTTTATTTGTATTGCTTAAGTATATGATACTCATGAAAAGTTTAAGTTTTCGATCTCGAGGAGCCACCATCTTAGATTGAAAGGGTCCACATTCGTTCTTTTTCACATAATGCTTCAACAGTTGACATTATGACGAAAATGTCTAGAGAAGTTTAAAGACAATAAAATTCCACAACAAGTAGTATTTATACGTATATTTCGTTTGTTTAGACTCGTGAAACTTGTTTAACCGAATGCGTATTAGACGTTAAGATGTCTGAAGTAAAGGACAACTGATAAAATAAGTTGTTTTTTGATTAAATCAAGTTCTTACCACTCAATTCAGTGCAATTGTCAATTATTTGTCCCCCTAAATGAAGAAAAAGAAAATGTTAAATATGAAAATGTATTTTATTCATTAGAACCACAGAAAACAAATATCCGCAATACATAAAAAAATCCCTGTATAAAACAAAAAAACTATCTGGCTGACTGACTGATGTATTAACGCCCAGCCGAAACCGCTAAGTGTAGAAGCATGAAAGGAAATGCTCACTTTGTTAGGGCATTTTGGCTTAGTGTGGACATTAACTATAATATTTAATAACTGAGGATTTTAATAGTTTATACCTCAAAGAAACGTATTATTGTAACAAAGTTGCAGGAGACTGTAAAAATGGTTCACGAAAACATGTGTAAGGCAAAATCTTGTCGCTGAAAAAAGTTACAATTATGAGTACTCCGGGTCCAAATTAAAGGATTTACCTTTATTATAATGATTTTCCCTTACTTCGAATGCACTTGTAACACACATCCTGATGTAATTGTAACAAAAAACAACATTCGTAGTACACAAAAGCAAAACGAATGGTTTTTTTTCACTGTTTGTCATTATTGACAGTTGGTAAGTATTGCCAGTTTATAAATGTAAAACGATTTAAAACAATCGAATTATTATTATGATCGATTCTAAATGATTTGCAGGCCAAACTCGGTGATTGTAGATATATTTTTTTGTTTGTTGTTGATGTAATTAAAGAAAAATAAATATAAAACCTTTTGAAAATCACCTGATAACAAATTCTCGCAAAAATATATTATATCTTACTCATATGTAGCAATCGATTATAATCGTTCTAAAAGATTGTAATCACAAATGTTATTAATATGGCAACACAGAATTAGCCTGTAATGAAAAAATGGCGAAGATTTTTGAACTCAATCGGTTTAAATACTTGTTAAATGACTTGTTTGTATATTTGCTTTCCTGCAATGAGAATCACAAAAATATTAACTTTAGATTTATTTACTTTGTTTCGTATAAATACTTTTCGCTGGACAACCTGTTCACGAAAAGCCAAAAATGAACAATTCCCTTTGCACCAGCATTCCCCTAGGGCGGATTTTTGAAAATTCATCCCCTAAGAGGTTTAAAAATGGGATTAAAGTTTGTATGAAAATAATATAATCTTACTCGAAACTTTCCAATGTCCAATTATCAACAAAATCGATTAAATAAGTGTTAAGAGGCTTTTTGATAATTCTATACCTTAAATACGCATCTTCGTTGACAAAATCGTGGGCAAAATAGGTACTCGTCAAATGTGTAGACGATTTCTTATCAATGTTGAGTGTTCTTCCTTAACTTTGTTTCTATGTGACGTACAGAATACGTACAAATAAAGTTGTTGTGGATTTTTTCTTTAAACTTCTTTTATATATTTTTGACATACTCGTAAAGTGTTAACTTTACGAGTATGTCGTTGAGTTGAGTTGAAGCAATAAGTGAAAAAAAAAACAAATTTGGACCCCTTCAATCTAAGACGGCGGCTATGCATTAGCCGACACTTCTCGAGCTCGAAAACTTACATTTTTCATGAGTAGCTTACACTTAAGCAATACAAATAAAAAAAACTACACCACATAAAGCAAGGCAAAGCCTCTTTTTGGTCCCCATTGACTGGACTATAATTACTGTTATTTTTCACAAAGAGGAATGCCCAAAAATATATGGAGCAAAAACCCAGAATCGATTAAAACGACATAAGTGTGGCAAGGTAGAGTATACATGCTATAACCCAAATCCAATAATAGTTTTCGATTAAACCATCACCAAGTAAAAAAAAATTGTAACTGATAAGTTACAATTTTTATAACGTTTCAAGTCAACTATATAAATAATGTTTCAAATCAGCTATTTCCTTAAGTTTGCCGTATATGATTACTTCCCAGAATTTGATCCTTATTAGCAACACTATCGAATGGTGTAATAATACAGGGTTTGTTTTTTTTCAAAATTAGCGGGTTCGATTCCTGGCCAGGATTATTGATTTTTCTAAATCCAATGATGCAGTTCTAGTTTTCTTTAAAATTGGGCTCGAGATTCCTTTCAACGTTTTTTGATATTCCTCATAGTTTCGGATATAGCCATCCACGCCCAGTTGAAAAATTTTCACTGTATATGCTGCTGGCCTGTTTGGTTATGGTTTTATGCGAAACGAATAGCGTATTTATGTCCTCTGACTTAAGGTCTATTTTGTTGTTCATAAATTATTTTAATCGACCCTGGGTTTTTTTTGACCATTCTTCTTTCACTCTAGCTCGAAAAGTACCCCTGATTTTTGCTTAGGTTTTCGTGGTAAGTTAGAAAAATTCGACTGATTGAGAGAGAGAGTTAGCGACAAATTCTGACTAGAACGCAGTAAAATATGACCTGTAACTGCAGTAAAATTAGTAAAATCGTTCAAGTTACCTATTATAATGCAGTAACAGAGTGTCATACTGCGTTTTAATTAGCATTTTAGTTATTTTAATCTTTTGAAAATACTGACTATACTGCAGGAAATAATGATCATACTGCTTTTTAGCTAGTTTTCACGATATAAAGTTACTTCAACAACACTAAATAAAATACCACTTTTTAGTACTTTGCTGCATTTTAATCTGTAGTTCATTGTGAAATAAACTAGTGATCAACCATGCAGTATTAACACTTTTGGTACAAAAACTACTTACTGCGTTTTATCTTATATTCCTCAATATTTTTTTGGGTGTGGAGTACAGATTTTTTGTGGTAATATCTATGTTTACTGCGTTTAACTTGGTAAAGTGACGGATCGTGGTAGACGTAACTGCTATTACTGTATTTTAGTTGGTATTGTAATGTATTTAGACATGCAAAATTAAGTTACTGCTTTCTTAACCCGGCGTGAGTGAGGTCGGGTATGTCATACCCGAGAAGTTTTTAAACGCTGATTATTTAATGTTACTGTTGCCATGCGAGTCCTGTCGTTTCAGTAGCTGGAGGTAAGGGTGCGAGGGGTGAGGTACAGTATCGAGTTTGGTGTTGCGCCAGCGACGACGATAGATACACGTGCGTACATATGGCTGGGGTACGTTACACCCGACCTCGTAGTCGGTGTTACATTTTTGTGTAGACAGTAAATTTTTGATTTGTAGTGTTTTATGATTTATTTTTACATTTTTCAAGATGTCTTATGAATAAAATGAACGTCAGCTACGAGAATTATTAGAAAACTGCTCAAGTGCTAGCTCCTGTGATTCCGAGAGCGAAGGCGAAATTGATAGCGCTTCTCATAGAAGTGAAGAAAGTGATTCGGAACAAGAGGGTATTTTGGATGATTTGGAAGAGCCGGAATCTGTGTCAAAATGTGAAAAGCCAATATGTATAGAACACGCGATTTTTATGTGCGGAGATTGTGGTGATTTGTAGGTGTAACTTTGGCGCTCCGTAACATGATCTCATAAGACTTTTCAATTCCGTTTTTATTTATAATAATTAGAAGACACTATTGTTATGTTAATTTACGAAAGAAGTTGGAATTTTGTTAAATTTTATGGGTAAAGAAGTTACCTACCTAAACTTGTATTTTTTCTGAAAGAAAATTTAGATACTTTGTTATTTCAATAAAAAATAACGTATTTTGTACTTAATGCTCGTATTTTATTTACTAATCTTGTTGAATGGATACTATTATTTATATATCTCAAGCATATATGCTTATTACACAATCGTAGTATCAAAAATGGAACACCAAAATTTTGGGTATCTCCTACCCACCTCATAGCTGGTGTAGCAATTTCTCACCTCATTCACGCCGGGTTAAATTTGATTTTTTAACGGTTTAGAGCATCCTAACAAATACCTGATTAGATCTACATGTTCCTTATAACGTGGACATTAAGGTTCAATATTCAACAAAAAAATGACAAAAAGCCTGTTACTGCGTTTTAGGGCCTGCACGGCAGTGTAGACGTCATACAGTGACTGTGGTGATGTCAATAGATATGAAGTGAATACGTCTTATATTAAAGCTGTATGCCTATGCACAGTTAAAAACGTTGTAGAATGAGAGACTTAATACCTTGGCCATTTTCTGCCGATCGTCTTTTGAATACGGCTTTTAATTCAGTTGACTCTTGACTGGCGTTATTATTTCTAAGTAGTATGTACTTTTATAGATCAATTGAATCCTGGCATTAAAGTACTTACTTGTACTTTGACATAGGCAATTTGCGTAGATACGAAGAAATGTCTTTTTATTTCCTTTTTTCGGAACTTTGTGTTTATACACAATGTTTCCTACAAATTAGCCTCATTTCCATTTTTCCCCAGAAGTACCCAGTAACAAAAACTTTGATACATTTATGGCCATATTTCTTCAGTGTTTCCCCTCAAGGAATGCTTACAATGCAAATATTATTATTTGTCACTCCTAGCCGGATCTTTCCCTTTCTATAGGTACTTATTCATGAGCACGCGTGACTTAGTTTATTGTTTTAGAATAATCTTTGAGATTGCGAAGTGGGTGCTGTGAGAACTATTGACGAAAGATTGAAAACTTGTATAAAAGAAGGATATATTGCGTGATGACTGATAGAAGTTTATATAGGAGATCAACCAGAAAAGAAAAAATAAGGGAAAGGGGGTTTGTTATCGAGGTAATAATATCATCAAATGAGTCCTCCTATCCAGGCCGGGGCGGGAGTGACTGTCAGAATTGTATTGACCAACATCCACGGTGATCAAACAAAAGCCCTGTGTTCCAGAGCCACTGTTACCTGATGAGACAGTCCCGCGACCCAAGGACAATGGGGTTTTTTTTTAGCGTGGTAAAATCATCAAATGAGTCCTCCCACCCCGGGCAGGGCGGGAGGGACTGTCAGACTTGTACTGACTAAAATCCACGGTGTCCTTCAATAGCCCTTTATGTTCCGGGGTCACAGTAAGGAAATAAATCCCGCGACCCCGGCAGGCTTTGGCCCTCTGAGAGGGGGCCCCGTCATAAGGACAATGGGGTAGGCTACGGGAATGATCTTTGGCCAGTGGTGAGACCACAACTATCGTCATACAAAGTCAGCCATCAGAGTCAAGACGTCCACTGTTTGAAAAAGCCGTTCCCTTACTATCTGAACCTAAGTAGGTACTTACTGTTCTGTACGTCTTGCTTCAAGATTAAAGATTAATAAACATTTGACAAGAATTTATTTGATCATGGTAACTGAATTCAATAAGAAAATAAATAATAATGAAACTTCAAACTAAATAAACATTGACAGCCTTACTACAAAAACTTAAACATCTGTTGAACACTTGTTTAAAAAAGTGTGACTGCAAAACGGACCTTATTTCAACGTCATAATATGACATTTTTTAGACAAATGTTCAACAGACGTTTAAAAGTTATTGTGGTACCACGGTAATACTTCTGCTAAGCATAGATAAATGTTAACAATTTGGAAAGATAGGAATATTTAAGAAGCCACCAGGCAATCAATAAAATGAAACAAGGTCAAGGTTCTAACCTCTGGGATGCGGAAATTCCCCGAAAAGCTATCGTTACGAACGAATGAAGAAATATTTCAGAAACAACGTAGTGCTACGCAAAATTGATCCCTAAATAAAAATAAATAAAGCTAAAGAGGTATAATATCGTGTAAAGTTCCCGTTTCACACTATCATTATAGAAATCGATTAAATCGAAAGTACCATTAAAACTGGACGCTCAGTAAAATGGTATTGAACACTTTAATGTGAAATAAGCGAAGAAGATTCCTTCGGAAATACTTTGACGAAAGAGCGAAATCATTAAAGCCTTATAGTTAGAAATTCCGAGCTATCATGCAGGAATTTAGACGTCATAAAACGCGACAATGATAGGAACATTCAAGATGATTGGCAAAGATAAAAGCAGTTCTTCAATAACATCGTAAAAGTAATCTAAAGTTTAGCTAACAAAATAGGTACGAAAACAGTGTGGTATTTTTAAAGTAAAGCTATAAAATATCTTATCTAACATTCAATTAACATAACTAGCAGCATTAATTAAAGTCTACAGTGTTAAAGGCCCTCTATAAAACCGAATGAGAAAAGCCACTGCTAAAGCGCAGCACTACTAAAAAAAACAACACCAAAGTAGTCATTAAGTTAGTGGCGGGAATGGAGGAACTTTATTGCCAGCACTTAAAATTAAGACACAGTCTAATGTTATCCCCAGTTTTTGTTCTCTTTAACCCGTGCTTTAATCTCGAGGCTTTAATCGCTTTTTAAACTTAGATTAAACGGCTAAATGACAAATTATAAGGGCCCAAAAGTTTGTGTTTCAGGTTGAGGCGGCCATTTTGGGCCAAGTTGTGGTTTCTTTGGCACGTGCGAGTGATAGAAAGTCTTGAGTCATTGGCATTATTTCAAAATTTCCCTTGTTTTAGGTTAATGTACCACAGGGGTTGCATGACAATAAAACGTAGACAAGAGACCAACTTGGGTACTAACTATTATATAAGTCTATCAAATAAATTAGGAAGAATTACGGTGATACATCTTCGGAGAATGTAAATGCTGGACCAACTGATATAATTATGGTCTAAGTTTCCGCTTAGTTTATTGAATCTTAAACCAAAAAAGAACTTTATCTTCATATTATGTCCTTGTCATGAAATCAGCACAAATACTCTCAGTTTTTCTGCAATACGAAGCAAACCTCCATTAAAGGCTGCATCTCAGTAAAACAACAATGGCCATAAAAAGTGTTAATGACTTAATGGATGGAGGCTGCATGACCTACACCAGCCAGTGTTTTGTGCCGCAGTCCCCCAGCGCGTTGTCACTTCTGGCACTCAGCCAAAATGTGCGCTCCAAACTACCATATTGCATTTTGGCAACCACCTTTTAAACTTTATAAAACAATTTCGGTGTAAAAGGAGGAAATATGTTGTACATTTTTTGAGAGGGTCAAACTGTGTAAATCAAAATAGAGTACCTTCTACTTACTGGCTGAAATGTTTGTTTGTCTCCGTCTGTGTATGAGAGAGATAAATATGAGAGTGTTTGTGAAAAGGAAAACGTAAATAATGATACGTTTACCCAGACAAATAGCATTATCCTTTGTGATTTGAATATTAATGGTTGTCTCGATTTGCTTGACAACCAAGGACTAGTAACTTGAGGAGTTGCTATGTGATTACTACTAACATTGCTATGGAAATAGGTTCTCAAGAAGTGTCATAAAAAATATGAAGCGAAAATGAAACTGTCACCTCTAATAAAAGAAGCTACAAATAAACTCAAGGACAGACAGATCAACGAAGACGATTCTGAAAACGTACCAAGGTCGAAGAAGGTATGACGCACGGACTATGCCAATCTGACGTTCTAGCACCCAAATAAATTTTATTTGGCTTACTGTACCGAATAAATATTGAGTCAGGCATGTTTGTGGGACACCTTAGTGACGTAGGTCTAAGAAAAAAGGTTTTAAGCTAATGATGTTGTTGAACCTTGTGTCTGTCTGCATGAAGGATGAATACCAATGGCTTGGAATAAAGTTTTTTTAAATTTTTAGTTGGCGTAGGACGTGGTTTATAGGGATGTGGACTGAATGATAAATGGTCTAGACACGCGACTGAGCGTGGCCAGCCAAAGCAAAGCACAGGCGCGCTCACAGTGTGTAATATTACACGAACCATTTGGAGGCACTTTTCAGCCCCTCATAACTCAAAAACTATTTAACCTAGACTTGTCAAATTTGGCACATATATTGAGACTGGCGAGATAGATATGTGTTCCAAATTTTATAAACATATCTCAAACGGTTATTTAGTTATTAACGACCAAAAATCGTCATTTTTATGACTGACCTATAGATCAAAACTATATCCCAGTTCCAGATGACCTAGAAAGTTCAAATTTGGCATGCAGATAGGTAATTACGTGTATACAAAGGAAAAAATCAGAAACTGGCAATTTTTTATCATTTTACTATAATTTTCACTTAACTTATAATTAGTGCCTGTAAATCTCTTCATGTGGATTTTAAGATCTTTACGTGAATATTTATCGAGTTGAAAACCACCCTTAATTTTTTTAATGCAAATATTCCCGTTTTTGTACTTAAATATAAGAATTATAGTAGGTTTTGGTATTTATTACGCGTAACTAACCGTATTCAACAACCAGTAGCGCCATCTATTATCATATTCAGGAACTCCTGCACCATGCACGAAATCAATGAAGGATTGATTTATTCAACAGAACATAGATGGCGTTACTCAATTAGTGCCGAAACATTATTTGTGTAATGTAGATTTCTAAGATCTTTACGTGAATATATAACGAGTTAAACAGCACCCTAATTTTTTTAATTCAAATATTTCCAATTTTGTACTTATAATTAAGAATATAGTTGATTTTCGTATTTATTAAGCGTAACTAACCGTATTCCACAAACACTAGCGCCACCTTTTATCATTTTCAGAAACTCACTGCACCACGCACTAAATCAATGAAGGATTGCATTGCTACTTTGCTAGATGGCATTGCTTAATTAGTGCCTAAACTCTATTTGTGAAATGTGGATTTTATGATCTTTACGTGAATATATAACGAGTTAAACACCACCCTAATTTTTTAAAATCCATGTAATCCCGTCTTTGTACTTATTATTAAGAAAAGTTGATTTTCGTATTTATTACACGTAACCCACTAGATGGCGTTGTGCAATTACGTCACGATCCTGAATCGCGGTGTTAAGATGGGCAGGCGATTAGTATAAGGTTTTGTGAACATGAATTTTTTTAAATAATTTTATTATAAACAGACCAATGAATGAACAAATATAAATATTGGTATTAAATGTATGTAAATCCTTGTCCGTAAAAATCGAACTTCCCTTCTTGCCGGCAACGAACGGTGTCCCGTGTCTAACATCCCTTTGATCCCCTACAGAGTACACAGTTATTAACTGAGATTTATTATTATTTATTGTTTCAATATTTAGCGATCAACAGTGTAAGATCATTATTTATGTACAAAAAGTAATGATATCCCATCAAAAACATAAATGTGAAATGAGAGCCAAAGCCAAGCATAATAGTTTGGTATTATGCCTTGGTTGTTGACTTCAACAAAAAAAGAAGTGAAATCTAAATGGGTGCCAAGTTCAATGGTCAGTTCTGAAATTTATTTAAAACAACATAAAATAGATTTCTTTTTATAACTAAGGATCATACATTGTAGCCTAATTTCTTGCTTGGCTAGTTCTCATATACGAATTGTTCGATGGTTAGTACTACCAGCAAGCCAAATTTTCAAAAAAATAAAATAAAACTGAGAAGTTACAGGTTTAGAAATTATGAAGGCTACAATGTAATTCGTATTTTATGAGAAATAGCCAAGTCAGAAATTAGGCTACAATGTATGATCCTTAGTTATAAAAAGAAATCTATTTTATGTTGTTTTAAATAAATTTCAGAACTGACCATTGAACTTGGCACCCATTTAGATTTCACTTCTTTTTTTGTTGAAGTCAACAACCAAGGCATAATACCAAACTATTATGCTTGGCTTTGGCTCTCATTTCACATTTATGTTTTTGATGGGTTTAGTTTTAGAAGATAAATGGGGCAAAGAAATCGATCGTTCTAGATGTGATTGTAATATGTCTTGTCTAACCTCTTTATCATCTCGAGTCTTGTGTTTGAAAACAAATGAAAGTCGACCTTTATAGAATGTTAATACAATCTGTTGCGAGTTATTTTTTCATTAGATTTGTTTGTGTTGTTCATTAGATTTGTTTTATTATCTTTTAGCATTATTATAGCACATCATTGCTTCTTTATGCAACTTATTATGTGGTTAAGATGTTTAATTATTTATTGATGCTTTGCATACCAAATTGACCTCTGAAGACACGTTTCAGTTTATTTTATGTAGATCAGTCAGTCGTTACTGATAGTCAGAATACCGAAAGCATGGCAACCAACTATGACTGGCTATAAGACAAGGGATTCTTAATTAATTTGGTCATGGAGATCAGATAGGCAGCTCCATGTGCAATACTGGTTTTCAGCTGTATACAGTTAAAATTAGAAGCCGATCCCAACATTGTTCGGAAAAAGGCTAGGCAGATGATAATGGTATAGCTACAGATTTTAAATAACCGTAGCTTTTAAATTCCTTAATATCAGCTCCTATCATTGCAAATGTTAGATCTTTGGTGTCGTAATGAGCCGTAGATAATGTATTAATGTTGCCATCATTAATATTCAGCAAGGACGCTGTTACAATACTAACGCAATAAATCAGTAATTTGTCAGTACTGGACTAGATTGATTTATTGGTAATAATAAAGGCCATGTTTAAAATACTTATTTATTTCGATCAATATTTTTTACAGTGACGTATCTTGTACCAGAATCTTTAAGAACATTAAGAATCATTATTTTAGATAAGGCAAACATTTAATCGTTATTCATTTTCACTGTGGCAACAGTGCCAGAAGCATTTTGAAACTAGTGACACTGTCTTTATTTTTAGGATACCGTGGCCTTGGACGCCGAAGGTAATCAAAGGAACAGGGTAGATTTTTAGTCAATAAGAGTGTCATAATTCTGACACTTTGCTTCTTCTTAGTCATTAGATTGATGAATTTTACAATCACAAAAAAGCGGGCTATTTTGAAACAAGATATAACTTGCCTAAGTTAGATATAGTGACACATCTAAATGGAATTACTTATTGTAATCACCGAATGATTACAATTTACACAGTTTTGGTTCACCAAAAGACAAAACAACTAAATCAAAGCGTTTCATTTTAAAATTGGCATCGGCAGCCATTTTTCTCCAGTCGAATACAAAACCATATTGCATCTAAATCCAGTTTTTCACGCTTTAGCGTCAACAATCCAGTAACTTGAATATTGTCGGAAGTTACTGACACACGAGCCTTTCAACTACTTCCTAGTAATCCTGTAAGACGATTAGATAAAATTGAGCGAGCCTTACTGCCAGTAAACTACCTACACTATCAATCCGAGCTCATACCGATAGACGATGCAGTTAGCGTAGCAAAATGGCTCCTATTTTAACACAAAATGGCCGATTGATGTAAGAAATGGAGCTGGCAACGCGTTCGGGTGTAGGGTTACCATTTGGGAATATTAAAAAACTCCTACTGAATCTGATATTTGCGGGAAAGTTTGTATACTTTACTTTTAAATGTTTCTTTTTTTAAAGTTACTTTTTTCTAACAAATCCTCCTAAGTTGTAAAATCTTGAGATTTTCTAGTAACTGAGATCTTTTAACGCAAAGGAAAAAATAAAAAAAAAACGGTGGATTCTAGTCCTTAGGTACTAGTCGTCAGTCCCTAACGCTGCATTCAGTTTGGGAGGACTCATTTGATGACTACATCCAAAAGAAAAGGTTTTGAGTCTGGGCAAAATAACAAGGGGGTATTACAACATCTTGAAACCAGAATTGTTCCGGCGAGTGAAAGTGACAGAGCTATGCAAGTCGTCTAGAGCCATCTCGTTTGCTCCGGTGAGCAAGTCTGGTTTTAAAACGTTGTAATACCCCCCGTCGGACAAAATTCCGCACAAGCCAGATATCGGATATATGAAGACAAACCCAAGGACCGGATGGTAACCCTATTTAGGAGAGAATAGTGGATGGAAGCTATTTGGTACTACACGAGGGAAAGATATGTGGGTATGTTATGGATATGAAACTGGCTGTAGATCAAATGGATGCTTTGAAGATTTTGTTCATGGATTGTGCATTTATTAGACGCTTTAATGCAGCATTTTGATATGAGAATAAAGTGGAAATGAGTCTTCATTATTTACTAGTAGACTAACTTTTGCCCGCGCTCGCATTAATTTAGAATCTGATAAAAAAAATCGGCGATACGTGGCCTCATTAATTATATCATAAGAACGATGTTGTTTTTTTCCACGGAACAGTTTCTATTTCTTTGGGATACGGATTTATTATGGTAAGCTTCAGAGAAAACTCACCCCTTTGGTAGTGACATTACTACCAAAGTGGGTGAGATTTCTCTGAAGCTGACTGCACATGCCCATTTCTGTACACTTCTGTACAAAGTTTAAGCAAAATTTCAGGTTGATGGGTTCTGTGGCATGGTTATGAAAATTTAACAAAGAAACCTTATTTTCACATTTGTAATATTAGTTAGTAATAGGTTTTATTTTTTAGTCTGACCTTGAAGAAATAGAAACATGACCACAACATGACATAAAGGCTACCGATTAACATTTTGAATTAATTAACCTTAAAAATTCACGATAAAGACTATAATTCTTTGTTTGTCAAACAAAAGAATCTCTTGACTCATAAATACTGTTTTGTGTCCTTTTTTAACGTAAAATAATGGAAGTTTTCTGCAAAAATTAATTACAGTAAATTATTTCATCGTTGCTGCCCTAGGTAATCAATTTATTTACGCTTCACGTTAATTAAAATCGTGTTTCATTCATACAATGGAGTATGCAAATAGTAAATAAACTAAATAATTAAAGCAAACTATGTAATTGAGACCGAATGATAATAGTATTTAATTAGTGTTGTTCCTAAATGTAGTGGTGTGCGATTGAACGATATTTTCCATGACCACTTCGTTTTTAGTGAATAATTTATTAGGGTAAAACAATAAATACGCCCCATAGTTCTAACATTCAAAATTGCTGTTCGGAAACATTAAATGCTAGTTAGTTGGCCATTGTTGACACTGCACAATTGCACATGCACTCTGGGCCCACTCCTTACAGAGAGGAGGCTAGTGTCCCAGCAGTGGGAAAAGCTGATGATGAATTCCCCTTTAATTTATGACAATGACTAGATATTGACAATAAGATGTCTCCTCAAAAATTTCATAAAATGACTTATCACTAGTCATGCAAGTGAATATTCTATGTGTAAATAAAGTGAGTCTTAAACAAACAATGATCAAAAACTTTTCTTTAGAAACCAATTCTATGAAAGTAAAAACAAATGAATTTTTAAAATCGATTAGTTTAACCAACAATAAAAGAGTTTGTTCAAAGATTTCTCCTTTTAGATGATTACTTGCAATAAAGTCTAGTATTGTATTTGTATTGCTAATATTCTTTTGAAATATCTAAGTTTTTGGAACTTTTTTTTTTAACGTGGTAAAATCACCAAATGAGTCCTCCCACCCCGGGCAGGGCGGGAGGGACTGTCAGACTTTTACTGACTAAAATCCACGGTGTCCTTCAATAGCCCTTTATGTTCCGGGGTCACGGTAAGGAAATAATCCCGCGACCCCGGCAGGCTTTGGCCCTCTGAGAGGGCGGCCCCGTCAGTATGCTGACGCTCTTTGAGGCGCGCGTGGGACACAACGCGCCGTCGACCCGGGAAGTATTTGGAACTTGCAATTCGAATAATAAAACCTGAGGCCACCAAAAAATACATTCAGATCTACTTATTTTTATCTATTTCATAATATATTTTAATTTTGCCAATTACAATCTAAAAGATACGGGCCCATGCCATACGGATGGCCAGACCGACAATGAAATCTTAGTAACAATAACAAGGCTCCATTGACACACTTCGATACGGAACCCTAAAAACGATTAGTTCCTAATACCCTGCTATGTTTGGGCTAACGGATAGCGCATATCAAACAAAGTAAGCTACCATCCATATTCTACTATAGCTACTTGGGATAAGGTTGGATATCGGGTGGCAAAAATAACAGTCGATGTTGAAACAGTTGAGAAATTCAAATATTGATATTCACACATAGATTGTTACATTACATTATGACCAGCAAACATTGTTTGTACTGTGCATACCATTTCATTTTGTATTTTATATTGAGTTAATGACTTTTTACAAACAGGCGCATTACTTTTTGTAATCTTTTCATTACCACTGCTCTCAAAACGGTGAAGGAAAACGTCGTGAACAAATGCCCTAGAACCAAAAAAATCGAAATATCTACCAACCCGCCCTGGGCCCGGGGGGTGGAATACGGCCCGGAAATACAAAGAGGCCTCCTCTTTGTATTTCCAGGGCCTGTGTCCCAGTGGGAATATCAGTTGATTTCATGACCTGAGGTAAATTAGCTTTATAAAACCATTAGGCCTTTGTCAAACAGACAGGCGATAGCGAACCGAACCGAATCATGTCATATAAAAATGCGAAAGCGATCCGATACTCTATGTGACAGGATTCAAACAATTCCATACATTACAAACAAAAACGCTACGCCACGCATTCGGTTCGTCTGTCAGTTTGACAAAGGCATTAGGCCTTTGTCAAACAGACAGGCGATAGCGAACCGAACCGAATCATGTCATATAAAAATGCGAAAGCGATCCGATAGTCTATGTGACAGGCTTCAAACAATTCCATACAATAAAAACAAAAACGCTACGCCACGCATTCGGTTCGTCTGTCAGTTTGACAAAGGGATAACACTTATAATTAATCGCCTACAATTCGCCATTTATTTGTAAATTACATGTAATAGAACAAGCCATAGCCATCAATTGAACACAAATTCTCCGTGGTTACTACTGAATAAATTAGTAGTAGATAATAAAAGTACAACCAGCTAAGAAGAAAATAATACAAATAAATAAGAAAATGAAGAAAGAAAAATATTAGCGATTGGTCGCTGCGACTAAAAATACCTTAAGAAAAATAATTTGTTAACTTATACAAAATTAAAAGCTAGACTTTGTAACGAAGTTTCATTTTACCAGGTATTTATTTCTCAATTATGTCGAAAGAATCCATAAAACTTTAATATCAGACTCTTTTCAATGCTATTTCATTGAAAAAGGATCGATACATCGTTGTATGGATTCTTTTACCATGATTGAGGATTAACTACTATGGTACTTCCCTTTAAGGTCAAACAAGTCAACATTTTTTCCATAGAAACTTCGTTGGGGTTTTACTCCACTATTTGACAAGGTACATCCAAAATTAAACATGTTATCGTTTTGTCTCATTATTAATTTTGTCTGTACGGAAGCTGAATTGTAAAATATGAAGCTATTAAAAAGTTACGAGCTTCTAAAGATTCGTTTTTTTGGTAATTTTAACACAACTTTAGGTGTAAATTAGAAGCTAAAGAAGCATCAAATTTCCAAAACGAAGTCCGTACCGACACAGCAAATTTATCTGAAATATTTTATTTGAAATAAATTGGTGCAGTGGTTTTTTCATAAAACCCCAACTTCCAAAGGCTTTTTCGTATTTTTTTAAGCGCGCCTTTTACTCTGAATGATCGTGCATCTCACTGAATAAGTTTTCCCCCGTTTTCTCCACGGGGGGATGACCCTCGCGCACACATGAACAATATGGCTCGATTTCCGGTGAAATATCATGGTTTTTGACCATGCCTGCCAGTGAGTTCGAGCTCGCGACTAGCGCCGCCTTAAGTTCAAGTTTCCGAGAATATAACAACAACTAGTGCTTTTAATCGTTGGAGAGTCATCAAGAGTCCCCCCGCCCTGTAAGGAGCAGAAGCGACAATCAGACTTGACTGCTTAAAAACCAAGCTGTACCTTCTGTTGCTATTTGCGTTACAGGCCCTTTAAAATATCTGTGCTTGGTACGGTTTTACGACTAGACTAGATGAAACATCGGAATCTAATAATTATATACATCTTTAATAGTTCGCATAAACCTCCCACAATAAATTCCTTAAATTATAGTGAAAACCGTATTAAAATCCGTTCGTTTGTTTAAAAGAATGCCGAGGTCGCAAATAAAGACACGAACGATGACTTTATTAATAATAATGATGATAATGACATCATAAAAGCTGATCATTATGCACTTGTTACACAAGACTTTAATAAAAAACAAAATAATGTAATAACCGAGGACAGTATCTAATAAAATATGTAAATACGAAAGGCGAGATTTAATTCACTACGTCAAAGCTCGGTGCACACTTAAGCTAAATTGAGATTTCCGTTCGATATTTGACACCCTCATAAGGCTGATTTACATTTGATAGTTATTCATAGCTCGCCTCCACAAGACTGGGAACACTCATGAATATGTGTTGCACAAAATGACAATGTACAAAGCAATCGTTTGGACATAAACTATTAATATTATGAAGACCATGATCAGTGAAATTTAATAAGAAAGAAGTTCCATTGAGTTAATACAGGTAAGGCAAAAGATGATCATCTGCAAGAAAGGATGAATAACAGTTGTGTAATAGCTGTCATAATACGGTTATTATACTCGTAATTGAGACATAACAACTAAGAATGATGACATTGATTATATCGAACTAAGAAATATTAGAGTCGTATTAAATGAACTCGGCGATGAGTCTCTGAAAGTAAGAAATACAAAATAAAATCCGCAATATGGTAATGAATGTATTAACAAACCAGACGAGAAAGAAAATTTATTAATAAATCCATCATCGGATTTTACACTCGAGTATTATTCAAATTGAATTCATCTCTCGTAAATAAAATTATTCTCTGAACTAACTTTTTTAACGAGTGCTCAAATTGTATTATGAAAACTTGAGTGAGGGTGATTTAAAAAAAAAAAAAATTATAGCCTCATGTGACTCACATTTGAATATGTCTCAGTTGTTAGGTTATATTTGAAGTACAATTGGAAGAATACTAAAAATTTAACTTCCGACCTTTCTTACACAATACAAGGCAAGTACTTTTCAAGACAAATTGCAAACAGGTCTAAAAATAAAGGAAAATTAGACGACTTGTCAAAGGTTTTAGCATTATTATCTCCGTATGTATCGAAAGGTATTGTCTACTAGAAATATCAGTTTGGGGTGAAGCCTTGGCACCATTTCGTGGAACTGACAAACCACACTTTTAAATTCAATTCCATGTTTGGCTTCATGTTTTGGATTGCTTAATTTTAAGCTTAAAGTACTTGAACTAATGACGACAACTTCAAGAAATGACAGAGTAAATAGATGTCTAGTTATCCTAATCTGTAAATATACTGGTATATACGAGTACATACATGTTAGGCTTAAGTAGAACAATGCTTTTATGGATATAGGCGACACGAGAATTTTATTTGATTTAGAAACAGAACCGGTGACTTTCAATATTTGTCAATCATTGATTCTGAGAATTGATTCGATCTAACAACGACAGGTTGAAAATTACAGGAGGAACAGGTATTTCTATTCATAAACCCACAAACCGGCTTTTCAAACACCCAACAGGAAAACTACTTCAGAAAAACCAAATCATTCAAGAGAAAATTTCAATCTTCTGATTTTAATGTCATTAAAGTCAACGAAGACACTTGAAGAGTCGTTACGTCTATCTTAAGATTTTTCGTGGGCGCACTTTGAGCGACAGGGAAGGCTTTTAAGCCCCTAAGTGTTATCAAAGAGCTACACAGAATAAACGACCTCTGAATTTTGAATTTGACTCAAATCCCTTTAGTAAAGCGTCTTACTAGTTAAATATAGGCCGAAATGTCTCCAACTAATATTTTTATTGCTGAAGTTATTTGGCTTTTATTTGTTATTTGTCTACTTGATAAACTCTCCAGTAATTTAAACAATGTAGACACTGGGGATATAGATAAATATTTAGTTACAACCGCAAGCAAACGTGGAAAATCCATATTTGATTCTGATTAATCCAATCCCGTAGAAGCAGATGCAAATTTATTTTCCAATTCTTGTAGTACATCATCTGAAGATATCCTCGGGGCAGCACTAGATCAAAGCATTGCCAACGGTAAACTGAACGAGTCCAATAATATCAGAATGCACAATGTCATTGGAACGGGTTCCGACGCTTCGGGTTTATCCTCTGCTTTCTTAATTGAAATGTCAAGATGATTGCCAGTGGATATGTGATTATAATTCGCTACCGGTTTCGCCCTAGAGCTAGTGGAAATTGTTTTTTGGAATACCGTCGTGGATGTAGACAGATTCAATCAGGATCATGATTGTGCTGGTTTTACAAATGGTAGAAATTATTATGTGGAATTTTGTTATTGGATGCTTGTATTACCAATTTACCATATTCCGATGTAGACTATACAATTGTGAATATGCAAACACCTGTTACTCATTATCAGGATGACGCAAGAAACTAAGTTAAACAAATTCTTGTTTGACGAATCAAATAATAAATGAAACAATTGATTGAAATTTATACCAGGATTTCTGATGGTATAAAGAAATTTAAAGTTTAACATTAAAAATAATACCGCAAGTAAAAGGAATGCAAACAAAGCATACGGAAATTCGTGCAGACGTTGAGACTGTAATTACATTTGTATGTAATGAAAATAGTATAGAAGAACATCCACGTTTATAAAATTCTTCAATGCTACGATATGGTTGAATGCAAATATGTTGACAATTCGAAATTGATCAATTTGCCTGTTGACTACTGTTATTAGTTCGTATAACTGCACTATATTTTTGTAACACGCAAACTACAATGACAATTTGAAATGTCCACGAACAAGACAAAAGATTTATGAAGACAATAATTCACAGTTTTGTAACGTTACAATTGGACCAGTATACATTATTAGAATTCCCCCACTGTGTCGGATTATACAAAATTATGGACCTGGTCTGATAGTGACCACTGATAGAGTTTATTGGAACTAAAATGAAACCTCGTAAAACTAATTTAATTTTAGACTGGACACAGGAGATATTTATTCTGGGCAACATTGTAAAGATGACTCTAAGATAGCAAATGGTTTATGTTTCGGTTCGTGATAGAACAAGTTATATAATGTTTTTATTAAATCTGATAAAGTCTATTTCGCTACGTCTATATTGATTGTGCTTTTACTAGCTTGTTGGCACTTTTTTTTTTTTTTTTTTTTTAGCGTGGTAAAATCATCAAATGAGTCCTCCAACCCCGGGCAGGGCGGGAGGGACTGTCAGACTTCTACTGACTAAAATCCACGGTGTCCTTCATAGCCTGTTAAGTTCCGGGGTTACGGTAAGGGAATAATCCCGCGACCCCGGCAGGCTTTGGCCCTCTGAGAGGGGGGCCCCGTCATTATGCTGACGCTCTTTGAGGCGCGCGTGGGACACAACGCGCCGTCGACCCGGGCATGGTCCTTGGTCGGGCAGCGAGTTGCCCTTTACTCGCTGCCCGCATGCCCGCGCCTACGGTGGCCGGAGATCATCAAGCGACGTCCGTCGCCGTGGGCGCCTACCACTGCGGCTGGGGCGGAGGGAGGACGCTGTCCTCTCTCGCTCGCGGCCTGCCTCCTCCTTTACGAGCATTACTGCCTCGCAGAAGGAGCTGACCGCTTCCCACTCCGTCTCGCCCCGCAGCATGGCCGCAACCAATGCCGGGCGCGAGAGGTCTCCGCCTATCGCAGCCGTAAGGACACGTCGGTGCTCCGCCCAAGCTGGGCAGTCTTGCACCGTATGCTCCACCGTGTCCTCCGGGCGATCTTCGCAGTGGTGACACCCAGGCGTCTCCTCCTTTCGCATCAGACACAGGTACCTCCCGAAACTTCCGTGTCCGGTGAGGACCTGCGTCAAGCGGTAGGTCAGGACGCCATGACTTCTCTCCAGCCACTCCTCAAAGAGGGGTCTTACCGCCGCAATTGCGGCGTGCCTAGCTTGTTGGCACTTTGGAGATATTTGCGCAGTTTTGACAGTGTTTATTTGAGATTTTATTTATGTTTCTTCTTCAGCTGAGTTGTTAGTTGCGAAATTGTAGTTAGAAAAAAGTTAAAGGTTGACACATTCGATTCTTCTACTAAATTTCTCAGCTCTAAATTGTTGGATACACATTTTATGTTTTACTTTTTAACACGCCCCATATACAATAAAAATATGTCGCAAGGATTAGCTCAGCATTTACTCACTAATTAGCACATCCTAAATAATGATGTTACAGTGAGTAAATAACTATGATTCATAGTTTTTCATCAAAATCGTGCATCCGGCTTATGCACCACAGTTTAGTGTAACGAATGATTCGTTGAGGCTACACTGTAAATTAATAATGAATAAGAAAATCTTGGAAACTTGGTTGACTTTGAAACTGAGTTCATTGTACTCGTACGTGTCTGAATTGTAAATTGTTAATCATAAAATTTAACAAGGATTTAGTTGAAGCGGTTGTGTTGTATTTAGTTAATTTTGGCTTGTTTTAACACAAAAAGGTAGGTTGAGGTATAAAACTGACAATACGCGGCGGATGAAAATTGTTTTCTTGATTATCGAAATTCGATATCTGCTTGTAAAAGAGTAATTAGAAAAAAATCAGAAACACATTCAATGGAGTATTCGAAAAAGTAGTTAACTCAAAAAAGAGTTAAGTTTAAACCTATGACACATTCTACCGTTATCGTCTTAAAAATAATATTTCAGGAAAACCTTCAAATAAAATCCTCATAAACATCATCATATTACGACATGTTACAGCAATATTTACGATCGTTATTCAACCAAAAGTGTTATAAAAGTTGCGAATAAACGCGATAACAATGTTGTGAACGTAAACTTAAAAAGTTACGAGTCATAAAGATGACTAGTTGTTTATTCAGATTTTGGATAAAATTATGATAATCTTCATCAGAGATGATGTTTTGTTTTGATAGTTATGATTATCATAATTTACAGTTTTATTATGATCTAGATTATCTTTGAGATCTGGTTTTAGTTTTATGATAATTCTAGTATCATTTAATTGTTTTAAGTGATGATTTAAGATGTGTCTAATTTACCTTATGACTTTAAAATGTATTCAGAGCGATGTTCTTATATGAGACATGATTCACAAGTGGATATCATGGATATTGCTACTTCAGACTTCAATGACCGTGTTCTAGGCTATTTTCAAGACTATGAATTATTCGAAATTGATGTTTCAGTTCTCAAAAACTCCAGTATCTATTTTCCAAGGCTTATCTTTTTATCACACACTTGCTTTAAGCACATTTTTCTTTGGTATCGGATCAGCATTTTTCCATACTTTTCTATTACACAAAAGAAATAGTTATACTAAGATTCATCTAAGCGTTTGCTACGTCATACCAGTCTTTAGCTTTACGTTAATTAGCAAAGTGATCAGTCTATACAAATACATGCCCAACTATTGAAAGCCTTTAAATTATTTACAGTTATTTATCCATTAGTTAAGACTAAAACCGTTGAAGTGCAATGATCCAATACCCAATGCTTATGCAAATATACCGTCCAACATAACTTGACCTCCCACGGTGGCTCTGCTAGCAAATAATATGACAACTTTCGATCATCTCTTAGACCTAGCCGGATCTCAAGATACATTGGTGAAGAAGTCGTGACTTCCAATGAGCAAGATGACGCCGTAATATTAATAAAAAGCATTTACTGAGATGGTTTTGATTTCATAGTTATTTAAACACAGTTTGTAACAATGGTTACGATATTGTTGTGCTGTGATTTGTTTATTTTTCTTGTAAGTTTCTGGTAGATTTTTTGTCGTTTGATGAAGTTTTTCAGTTTTACGACGCAATCATGTCATCTAAGTTTTTTGGGTGATGATTTCTTCAAAATTGTTGGAAACTACTGGATGATTGACGCGCAGGACTTGGAATTATGGTAAAGGGGGTAGGCCTATATCCAGCATTGGGTCCCCCGTTTGGGCCAGTTTTAGGTACTTGTAAGAAATGGCAAATGTTATGAGAAAGCATCTCGAAATATAATAATAGACACAGAATCTTCTTTTATTGTTCTGGATTCTACACTAAATATTGGAGATCTTAACGACTACAAAGCCAAAACAAATTTAGCTATTACAAATTTTAAATCCGAAACATGTATTTTCCTCAAATTGTGTCTGTCAAAGGCGCTAAGTCGTTAAATTTATCACCCCATTGCGCTCGCGCTGGCAAGAAAATTCGCGGGAATGAGCGACTTGATATTAGCCCGGATAAGATAAAATAAGTTGCTAACAAGTTACTAAGTTAGAACTATTTTAGGTTAGGTATTGCATTATGAAACAGTAATAGGAAACCTGTTTTGCTGGACATGTGACGCAATACGAATAATAAAACAGTAGGCTGAATTTGAACAAGATTTTAAGGTTGATTAAAATTATTATTGTTTCTGTAAATGTTGGGTTGTGTTTTAGAATTAAATATTCATAGCGAAAGATTTAAGATAGTGTTAATGAATCACTTCAAATGATTTATTTATCTGATCATGTTTTGCGGGGTGGACATGGTTTTAGATAGCATGAGGTCTGTTTTGTGAGATCTCACAACATGAGAGAAAGAAAAAGTTGAGGGTTCTGCCCAAAAATGGGACACGAATTAAAATAGTGCAAAAGCATGATTATTTTTTTATTTTTACAGATAGTAGGTAAATGTTATTAATGAGTCTTTTATAGCCTATTAACTGTAACTCGAGGTTTCGCTTGCAGACCTTCTTCAACCCCATAAAAATGGCCTTTAATCCAATGATTATATAAACTATAGATACGTTGACCGCACTCTAAAATGGCAACAAAAAGAGAAGCCAATTGGCCACATTGTGCTTAGTTGCGTCTCCCTCGCGCCGTACGGTGTCCTATTTTCTTTCTCTTTCTTCACGCGTATAAGTAGTTCAAGTATTGTCGCCGTTTTTAAGCGCCGCGATGTTCGTTCATGACGTGTCTATATATAATACGTCATTGCTTTAACCCTTTAGCTCGCAACGACAAGCCGGCTCAACGCTCACTTTAAAAAAATGTTGATAAAAAATTAGACACTTTTTATAAGTTTTTATTTGATGTCCACAATTAATAACTAAAAGCAATTGTAAAAAGAAAATAGTTTGACATTTCTGTAGACATTTTATGTCAGTTTTTTGCAAAATGGCATCACGGTCGCAGTGACACCGCGGATTGCAAATAATTTAATTGCATAAAAAATATTTTAGACAGTTTTTTCTGATAGTGGACACCGGTATTTTATTTCTAGAAGGCTATTGTATTATTATAATTACAAATTACTACATTGTATTGACTAACTTGCGAGCACAGAGTTCATAAAGTGATATGTTGAATATTCTCAACGTTGCGCCTTAACCGGAAAAGTACTTCATAATATGCATGTTGAGCATGTTCAACATTGCGGCTTTGCTAATGATTTACTTAGCATGAATATATATTTAAAAATACATATATATTGGTGTTTTGTCCAATATATTTTATTTACTGACATGCTATGGATGTGTTTTCATATTTTTTTGTTCTGCTAGCTTCAGACTTAAGCCAATATGGCAAAGAACGCTGAAAGTTATGTCACTATTTTCGCCAAAGAACGCCCCATCAGAAAGTAGCAGTACCTACTAGTACTGACGATGAAGTTATTTGAAGACAGGACGAAAGAACGTGAAACCTCTTATTCTAGCTCCAAACCCTGGTCATAGCCTTAGTCACTAAATAACTTGGACCTTGATAGTTCTACAAATGAGTCTCTCCCGCCTGTCTTATCCGATGAAAAAACTGGTCGATGGAACAGTTTTTTCATCGGATAAGACTCGTCATGAATAACATGTTCCCTCCATATAAAACTTCACATCACTTTCCAGTTCTCCAGTCAGTTTCGCCTATTTGATCACTTCAAGTTTCATCTATTTTGTCTCCTAAGTTTCATCTGTCTTATCGCCACAAGTTTCTACAAATATATCGCTCCAAAAGGCGAACGAATACAATACCTAAAATTGAAGCTTATAAAACAACAAGTAAGCGAGAAAACTGTCGTGGAAAACGGGTAAATGGAAAACTGCTGAAAAATTAAGACATGCAGCACATTTAGAACTAACAGTGTACTTGAAGTTCCGCTGGATTCAAGAGCGATGTCCCCTTTAGACTACTTTTACAGGTTTTTTTTTCAGAAGATGTTCCCAATAATTGATTAAAGATCATACAACATACATACTTAAATTCTGTACAAAATGATGCTGCCAAATATCTCTAATGGGGACAAATATCTCTCCAAATATCTCTATCGGGACTTTTTAGCCATAACTCTTATGATGGGCGTAATAGAAATATTATCATATAGGATTATTGGAGTCGTGAATTAAAATATCTTCCGATTGCAGATATCATGCCGGTCAAAATGTACGAAAAAATCAGAAAAAATCTTATCTTACGAATTTTGTTTGTATCAAAAAGGAACAGTTCTTATAACTATCATGTGTTACAGTAGATACCTAAGGTGATTTATCGTTCATTTTTATAATTGTCATGACTGATTGTTCTTTTTATGTCTTTTTCAATTGTATTTTTTATATAAAATGCGTGATAATTGTGAATAAGGGTTTATTTTATTAAATTCATAAAAACCTACATACATCGCGATGTCGAAAATACTCAACGTTCATTTTACCACCTTATTTCTTCAATACATCGCAACGTTGAGTATTTTTAACGTAGGTTTTTCCAAAGACTACACAAGCTAGATTTTTTAACACACTTTTCTGTACATATATACACTATTTATATACATATAAACTAAAAAAAAACACAAAAATACAGATTTTGTTTCCTTGCGAACTAAAGGGTTAATCGTTTCTAGGGACTCAAACAACATCAAACGATGTTCTGCTGTTTTGACATACATACAATTTCGCATTTACAATACATGTAAGTGAGGAATGAATGAAAATGAATATGAATATGAACTAGGGATAAAAGCCAGGTCATCAGGGAAAGTCCTACCTTCCATAAAGTACTGATGATCTAACCAAATTCAGTCACAATGTCGATGATCCAAACGTATTTTTCCATGTACAGGATGAAGTAATTTTCCTTTTACAATAATAATATGTAGGTATTGCGATACAACAAAACCTGCACTATGTGGCATTCGTAAGATGCAAAACAGGTATATTGTGTATATTGTAGAGGTTTGCATCATAAGTATACAGAGATATTACGTATGTATGTACATATTTATTTCTATCAAGGACATATAATTGACTTAAGTGGCGATGAAAAACTAAGGCTGTCCACACACGGACTGCTTGAAACAGTCAGTATTGAAATGCTTCAAGCAGACACTGCATAGCATGCTACAGTCGTACCCACATTTCGGAACCACTCGAGCAATCGGACTGATTAGGCGGCTTCTTTGCAAGCATACCTACACTGACTGTTCGAAAAGTCACTGACTAACTACTACAGCAGTCCGTGTATGTTGATCAATGGCTATTACTACTCAAAATGTCCTACATGTTGATCACTGGCTAACTACTCAAGCAGTCCGTGTATATATGTATCACTGACCTGACTGGCCATAGCCAATCGAGCAGTCCGTGATTTATGTTGATCATTGGCTAACTGCTAGAGCAGTCCGTGTATGATGATCGCTGGCTAACTACTCAAGCAGTCCGTGTATATATGTATCACTGACCTGACTGGCCGTAGCCAATCGAGCAGTCCGTGATTTATGTTGATCATTGGCTAACTGCTAGAGTAGTCCGTGTATGATGATCGCTGGCTAACTACTCAAGCAGTCCGTGTATATATGTATCACTGACCTGACTGGCCATAGCCAATCGAGCAGTCCGTGATTTATGTTGATCATTGGCTAACTGCTAGAGCAGTCCGTGTATGATGATCGCTGGCTAACTACTCAAGCAGTCCGTGTATATATGTATCACTGACCTGACTGGCCGTAGCCAATCGAGCAGTCCGTGATTTATGTTGATCATTGGCTAACTGCTAGAGTAGTCCGTGTATGATGATCGCTGGCTAACTACTCAAGCAGTCCGTGTATATATGTATCACTGACCTGACTGGCCGTAGCCAATCGAGCAGTCCGTGATTTATGTTGATCATTGGCTAACTGCTAGAGTAGTCCGTGTATGATGATCGCTGGCTAACTACTCAAGCAGTCCGTGTATATATGTATCACTGACCTGACTGGCCGTAGCCAATCGAGCAGTCCGTGATTTATGTTGATCATTGGCTAACTGCTAGAGCAGTCCGTGTATGATGATCGCTGGCTAACTACTCAAGCAGTCCGTGTATATATGTATCACTGACCTGACTGGCCATAGCCAATCGAGCAGTCCGTGATTTATGTTGATCATTGGCTAACTGCTAGAGCAGTCCGTGTATGATGATCGCTGGCTAACTACTCAAGCAGTCCGTGTATATATGTATCACTGACCTGACTGGCCGTAGCCAATCGAGCAGTCCGTGATTTATGTTAATCATTGGCTAACTGCTAGAGTAGTCCGTGTATGATGATCGCTGGCTAACTACTCAAGCAGTCCGTGTATATATGTATCACTGACCTGACTGGCCGTAGCCAATCGAGCAGTCCGTGATTTATGTTGATCATTGGCTAACTGCTAGAGTAGTCCGTGTATGATGATCGCTGGCTAACTACTCAAGCAGTCCGTGTATATATGTATCACTGACCTGACTGGCCGTAGCCAATCGAGCAGTCCGTGATTTATGTTGATCATTGGCTAACTGCTAGAGCAGTCCGTGTATGATGATCGCTGGCTAACTACTCAAGCAGTCCGTGTATATATGTATCACTGACCTGACTGGCCGTAGCCAATCGAGCAGTCCGTGATTTATGTTGATCATTGGCTAACTGCTAGAGCAGTCCGTGTATGATGATCGCTGGCTAACTACTCAAGCAGTCCGTGTATATATGTATCACTGACCTGACTGGCCGTAGCCAATCGAGCAGTCCGTGATTTATGTTGATCATTGGCTAACTGCTAGAGTAGTCCGTGTATGGGCGGCCTAAGTAGCATGGCTGTAAAAAGTTTATTATTTCGTGTTCATTATAGTTAATATTATACAGTGTGGTAGTAAAAAGTAAGATATTATCGTTCGACTGTAGCCACTTCCTTATTTACTTTGTTATATTGCGAAGATTTTTTAACAGTTTGCGTGATAGGTGTGGTTTCAAGGATTTTTAGCGCTGAAACAACTGGACAACCAACAGTTACGATAATAGATGTGACTGGTTGAAGAAAAGAGACTGATTAAACTGCAAACTCTTGATGAAAGATAATAAAGGTAGGTCTAGGTAATGCAAAAGTTTGCCTTAAATGATCACTGAGATAACCAGTAACAGAGATGTACGTAAGTGCCCATTTTAATTGGGATAAGGGAAACGAATAACAATAGAATATTTGACTGCTTGGTAGGCACAGTGGCTGAAAGATTGACTCTTGCGCTGCTTATTGCGGGTTCGATTCCTACATGAAACAAATATGATCTGTATGTCCATTACTCGGGGTGTGGCTGACTGTGCTTGTGTTTTTAACCGACTTCCAAAAGGAGGAGGTTCTCAATTCGGATGTTTGTATTTTTTTTTTTTTTTTTATGTTTGTTCGGGCATAACTCCGTCGTTTAACAACCGATTTGAAAAATTCTTTTTTTGTTGGATAGGGTATACTTCCGGAATGGTCCCATTAAAATTTTATCGAAATCGGACTAGCACTTTTTGAAAAATCAACAAAAATCAACAAAAACCTAAGAAGTTTTAAACTTTGTCTACACCGATTACTCCGAGGTTTCTGGTCCGATTTCGATGATTCTTTTTTTGTTCGATACAGTATATCTGTCATTTGGTCCCATAAAATTTTCATTTAGTTTTAGCAGTACTTTTTATTTTTAGCTCATTGTGTACATACATGGGCGTTATTATTACCGGTGCTACGGATTACAAAATTTTAGGGCACATGTAAGAAAATTATGTATTTGACAAAAATTTGGGTTGAATAGTGAAACTAAAAAGGATAAAATAAAAAACTTTTTCAAAAAAAAATGCAACCGACTTCAAAACAACCACAAAAAAAGTTCAAAATAACCTACAAAAAAACTTTTCTTTCGAAAGTCGGTGACAAAAAGTCAATGAAATAAAAAATAAAGTCACCGACTTTCGAAAGAAAAGTTTTTTTGTAGGTTATTTTGAACTTTTTTTGTGGTTGTTTTGAAGTCGGTTGCATTTTTTTTTGAAAAAGTTTTTAAAAGTACGGCTCTCAAAACACATTCAGCCTGAATCTAGTTTTAAGACATGTTGGGAATAGCAACAATAAACTCCGTGTTTGGTAGAATCACGTTTTAATTTTAGTTTTACAATAGTTTTAATAATTATATTATGTCGCGTACAGTCTATGTGGCGTGCGTCCGCACCGGTCCGTGATTTTTTTGTAGTGTGTAGTGAGCGCCGGCGGCGGCGCTACTGCCGTGCCGTCCCCCTTCGTCGCTCTTGCCCCTCCGTCGTCCTAGGGATGCGGCGGGCCGGAACATCCTCCGGGGCCTTGAAACCCTGGCGTTTCAAGGTTATCACGATCGTCTTGGTTCGGTATGATGCACATCTTGTTGATGGCTCTACGCTTGGTGCCCTTTGTCGTGAGCACATCGGCGACGCGACTGATAGCGTCTGTTCCTGGGTATAGTTTAACTATTCGAGCCATAGGCCATTGAAGAGGTGGTAGATTTTCTTCCTTCAAAATTACTAGGTCGCCTTGTCTCAGTTCTTGCTGTCTTGTCTTCCATTTGGTCCGTTGTTGTAACTCGGCTACAAACTCTAAACGCCATCTTTCCCAAAAATGTTGTCTAAGTTTTTCAATGATTTGGTATCGGTTTGGACGCTTCACGGTGATTGGAAGTGATGGAACAGCAGTAAGCGGTCGACCGATCAGAAAGTGCCCAGGAGTTAAAGGAGTAGGGTCACTCGGATCTGATGAAAGGGGGGTCAAAGGACGGGAATTTAAAATCGCCTCTATTTGCGCGAACAGGGTAGCCAACTCCTCAAACGTTAGGGAAGCATTCCCTGCTACGCGACGTAAATGAAACTTGGCGGACTTTACGCCAGCCTCCCAAACTCCTCCGAAATGAGGGGAATACGCCGGACTAAACATAAATTTAAACCCTTCTTTGGAAGCAAAATCGCTAACCGACTCACGACTGGATCTGAGTATTTTCTTTATTTCATTGTTTGCACCCTTAAAATTCGAACCGTTATCGCAAAAAATTGTATTAGGCTTGCCTCTTCTCGAGACAAATCTACGCAAAGATAAAATGAATGCCTCCGTGCTCAAATCACTCACTAATTCTAAATGTAGTGCCTTAGTTGAGAGGCATATAAATAGGCATAAGTAGCACTTAGATATACGGTTTCCCTTACCTTTGCGGCTAGATATCATGAAAGGTCCGGCAAAATCGACACCACACGAGTAGAAAGGGTATGATGAATAACTCCTTTCAGCAGGTAAGTTGCCCATCAAGGGCTGTACAGTCTGTCCTCGTAAACGGACGCAAATGACGCAATGCTTTGATGTACTTCGTGCTAGGCATCGACCGCCTACAGCCCAGAATCTTTCCCTTACGGAAGCTAGTAGGTGTTGTGGACCTGCGTGAAACAATCTCACATGTTCATGTTTAAATATTAATTTAGTTAAATGATGCTTTGAACTTAAAATAAGGGGGTGTTTTTTATTATAATCAAAATCGGAATTTTTAATTCGACCCCCGGTTCTTAACAAACCATTAGAATCTATAAAACAGTTTAAAGACAGCAATTTAGATTTTCGATTTAAAGCTTTATTATTTTTTATACTCTGTATTTCATCATTATAACTTTCTAACTGACTGTATTTAATTAATAACAATAATGATTTATTTATTTCATCAGCGCTTAAAGGTTCAGTAATTTTTGCAGTTTTATTTTTGCAATTAAATATGAAGCGCAGTACATAAGCATAAACTCTTTGCAATTTTTCTAAGTTAGAATACTTTTCAAATTTAATTATTGTGTTTTCAATTGACAGCATGATTTTTACAGGATTTCTTAATTCGGGTAGGTCTGTAAGAGGCTGTGTGTGTTGTGTGGGCCAGTGAGCTTGATCCATGGCTAGGAATGTAGGCCCTTCCCACCACAAAGAAGAAGACCGAAGCTGCTTGGGGGTCACGCCCCGGGAAGCGATGTCCGCCGGATTTTGAGCTGTAGGTACGTGACAAAAAGTAAATTCACTGGCAAGTTCGTTAATCTCATTCACACGATTGCACACAAAGACCTTAAGATTTTTAGGTTGAGCCTTCAGCCATCCTAACACCACTGTTGAGTCAGTCCATAAATATTTTCGACTGATTTCACAACGTAAAGCCTGTAATACCCTTGAACACAGACGAGCACCGAGCAGGGCTCCACATAACTCCAACCGTGGTATTGTGGTTGGTTTCAATGGTGACACCTTTGTCTTGGCACAGAGCAACCTGACAGTGACACTTTGGTCATACTTGTTTATAGAGCGCAGGTACACACAAGCTGCGTAAGCTCGCTGCGAAGCGTCGACAAAACAATGCAACTCTATATGGTCAGGGAACTCGCACAAAGCTCGTCTGGGAATCTGTATTAAAGAAAAATCTGAAAATTCTTTTAAAAGACTTGACCAATTCTTACAAAATTCGATGGGCACTGGATCGTCCCAGTCAAGTTTAGATGACCATAATTCCTGCAGCAATATCTTGGCCACAATGATACATGGACTAAGCAACCCTAAAGGGTCGAAGACTTTGGAGGTAGCAGAAATGACTGACCTTTTGGTTATTTGAGGGGAAAGTTCTATATCAGTAGAAAACTGTAGATAATCAGTTTTAGGAGACCAGTTTAAACCAAGAACACTGGAATCCTTATTAAAATCCATGGGCATTGATGAATCAATATTACTATCAAATAACTGTTGACAGTTAGTCCTGAACTTTCTAAGAGGCAAACATGCAGAATTTAAGACATCCACCACTTGCTGATAGATGTACTTAAGCCCCTCTACTGTATCAGAACCAGTACTGAGGTCATCAGCATAAAACTCTTCTTCAATAATATTACTAATAGATTTGTCCTTACATTCACGAGCAAGTTGTAGGAGACATCTCGAACTTAAAAACGGAGCCGATGCAGTCCCGTAGGTGACTGTATTGAGTTGTAGAACGTCGATAGGTTGATGAGGTTCATCGCGCCACAGTATGAGTTGTAGATGGCGCTGCGATCGATCTACTTCTATCTGTCGAAACATTTTCTCGATGTCTCCTGTAAGAACAAATCTATGAATGCGAAACCGAAACAATATTGATATCAAATCACTTTGAACCACTGGCCCTACCATTTGGATATCATTGAGTGACTTTCCGGAGTGAGTTTTTGAAGAAGCATTGAAAACCACTCGAAGTTTGGTAGTTTCACTCTTTTCACGGATGACCGCATGATGTGGTAAGAAGTAACCAAATACAGGTTTATTTACCTTAGTAAGATGCCCTAGATTAGCATATTCTTTTATAAATTCTTTATATTCTAATTTTAATTTAGGAAATTTACAAAACTTTTTCTCTAGGCTCTCCAAACATTTTTTAGCAATATAATATGAGTCACCGAGTGCTTGCTCAGGTGTCTCTTTGAATGGAATTTTCACTGAGAATCTACCATTTGAAAGCCTAGAAACATTTTCTACAAAATGATTTTCACAGAGTTGCTCTTCGACGGTATAAGTTTTAGTTTGTAGTGGTGAGTCATCAATATTCCAAAATCTTTCTAAGGAATCTTTAATTTCTTGAGAGAAGTTACAGTGAACTTCCGGGATTGACTGACTCATTGACAATGGACCACCTACAAGCCATCCGAGCTTAGACTCTTGAAGGACTGGTTTATTATAACCAAGTTTTATTATACCATTTCCAATTAAATTCCAATAAACGTCTGCTCCTAAGAGGATGTCCACCTCTGCTGGTAAAAAGTATTTAGGATCAGCAAGTATTATATTATTGGGTAAATGCAAATACTCAGTATTTATTGCTGAGTTTGGAAGTATACCAGTAATACGAGGAATTACTAAACATTTAACTTTAACTTCAAAGGGCATTACTCTTGATTTAATTGGAATTATGCAACACTGCTTAATTTCAGTTTGACCTGAACTATTAATTCCATTAACACTCACAGAGCCTACACTCTCAGGTGACAACCCTAGTCGTTTTATTAAATTGACTGTAACAAAAGAGCTTTGTGAACCAGTATCACACAACACCCTAGCAGAATAGGTTTTACCCTTTACTATAATGCTTACAATAGCAGTACATAGCAAGACTTGACTTGTGGAACCCAAAGTTGGCTGACTGGTTGAGGTAGTCAAAGAAACGGGCAAGGAAGATGAGCTTGTTTGTGCCTCTGTATCTGTACTAACTTGTTTGTGTAAAAGTGTATTATGTTTCTTTTTACAAGTAAGACACAAACCCTTCATATTACATTTAAAAGAATTATGCCCACTGCGTAAGCAATTTTTACACAACTTTAACTTACTAACCTCTGAGATCCTATCATCAACACTCATATCTTTAAATTTTGAACAATTATACAATGGGTGTGCTTCACTACATAAAACACAACTAAGTTTATTATCATGTTTATCAGAGGAAACAACTAAACTCTTTGATTGAGAGTAGGGCTTCTGTTTGTTATCAGAAGTTTTATCAAACCTATTAGGATTACTGTATGAAGTTTCAAGCACATCAGCACGGCTACGCAGGAAGGAGAAGAATTCATTTAATGTTAAATCAGTACGATTACTTCTATATTCTTCCCACTTTCTACTCGTATTGATATCTAATCTTGCCGAGACCATAAATATTAATAAGGTATCCCATGAATTTGTAGGCTGGCCTAGGGACTCAAGAGCCCGTAAATGTTTAGAAATATGATCAACAATGAAGCGTAAAGCCTTGTAGGATTCCTTCCGCAAAGGTTCAATATCATGTAAAGCTTTTAAATGGTTATTAATAAGAATATTTTTATTATCAAACCTTTGGCACAATAAATCCCAAGCAACAGAATAATTTTTAGCACTAAATTCTATGGATTTTATTACAACTGATGCACTTCCTTCAAGCGAGGAACGCAGATAATGAAACTTGTTTATTTCAGGAATCCCTTCATTACTGTGTATCATAGATTCAAAGGTATCTTTGAATTCAATCCAGGATAAATAACTTCCATCAAAAATAGGCAATTTAATTGCAGGCAACCTTATGTTGCTACCTGATTGAGAATGACAAGTACTAAAATCATCCTGATTTTTCTCAACTTGAGTTTTACCTATCTGTTTATCTAATAATTCCTGACCAACAGAAATCACTCTCATAAATTGATTTTCAATTGTATCTCTCTCCCTAATTTGTTCATCGCTATCCTCATGCAATAAATCAATTTTATTCTGAATCACCTCATACTCGGTTAACATTAATTGACATTTATTAATTTTTAATTCTAATTCCCTATATTTAACTGAAGGAATTGTATCTAATTCACTTATATTGTTAAGATAATCACTGAATTTTGTTAATCTCCCTTTCAAAATACCTCTTTGTTTGACCAAACTAGACAATTCAACAGTCTTGTCAGCGGTACTGACAGATTTGGGTTCGGTGACACTCATTGTATCTTTATAAATTAAATGTATTTTATACCGAAATTAAGTAAGTATTAGTATGACTTAGGGCAACAAACTACAAAATAAATGAATGTGCAAATCAAGCCTGATTTCTGGGAGATGAGTAGCTCCAGATCCAGTCGCAGCCGAAGGTTCGCGACGCTCCGGTAACAAACAGGTTCTCCTGCCCGGCAAGTCTTCGTTGACGACTCGCGGAACAGCGTGGCGAGCGCTCAAAGTTCAACGCGCGACCACGATGGATAGCTGGAATAGTCGGCAAATACCGAGTAACTATCGGGAAAACAATCACTTTTCCCTAAATGGGAGCAAGACACAAAGAAAACAGACCTAAATTGTCTTAAATTTAAGATTAAAGCGACCCGGTGACCAAGCTGCGCAATGTTTCAGATGCGTTCGGAAATTTAGTAGCAACTCAAATGCAAAAAAAATAAGTAAGTAGGCGCGTGCTATAGCCACAGATCGATTCAATCAATATTTGAAAGTAAGGAATGAGTACAAAAGCACTTGCAACTTGAAATTAAACACCTATTATCACGTGCAATGACAATTCAATTAATTATTAGGCGTTTTGCTGTAAATGAAAACAGGCAACGTGCGTTTTGTATAAAAATGGTAGAAGATTTCGGAACGTTTTATTTTGTTCGACAGGCGTGCTCAAAGCTAGATTAGGCAAATAGTAGATAGGTATAATACCCTTTATATAACTTTAAAAAATACCCAACGCTTAATTAGCAAGCCGACCCCGCTCACACAAAGGCGATTTGAAACAAAGGAATTGTAGGTTAAGGAAATAGGTTAAATAATTAGGATTGCAGGCTTACTCTCCTCGGATTAGACCTCTGGATCACGCTGATGCAATGTCCCTTTGGCTCCAAGAGCAACACAAATCCAATCCACTTCTTATTCAGTTTCCTTTGTTCGTTGTTGTCGAAACAAAATGGACGAACCGACGCCACCACGATGTCCGCTTATATTTTCGCAGGATCGCGACTTTTGTACGACGATTGTTTCTGTTCGGGCGCCAATATTGTTGGGAATAGCAACAATAAACTCCGTGTTTGGTAGAATCACGTTTTAATTTTAGTTTTACAATAGTTTTAATAATTATATTATGTCGCGTACAGTCTATGTGGCGTGCGTCCGCACCGGTCCGTGATTTTTTTGTAGTGTGTAGTGAGCGCCGGCGGCGGCGCTACTGCCGTGCCGTCCCCCTTCGTCGCTCTTGCCCCTCCGTCGTCCTAGGGATGCGGCGGGCCGGAACAAGACATGTTCGAGTTTTGAGTGATGTTCTGTAATGCGGGCCTAAATATTTGTAAACGCACCCACGATACAAGAGAAAATCCATACAAGGCGAAGTTTAAAAAAAAAGAGTCACTTTATCTTCTGAATCTATCTCTATTTGCGTCAGAGCTGTCTATCTAACGAAAGAGACAAAAACTAAGCCGTTCACACTTCTAAACAACTTCATTATAACCAGTATGGAACAACACTTATATGGCACATAAATCTCATCTATTTTAATGTTAATACTTCATTTTTATATCGAGTTTGTCATTATTTACTCGTACTACAGACATCACATCAACTTACCCCATTCTCATGATCATTCATCACTTTAGTTATAATCAACTTTTACTATGAAACCAACACTCAAAGAAAAATAAATCAGGTGTTACAAACAATATCAACTGAAAAATATTCCATTTTGCAAGAAAACATTGTTTTTAATCACAAGCAATTTCAGCCCATGAAGTATTACAAGTAACCCTGTACCTATACTTCTTATATTTCGTCTCTATTCATAGGTAAATTAAAGACGAGCGAAAAAATCTACACTAAAATAATTATTTGTATCGTGTTCCTAAGGATGCATTAAAAGAGACAGAAAAAGTTTCGTCACTTAAGTAGGTAACATATACTTAATTGGCTAAGTATATTTGAACTTTAAACGCAATTATTACAACGTTGGACCAGACGTAGACGTCACTACAAATAAACTGGTTTCGTTCTACCTACTTTGTAAGAATAAATAATACTGTCTAGCTGTTTTTAGGTAATGTAGGTTCAGACAACCACAGAGTAGTGACTACAGAATACCAACTCCATGTTTTGAATGACGCGCACACAAACATAAATGTGTAGCTTCATGCTGCGCAGTGAGCTCAGGATAAAATGCACTTTTCTCATTTGATTTGTGAATTTAAATAATTATGCGCTTCATAACAAAATCAACGAAAGACATGTAAAAGAACAAGGTTCGTAATAATTTATGAAACTCTTATTCATATTCTTGTTCATAGCTTTATGAATTTTTTTTTCAATTCATATAAACCCATAGGAAAGAAAAATGGCTCATGAATTCATTTTAAAATCAGTGAGAGTAAAATAAGTTAGCTTCATGTACAAGTGAAAAATTGTGCGTGCGTGGTCGAAAGCCAATTTTATATGAAGCTGACTTTCTGTGCCTTATATGCTCTGTGGCACATAGGTAATGATTTCTCATTTGTTGATGTAATATCCCGTGTCAGATAAATGAGGGATTACCCTGCCAAATATGATGTCATAATGCGATTCTATCTGTTCATCGTGTCTAGTGATTGCAACAACATCCTTCTCTAATCGGTTTCTTATCGTGTTTTGGGTAATGTTGACTGCACTATTATTATGATTGAATAAGTGCTACTGTTTTCCTTTTATCAATTAATTTGATTTAATTATCACAAATATTTATCTCATTACTAGTGGGTTTCACCTACATTTCATTAACTTATCTTCCTGCATTATTTCATGCCCTTGAAAGGTATCAGGTATTACATTTTGCAGGTAAAACACAGTGTCTAAATCGATTGGCGACAAAGGTAGTGGAAAAGTCTAAAAAAGTTAAGGATTCTATGGGATTATGACCCCTCGTAATGAGGAACGCGAGGTCACGGCAGAGGAGAGGCTCTGCTCTGCTTTGAATATATTTTCTTCTTCTGTTGCTTTTCTAATTACCCAAATTTCCATTACCTATCTACTTAAAATACTTCTACTTGTCCTTTCCAAGAAGGAACAGCCTAACAGCTCGTCTTCTAAATATTTACATGACTCAAACTAACAAACATTGTTTTTTTTTTGGAATGGAGGATCATTAAATTTCTTCTTGCGTGCTGGATGGAGTGGAATGACTGACTTGACCAAAACCCAATCTGTTATTTCTATTGCTGTTTGCGTTCCATCACCGCTGTAAATATTTCAAACAATCTCGCAAGAAAACACCTGCTGGACTAAAAATAACTGCATAATATTAATCATGAATAAGTTGTAAAACTGCAATACAATAATCCTACATTTGTCTACGAACGGTGAGATCATTCCGAGACAGGTTCCAACGAAGCTGTAGATAATAAGTATGCATTTATAAAAGGTAATTAACAAGTAGACTGGTATAACAATCGGTAGTTATTATAATAGGTGTCTGAGGAGGAAGTTTAGCAGTTTCTGAACGTCTATTGATGGAGTCTAATGGCGTTTTAAATAACTAATCTTCTTAAGTATTGGTGCCTGTTTCAATTGCTGGAAATTTGTTAGCAGATAAATATTTTGCTTGGTAGAATACTTATATTGGAAGCTGGGTTGTGGAGTGATAATTATATAGATCATGTTTTAAAAGAAAATAAATAGTTATTTTGATAATTTCAAAAATATATTGGAAGCGGGGTTTCGAAGTGATCATTTAATAAAAGAAAATAATGATATTGATAATTTCGAATACAGATCAAAAGAAAATTATGCAAAGACGTAGAATGATATAATTGACGTACGATGACTCATGACTCAAATTGAGGGACAATGTAATAAACATAAGGAAAGAGAACGATTTGGGAAAAAACAAAAGAATATCACTAACCCGGAAAACAAGACAAAACCTTTTTATAAGTCAGAGATAAAAGGGCATTTTCAACGTACACGACAAATCAGGGAAAATCGTGATACGGACAGCCACGATAAACTAGTGGCAGTTGACCTACGAAAACCACCCTTAAATCTTTAACATAAAGTACTTGTCAATATTATTTAGTATCACGTACGTCCGGCTGAACATACTAAGCTATGGATCTCAGGCCTTGGGCTTTGCATCATTCAAGATATACGTATATGTAACCCCGGTTACATCACTGGGTCGGCCGAGACATTTCCATATAAAGACTGGCCCACATTGGCCAGCCGGTATTTTTGACTTTAAGAACAAGTTAACAATGAATACATAAACAAAACTTTAATGAATATTAAAATGAATGTAAAATAAACAATACAAAGACACGAAAATGCATAAGACATCTTTTAAACAAAGTAAAGAAAAATTTGAAGAAGAATAATCTAGAAGACTCAAGTCAAGCAAGTATAAGGCTAAAACTTTAATCACGAAATTAAAGGAATTAGAATAACAACACTTGTCCTAAAATAACTACATGAATATTCACAAGTGCCAACTCCTTGAATAAAACAACGAAACAAACGGAATTAAAGCTAAGAATTTGAGGAATTCCGTCTTATTTTGCCGATTCGCTGCCTACATAAGCAAGTGCGTTGCATTATCATAATGTATCACTCACCTGAGTAAGTCTAAGGAAACACGACAAGGCGATGTTTTTAAATTGACGTCATTGCACAAAAATGGCAATGTAGCAGGTCCCTTAGATGGTAAAAAAGACGTGTCTGTCAGTCTTTCCGGGCCAAAAATAAATGACGAACTTTGCGAAGAAGGTCATGGAGTTTTCGTGGAAATAGAACTGGATACAAAAGCACAAGAATAATCAGTTTATTTAGTTGCTTTCAATTTACTTGATCCTTCATCACCAATGTTATATTCATCTTCAGCGTTTAAAATCTTTCAAGTATCATTTTCCTACATTAAATTAATTTATTTGAGGGTCGACACAGCATTTGTTTTCTTTTACACTTTTATTATTAGTTGTTATGCCAATAGTCTTCTCATCACCTTTTCAATCATTTATCATAGTTCATATTGTCCAGTGAATCATTGTGTTCCTATAAACAAAGCTTTTACGTTCACAATCAAACTGATTTCTATGTATGTTTATACCCAAATTTTTTGTAGACTATTATCGTTTATTGATTATGTCATTGCCATGTCTTATGTAAATAGAGGTCAGCAGTGAGTATAATAATTATGTAGCTATTAAATTATTTGATGCAAAGGTGAAAGACATACCTATCTCATCGTTTTTATACTAAAGGAAATATACAATGTTATTTGTGATATAGTAATCAATATCATTACTTTGATACTAACGTTTTTGATTAATGAACTTGAAACCATTGATCAAGGACTCGATCAAGGAAGTCTTTTCATCCAATCAATATCAACCATTGAAAGCATAAAACATGGAGATAAGAGACACCCCAGCAGAAGCCCTGTCCTACATTCTTTTACTACTGCAGAAGTCAGAGCGGAGAAAGATGAATTGATAGATGTGACAGACAATTTGATTAACGTTACAACTTTTAAAATTGTAAATCAAGTAATCGATGTTTTGGACATTAAAGCTAAATAAAAAGCTAAATAAATAAGCTAATAATAAGCTAAATAAATAAACAACTAATATTCAGGTCAATAATAACATAGTATACATACAAAGACTAGAATGTCGTGTAAAACAAAATAACCATTCCAGACACCTCTGATAAAGTGAGACCTTTTACAGCAAACGTAATACAGGACCGTCCTCAAAACGTAATAAAAACGCCAAACTCCGGTGACGACAATCAAATAAAGATAAATTCTGTGTTCGTACTCCTCGACTATGTCATTCTCTCTGTTTATTATGTGACACAACAATACTAAAGTCCTTTCAAAGTTATTTTACTCTAGACAGCTCCAAACCAACAGCAACCTTATAGTCTCGAAAGTTAAGATCACTATGATTCTGGCAGACTTGTGAGTAATGATTTAGAAAAATATGGCACAAAACGAAGGTGACATAAAGTATGCAGTGTGTGGAACAAGGCCGCCAATGATAATGATGATGTCAGTTATAATAACCCGACTACAACCTTATTGCTACGGTTGTAAAGAGCACTGTGGTTTAGCAAGTGATGCAAGGCCGGAGGTATAGTAACTGTGGAAGTACTATAGCTCCTAGAAGAGACACAGTTAAGTCTAACGCAGACTACATATATTAAACTTGGTAGTACGCTGAGAAATTCAGACGCGACTGTTGTCATACATTTTGTATGAGATGCCTCATATTATACAGTGGCTACAACGGGTAAGCTAGAATGTTTGGAAGCTTACTTAGAAGCCTTTAGAGAAAATAAAGGGAATTTAGTAACGTTTCAGTATTAGTGTGCGAGGATTTTGAAATTCTTCAGAAAGAGAATATTGAGGTAGAAGTTCTACTGTTCCAAACGTAGAAATCTTACCCTGCTTGATTTTCATTTTTATGAAAATCAACATATCATTTTGACAAGTGTTTTTACACTTGTCAAAATGATATGCTCCATAAAATCCACTTCAACGAAGATTTAGCACGTAGAAATCACCATTAAATAAATATGGCCATTCAACCTTTTATGTACTGAGTAAAATATAGCACCATTCATTATACGAATTACTTTGAGTAGCTTTCATAAATCTGAACTTACAATTAGCTATATAAAAGAGCTGTTTTTTTCTCTTTTTTTTTTAAGCAAGTAACATTTTCATCGTCATTTTTGGCATTAAGCTTGTAAAGTTGTACTTGATGGCCTTGTATCATTTAATTTGTAGGTGACTTGTTATTCATTTCTTATTATGTGTAATTTACTGCTTATCTTAATAAATCTCATATAGTTACCTCTACTTTATTGAATGTCTTCTTATTGGGTACTGTGTAATCAGAACTACTTACTTATGATAGGGAAAAATGAGGAGTCATTGGTGCAATATTTATAAATACCAGTGAACAGATCTATGGTTCATTAACACTTCCAAGGATTCCGTTTTGTTTCAATTCTAGTCCATCATAGACAAGAGTAATTCAAGCTTTCTCTATCTTGGTACTGGATTTGATTTATACTTATTGAATTGAATATTATTAGGTGCGGCATTTAGCATACAATCTTGGCGATAATTGCTCCACATAATCGAAACGGTAGTTCCGGGTTGAATGCCCAAAAGAATCCTTGATCATAAAATAAGTCGGCGAAAAAATTATGTCCTCATGAGTTGCAATGTTTTACTTCAGAATCTTCCCAGTTTATGTAATAAGCCCTTAAAAGATGCTGAAGGAGTACATCCTTATATAGCAGTTTGATTTTATTGTATTGAATTGTAGAGGTACCATTTGCATTACTCTTGCTTTAAAAGGATAGAATAATGGTGAACGTTTCGAATGTATCGCTATTCAACAGCCGTGTTATTTTTCTTTCATTACAGGTTTGCTATTTTCGTTTACTGTATTAGGATTCTTTGGTATTTGGTATCTTGTCTCTTTAAGATGCCTTTCTCTAAATTATTAATCGTTTTACTTTGAGTTATTTCAGTTCAAAATTTTTCTTCGTCTATTTAATTAGTAAATAAATTACAGCTGATCAAACAGTTCTTAATTTTTGGGCCAGTATGAGTTCCTCAAGTAACTTCATCTATCTTACATTCTAACTCATATTGCTTGCTTTATGTATCTCTATGAAGGTTGATATTTCCATCATGAAAACATATATCATCTCTATACTTAAGACTATCCTCACGAGACTATCGCCAAGATTCATCCTGACATTAATTAAAATTAAATGTACGCACCTCTCTAATAAAATTAGAAGCAAATTGTGCGTAAAATTATTCAATTTGCAAGCGCATAGATGTAAAACGTATGTCTCTTAAGCTCAAGATTACCTTAGTGATGTAGCGAAATGTCCTCATTAACCTACTTGGAGGGGACGTAGGAATATGTAGCGAGAACTAATTCTAACATTCATTAAAGTTACTGTTACTTGTAGGAAAAAAGTCTAGTCTTCTGAGAAGAATGAAGAATGTAATTATGTAGATTGAAGTTTCCTGGCGGCATTTTTTTAAATTGTTGGCTCCGGAGTCTCGTTGAAATTTTCTTCCACTACTGACTATGAGTCTGTCTATTAAATCTTCTTTCTGCACTAATATTTCTGTTCTATTAAGACCTCTGTTAGTGATAGGATTGTCCATTTTTTAACTGGTTTTGGAATTTATTTCAGTTGTTTGTATAAGCGCATTGAATCAAGTATAAGGTATTCTATTTACTCTCTATCTATATCTCTCTCTTCATATACCTAGATAAATTGCAGCAGTAATACTTTCCATATAAGAGCTCAGCTGTCGAGCTTTAATATTCAACACTTCCAGATTAGTGTGCGAGGACACGCCACACGTGACACGAGCACTTCACCTGTGCCCTACATTTTAGCCTTATATTTTTCATCTAACTTCCACCAAAATCCCACATATTCCACGAATTCTAATAAAAACGGGATCATCTACATTGTACCAGTATACACAAAGTACATGAACATCAACATAATGCATGTCCCTTTTACCAACCCTTTCAAGTGTCTCCGAAAATGGGCCATACGGAGTACAATGGCGGAAAAGTATAGAAATAGTCCAGTCATTAAAGCCCAAACCCGAAAATAATTAGTAACTTGCTGAAATTTTAAGGGGTTCTTAAGGAAGGTAAAATAACATACCGGGTGATTTTGCAGCGTTCTGGGGTGTACGGAATGGGTTGAAAAGGGGTGAAAAGGTGTTTTTTGCTAATTACATTGCCAAAAAAATTAGTAACACGCTGCAAATTTGGAATAAGGTTGTTCTTACGGTTTTGTAACGTGTATTAAATTTGCAGCGTTTTGCAACATACGGAACATTGTTTTTTTTTAAAAACAGTGCAATTAGTTAAAAACAGGGGTAAGAAAATTAGTAACACGCTGCAAATTTGGAATTAGGTTGTTCTTACCGGTTTGTAACGTGTATCAAATTTGCAGCGTTTTGCAACATACGGAACATTGTCTATTATTGAAAAAACAATGAAATTATTTAATCACACGGGTGAAAAAAATTTGTAACTCGCTGAAAATTTGTAATTAAGTTGTTTTTACCGTTTCGTAACGTATATCGCACTGTTTTTTTAATAATAAACAATGTTCAATTTGTTGTAAAACGCTGCAAATGTGATATACCTTACGAAACGGTAAAAACAACTTAATTACAAAATTTACAGTGAGATACAATTTTTTTTCACCCGTGTGATTAAATAATTTCACTGTTTTTTTAATAATAGACAATGTTCCGTATGTTGCAAAACGCTGCAAATTTCATACACGTTACAAAACGGTAAAAACAACCTAATTCCAAATTTGCAGCGTGTTACTAATTTTCTTACCCCTGTTTTTAACTAATTGCACTGTTTTGAAAAAAAACAATGTTCCGTATGTTGCAAAACGCTGCAAATTTAATACACGTTACAAAACCGTAAGAACAACCTTATTCCAAATTTGCAGCGTGTTACTAATTTTTTTGGCAATGTTATTAGCAAAAAACCCCTTTTCACCCCTTTTCAACCCTTTCCGTACACCCCAGAACGCTGCAAAATCACCCGGTATCTTATTTTACCTTCCTTAAGAACCCCTTAAAATTTCAGCAAGTTACTAATTATTTTCGGGTTTAGGCTTTAATGACTGGACTAAAAAGTCCCGGACTACAACAAAGAAGAATGCTGTGTTAGGAAAGTGTCCAGATATGAAGATGGGGGCTATTCTCATAAGTGGGACGTCGGGACGGACGACTCGGTCCGTAATTTGTGGTCACACGGAAACTGTACTCGGATTTTAAGAATAGCTCCCAAGTACACTCGTAATCAAAATGTATTGTGGTTGTTTATTATAAAGTTTTTTGTAAGTTTCTTCTTTTTGCGTAGAGGTGATTAGGAGTGTCGGAAAAATATGTATGAGTAAGCAGAAAAATGTCAAAATGACATTTAAATTAGTTGGTTGAGTTAGGTATAGTTTTTATTACCTGTTAAGCCGTGAGAAGGCTCACAGACCTGACAGTGAGCCTGACAGACCCTGGTCAGTTTTTAAATTCAAAACATTAACATAATCACTGTGAAATGAATATTCACCAAACAAAGTTGGGTATCCAATATTTTTTTGCTTACTATTCGAATAATAGGCATTTTTTGCTTTTAATTTTCGTAACGTGACGCAGCAAAAAGTTGATTTTTAGGGCACCGCTCTCGCTTGTTTTTGCTATTTCAACTTTGTAGCGTTATTGCATTAACATTTTTTCAAGTTGATTGATAAGTAGATGTTTCTTGCCGTAGTAATTTTCTTTGACACTGAAATAATGTAAATTGCGTATATTTATAGTGATATCATCAATGCACAAGGCATACACTTGTAGGTTGTTATTTGAGGCCGAGAAGGTGAACATAAATTTTAATAATACTATATAATATAGTAACATTTTTATATCCACATGCTGTTATTACAAGAAGTCCAGAGACAATGCATTACTTACCTGTCATTGTACGTACTAGAAATGATTTATTATGACATGGTTAATGCTTGAAATTCTATGGTTATTATGGAAACATTTAACGTCTAGGTGAGTTATGGGTTACTTATGGCCAACCGATTATACGTTGGTTTCAAGGTCCTATTATTCAACGCCATATTTTCACGTGACTAATTTAAAATATTTTTTTTAATTAGTGGTGTACCTAATTTGTAAATGATGGAGTTTTGAATTTATTCGTGTGTATAGAATTCGTGCACGCGATTTTAACTTTACTGCGATTAAGGCACATGAGTTGCTTTCAGTCAGGCAATTTTATCGTTTAATGTAATATTAATTTAAGCCTGCTTCAAAGAAACTTTGTTTTAAATTATTAAGCACGTTATTGTTAACCACTTTAATTTTTTAAAATTATGTAATCTTATCAAACCTTTTTCTTAACGTGTGAAATTCTATAGTATATTACATAAAATGAAACGTCACAGGGCAATAACCTTTGTACAGTTTTTGTGACAGAGTACAAACAACTAAAAGTTGACAGAATTTTGAAGTCACGTGAAAATACAAGCATATCAGGGAAATTAATCATGCAATACACATTACGGCGGCAGAAATTTTAAATGCCGTAAGGAACACTGAACGTGCATTTGGATTTGCAACGCTCAGTTCAGTGGCAAAAGTTGAAAATTCAAAGGCACGCTTAATGTCGCTTACAACATTTCCAAATTCCACTGACGCTTAGTTCATCATCCATGCAGTTAGACACATATCGTCTCCCTATCGGCGACTAACATTGAATCATGGCCATGATCCATGCATCATTATACAGGGAGTTGCTCAGGCATATACGGGGGGTTGCATTTTTAAAAACGTACCCTGTACCAAGTGGCCACCTGAGGTTGGTAAGGTTGCCGGAGACACCACCGAAAACAATATATTACATGTTAATTATAGGTTCAGACTGGAATAGAAGCTTAGGATTTAGTTTAGTAGGTTGGTATAGGTAATTGGATTCTAACTTGAGCAGTCTAGAAGGTAATGTTAGGTTTTTTTAGACTGTATACAGTTATTAAGATATTATACAACCATAAAAATGTTACACGTATATAGGCTATAATATTTTACAGCGTTCTTAAACAATACTAACAGAGAACAACTATAAAATAAACGTAAGAATCCATTTTGCACACAATAGCGCGACTTTAATAACCCATTACCTTAATCTTATTTTTATGATAATCGTGTGAATAGCATTTTCTCAAATTATTCCTTGAAAAAGGTTTAATGCTGCAAACAACCAAACTTTTTGACCGAATAAAAATATCCACCGTGAGACGTGATTCACAAAAAAGAAAAATTAAACATTCGAAATTCAAACACGTTCCACGCAAATTCCAAATGTCATTTGCGCGGCAAAACATCTAATTTTGTGCAACTGTACTCTATGTGTCGGCTCGGGGTCCTACCAAGGTAATGTCAGTTGACGAGTCGAGTGCATATCGTTCGATACGATTGGCGTGACTGTCGAGTATGCGTTTAAGAAATTACTTCCACATAACGGTATTGTGGAAACTGGTTTGTTGTAAGTGCCAGTGCGGATTGCTGTCGGCTAGTGATTTTTCCGATACTCGACATGTACTTATGACGTCGATAGTTGGAGGCTACTCACGATAAAATCTTGGCATTCTTGCAATGGCCAGATGTTTCGATTAGATACATTATTTCGATGCAAGCAGGTTCTTTATGTAATACAACATTTGTAACCTACATGTTAGCTATTTGAATAATATTCGTATTTGCAATACACACGGCGACTTCTCACTTGAGATTAAGTTATCATACGAACAATGATTTTTAAAAAAATGTTGGCAATGGCAATAAGCTCGCAACTTCGAATAACACAATATCAACGTTTTGCGCTCTGCGGGTCTTAAACTATAAGCAATATTCGTAATGAATCACTTCGTAAATTACCAGCAACGTCATTGGCTATGCTTGTCTACCTATTTATTGACGAAGTGAACAATTAGAAATATTGCTAAATGGGCGTTTTAGACCTGCTATTTTAGTAGAACAGAAATATAGAATTGCCATAATTTAACGATCCGTGCAACTGTCAAAATATAATAAAAACAAAATGGCACCCGTTTATAAGGATTATAAAACATTTATCCCGTTCCCGATTGAAAGTGTGATGTTTTAATGCAACGTTTATTGCGATTTACTAGGCAATCTTAAGACTTGTCCCGCCTACAGCTGCCCACGTGCAAACTTGCACTTTTGTAGGCATTACATTGCTTTAAAATATTGCTACTGCATTTCTTGCGTTGTTCGAGAACATTCTTTTTTATTATTTTTATTTTTTAAATTCATGTTCGAATCGGAATTTGTGTATGACGCTTTTAGTGAATGTGCTTTAAATAAATTGATATTAAATTCAGTTGAAATGCCTCATTATAGCTACAAAATTAATAACATACTATATAGTTTTCCAAGCGGCGTTAATTTGTAATATTTCACAACATGAGTTTATGAAGGTACATATTATTTATTAACCCATTTGGCCCAGCCGTGCCCAAACGAGGACACTTGTAGAAGTATGTCCTATTTTTTAATTACTTAATTTATTCTTGTTTTCATTGATGACTAATAACATTTGATAGTGTATCTTTATGTTTTTAGTCCAAAAATATAATATTGAAAGTTAAAATAGATTCTATAGTGCATTTAAAAGAGGTGTTTCAAATTCTGTAGATGCCGAAAATTAAAAAAAAAATATTTTTAACTTTTTCTTCAAGATAAATTATTTTTTGTTAATGAAATACTTAAATGTAATCTGTATAATATAATAAAATTATTTCACAACTAAAATATAGAAATCTCTTAGTACAATAAGTGATTTTATAACGGTGTCCCCAATTGAGGACGTTGGGCACTTCAGATGTATTTACTACTATTTTTATTGTGACATTTTTTTGTGCAACTACTAGCACAAGTGACATTTACAAGTCAAAATGACTACCATGGCCTTCAGGAAGCATTTGGTGCTGTGTTGGAAGGAAAATATGGTTTGGAGTGGTAGATTTAGTAGGTTTTCCACCAGAAACAAGCGCATATACGAATATACGAAGGTGATGATGACTATATGCAAAACTATGTCATATCATGAGATATACCAAGCAGAGTCGATGTGTTTACGGGACGAAGAGGAATGAGGCAGCAGCAACTAGAAAACATGAGATGCTGTAACCAAATGACATAGTCTAATTTATAAGGGGCACGTCTGTCCTATTCGGCTTCATGACCTTATTTACTTATTAATTTCGAACGAATCCTGCTATGTGTGTGGCTAGTATTTTGGTAAATATCCTTGGCTATATCTTAAAGCCAGTGGATGTTGGCATACCACATGTTTTACAAGAAGGAATGGATGGGATCAAGCAAGATGTACAATCTATTTCTCTGCATCACTTTGATATACTTGGCCAAAAATGTTGATGGGGTTTGATCACATATACGTGCTGGATTTAGCTGTTGTGACCGCCTTGTGTGTACACCTACTAACTAATGAAACCAAGATAGATCAGCTTGTCTTTCAATGTTATATGGCTTCTAATTGCTTAAGACACACCACCTGCGTAAGTTTTCGGCCAGCAGTTGTGATGGTATCATGCCTGCAGAAAAATGGGGTGGGTAATAATTCTATAAAACATTCTCAACAACTTTGACGCGTTGCACTCATAAAAACGCTTATTGGTAACACAAAAAGTATTGTAAAACACTGTGCGTCGGTAAAGACTGTTTTGAAAATGTTGACTCCGTTGAGCCCATCGTCCCCATTTGAGGACGGCATTTTTTTTCTATAAAAACAAAAAATATTTTTAATTATTTCTTTTATTTTTGGTTTATTTTACTGTTTTCTACCCGTTACTTATGAAATTGCTTTCTTCCTACTGCTCATTTATGTTTGGGTCCAAATGGGTTAACCTAATAAGCAGGCAGGTCACACATCAAGCTACACAACCAGTATAAGCTGATCTTTATATGCGCGGAATGATCATACAAAGCGAGACCACGATAAAATGGTTTTGTATAGCTTGATGTAGCCGTGTGTACGTACTTTACATACGCTACGTATATTTACAATGATTAAAATTTGTGAATGCTTGCCACATAAACAATACCTATTAGAGAAACAGAGGAATAATTTTCTTCTTGAAGTAGTTTTGAAATATTAGCTATGGCATTAGCGTTAAAAATCGGTTAGAGACGCGATGAAAACGATAAACTTGGTATGCAATGTACCTGCTTAGTTATTTATTATTCTAATCTACAATTTCAGACTAAAATTCGTATTTACTAGCCACGAGGTAGGTTTATTCCACTTATGTTCACCCAGGTGAACAAAGTGGAATAAACCTCGAGGTGTAGGTACTGTTATTCTTTCAGTACAATAATATTGCTTTCAAAATTGATTAAAACGTTATAGTTTTGCAGATTTATTTTTTTCATTTTAATAAGTAAGTACTAGCTTTTGCTATGCCCTTTTCCCTCTCCATTCTACGTGGGCTATAACCGTCTTCTAAGTATCATCTATCTCTGTGCCAAAATTTATCAAAATCCGTCTAGAGTTTTAGGCATAGAAGCGTAAAAAACTCACTTTCGGTACCGTTTCTACCTTCTTTCAAAGTGAAACGTGACGATATAAGTCATATTCCATTTTCGAACAGTAGAACACACTTCATTCAAAATCCAATAAAAACAAAATCGAATCGATTTCCCGCCGTCTCAATTCAATTACGTTCTATGTAAACATTTAGAGACGTCCCCCACTTTGGAATCTATCGATATTTGCATTACAATGTCGTAATCGATTTGAATCGAAACTCGATTATCGATGAAGTACCAGACGTTCGTACTACTTTCACTGGATCGTAATTATAGTTGCGATAATATTTGTGTGTGCTTGATAAATAAGAACGAAGAACAAACTAGTCAACTTAAGTTTTCAAGTCGTTTGAAATAAGTTTAAAGTAAAACAAGCGTTTTACATCCTTTGAAGTTTTGAAATTATAAAGGTTCAGAATCGCAAACTTGATATAGCATATTTTTCGATCCATTTTACCGGAAAAGCAATTAAAACTTGCCTAATTTTGCAATGATATTGACTCGTTATTACAAGCTTTTATAACTTTCTATTTAAAGATCAACAACACTCCTTAAAAATTATGTCCCTAAGCAAAACAGACTCGACAAGTTAAGAATCATGATTGTATTAATACAATTAGTAAGAACTCAGGCATTATCAGTTCAAACGGTGATTAAAATGTAAGTAATAAAAGTTTACTGTAGAGGCCAATAAATTACAAAAAAAAGAGTGAATCTGAGATTCAGTACTCCAGATGCCTTAACTTCTAGGCCACCGCAGTCATGCTCGTGACGTTGCTAAATTGTTCATTATAATATACTAAACTGTTCATTCCATGACCTATATACAAGCCTATTAAGGCTGCATATTCTGAAAGTTGGCAACGTCGCAAAAAGCTGTCAAATAATTACAAGTTTTAATTAATTTGCCAAATTTTCTGTATGAAAACAAGAAATATCGCTCTGTAGTGCACTAAAAAAATGATATAGGAATGCAATTAAAACACTGAATTCGATGTTGTAACAGTTTCCGGTGTATAAAAGACATTTGGAAAGCTTCCAAATGCTTTTTCTACATCTAAAACTATGTATTCGGTGTTACGATATTAATTATTGCATTCCCTTATCAATTTTTTAGTGCACTACAGAGCCATATTTTTTATTTTCATACAGTAACAATGCTAAATTAATTAAAACTTGTTAATATTTGACAACCATTTGCGACGTTGCCAGCTTTCGGAATATACGCTCTTAACCAGTTTCCTACAACCCATTATAAAATAAATAATTCCTCTGCCCTCAATTTGTCTTATAAAGTTATAAATCCATGAGAACACAACAGGTGACACACTGGTCTAAAGACTAAGGTATTAGCGTATGTGGGACACATCAGCTGTTTATTTTCCCATCATGTGTTTCTAAGTTTATTATTGGAAACAAGTTGTATGAAATTATATTATTATTTTGCTGGGAACTTGGGTGAAGTGGATGTTCTAACGTGATGCTATTAGGAATTTATAACGAAAAAGGGGAGTTGGAGTTAAATAATAAATTGAGTTAGATGGATAACAGTTTGACTTGTAAGTTGTAGGTTATAGGTAGACCCCATTATATTAATCAGATTTAATTGTTGTTACATGCGAGTATACTATCCCCGATTGTCAATATTTTTTTTTGTTAGAGTGAGGATTATTTAATCGATCTTAAAAAAGGGGTGGACCGAAATTCAGATTTTTAATTTTAATAATTGAATTAAAGTAATAAGCGTGTAATTAAACACACTATAATTACAGTAATTTAGAGGGCGTTGACATATAGAATTCCAAGAATGACATGTAATAGGATTGACAATTGTTTTTTGATAGCTTATGTCAATCCTATACATTTTTGGCTTTACCACCACAATAATCGTTGATAGAATACCACTTTGTCCAAGCTCTCTGTTCTATTTACTACTTTCACTGTTAGTGAATCTGGTTCAGTAAACTATGAAAGCAAATGTAGGTCATAAGACTAGGACTAGGCATGGAAAAGAAGTTAGTCATTGTAAGTCCAGGTTTGAGACAGAAGGTACTAAGTTAGTTTTTCTTTAAGTAGGTAAGTAAATCAGCACCGGAGCCTTACAAAAATAGTAATAAGTAAAATTACGTGTGATGTTACAAAAAAATACGTAACATTAATGAAGGTACATTAAATTACTAACCGGAACGTTAACATTGAATAATCGTAAAAATGACAAAATAATTTAAATAAGCGAAAGTTTTCGTTTTTATTTGTTTTAGTTCGAATGTAGGTAATCGGAGTAATGTATGCGTAAACGTGTTATAAACATAAACTAGGTTACTTTAGGATTACTGAGGATTATTAGTTGTTTGCAAGTGAAAACCAATTAACAAAAATAAATACTGAGCCATTTTAAAAAACATGATAATAGAATTTGATATTTTTCTGCCTAATTTTGTCCCATCACTATTTTAACTTAAGGCTTAAGAACGGGTAAATTGATATTAAATAAAAATTCTTGCATATTCTAATACTTAATTAATTTATCTACCAAGATTGTGACTGGCTTGTCAAATAAATTAAGTATAATGACTTAATGAGTATCCTTGCGTTTAAGTTATGCAACTTAGGTGACACAGTCACAAGGTCAAAAGATCGATAATTCTACAAAAACTTATGATTCAATCTTTACTAAGAAACGAGATCGATCCGATCAGAATGATATTATAAACGGAAAAATGTCGGATTCCTTAAATCTGTTACCGATTCTATGAGTTATTAATTTTCTTAGAATTAGATATACCTATGGTTTACCAAGAAAAGATTTACTGCATACAGCTATTTAAGAGCTTTGATCATTACACTATTTAAAAATGGAATTCGGAGTTTTAAAAACTACTGGTTAGTTACTAATTTAAAAAAAGAAAATCTACCTAATTTAAGTTTAATTTTTTCTACACATAAATTCTTCTTCTAAAATAACCTCAAATGAGTTCCATCATATATTATCTATGGTACGAAAAAAAAAGACACTCGGTACAGACCTTAGGCAAGGCGGCGAGACACTGCTGCTTGACGTCCCATATGAGCTGGTCCCTGGGGAACTGCAGACTCTTCTGCACGTTCAACTCGGGCACGTGCACGCGCACTAGGAGCCAGCCCTCCGCTCCCTCAGAGCACTCCCCCTCCATTACGCTACGCCATCTGGGAAAGACGAAAGAGGATTGGTTAGTTTTTGGGTCTAGAAACATTATAAATGATGTGAGAAAGAGAAGGCACTGCAAGATGAATAGTACCATTCGTATTTCGCCATAGAGCAGGAAACACTTTTTCCTTATTCCATTTACATAGACAATATTAGACAACTATTTGGGGCATCTTCCTTAAAGGAAGCTAGAAAATATGGCGCTTGAGAACGTCGAGTGGAAAATAACTGGCTAGAAAGCAGTACCCCTAGCACGAATATTTGTAGGTTTCGTGTCGCCACCGTATCGTGCCGTCGATACAATAACGGAATACAACGAAATTCGAAAGCACGAAGCACTTCCGAATTCATACCGAGGGCGCGATACGAAAACGTTGGTGACGTCATACTAACGTAAATAGGGACGGGAAAAATAGAACGAATGATCGTACTCTTGAATGAATGTTTCGTCCAGAAACTGGATTTTTGATAGAAAATAAGTGATTTTTGGGCATTTAAAATTTTAATATTGTTCAATTTATGACGCAACACAAAGGAACTGCAGAAACAGTTAATATTCAGTTAGATAAATGGCGTAATAATTAAACTAATTACTAAAACGTTGTGTTTGATTTGACTGCGTTCCTAAACGAACGTCTGTCATGCTGGCACAAATAAAAAGCCATGAAAAAGTTTATTTTAAAAAAAAACCTGTGTCAAACTTTTAATGTCTTACTTATTGTCAAATCTTTCCGCTGTCAAGAGGTTTTTTTTTTTTTTTTTTAGCGTGGTAAAATCATCAAATGAGTCCTCCAATAAAATCCACGGTGTCCTTCATAGCCTGTTATGTTCCGGGATTACGGTAAGGGAATAATCCCGCGACCCCGGCAGGCTTTGGCCCTCTGAGAGGGGGGCCCCGTCATTATGCTGACGCTCTTTGAGGCGCGCGTGGGACACAACGCGCCGTCGACCTGGGCATGGTCCTTGGTCGGGCAGCGAGTTGCCCTTTACTCGCTGCCTGCATGCCCGCGCCTACGGTGGCCGGAGATCATCAAGCGACGTCCGTCGCCGTGGGCGCCTACCACTGCGGCTGGGGCGGAGGGAGGACGCTGTCCTCTCTCGCTCGCGGCCCGCCTCCTCCTTCACGAGCATTACTGCCTCGCAGAAGGAGCTGACCGCTTCCCACTCCGTCTCGCCCCGCAGCATGGCCGCAACCAATGCCGGGCGCGAGAGGTTGTCAAGAGGTTTCAAAACAATGTTCAATGATTTGTTATTTTTCTGTTGATTTGGTATATTTCTGTAAGTTATTCCAGTAAACTGCGATAACTAAACGGAAGTATTCATAATGGAGTAAATAAGTAATTGACACCCTGATCAAGAAGGTCTGATAACCGGTTGAACAGAAGGATCCCCCACGATGTTCAATGATAAGACGAGGCTCTCGTTCTTCCTCTCGTTTGGAGATTCGGTGAAGAGCTTGAATTAGAAGACAGTACTTTTCGATAAGGCTTGCATTATGAAGAAATTCCTATCTTTGAGGTTCTAACTTGCAATACATTGAACTGTGTTTTATAACAAAATGTTTATTTGTATTTTTGAATGTAAATGTTTTAAATCCTTATTATTCAATACGAATGTGAGTTTGTTTTTGTGCTTTTACGTTGTACTGCTGGTGCTGGACCGATATTAAATATCACAGAGTAAGTGGGGCCTGGAGACGATCGCCTACGATCGTCGTATATCCTAATAAGGAGCATATTTTGTTATAACATTTAATGTAAAATGTAATGTAAAAATAAAGAAAAGCTTTAGGAATATTCTGTGTTCGATGATTTTATTTATTTTATTAATCATAACAATAATATCACTCAATGAATCAAGCAATGATTGAGGGCCATCACTAAACGGTTGCTAAAAGATCTATGTAATCCTGTCATGTTTCCCGCACTCGGTGCACTTATTTTTTGTCAATTGTGGCAGCTTAAATAGAAAAGTAACATATTATTATAATAAATATTGGAGCACACATTCATTTTCTAACAAAATATATCAACACAATCACTTAAATTATAATTTTATCGCTAAAATAAAATACGACGAATGTTTTCTCACTGTCAAATTTGAAGTGAATAAATATTCGTAAAACTCGTAAGCCAGCCTTCGACAGTCACGAAACTATCCGTCATTTTATGTCTTTGTGCTACCTATTTTCATACAAACGGCTCAAATAACGTTTACGTTTACGTACGAAGACGATACGAAACGTACATGTATTTGTTCGTGCTCTGAAAATTAGTTCAATTTACGCTCACCAGAGGCGCTGTTCAAGTTCCCATACAAAATGCTTTCGGAGATGATACGAATACTTTGTCGAAAGTGATTCGTGCTACAGGTATCAAAAATCAGTGGAAAAATACGAGCTCCAAACGTCTTCTACAAACTAATAACCGGCACATTTTTCCGTTTAGACATGCTGATAAACAGCGCATTTTCTTTGAAAAGTACTTCAATCCAACTAACAATGGCTACCAAATGGAATACACTGAATTCGAATGTCAAAAACGTAGAAATGAAGTAGGTATGTACTTCTTAAATCTACCGAAAGGCGAAGAATTATAATTGGCCATCCACAAACTGTATAAAAAGAAATATAAAACAGACTTCAAAAAAAAACCTCTGGCTTTTCAGCCAGTCCCTTCTCTATGTAAGTATAACTTTATTATAAGGAAAATATTGCAGAAATTGGGTTTTAATCTTTTTGCCCTCCAGACAAATGTCCTTTACCCAATTAATTTATCTAAAGGTACTATCTAAATTTAGGTTGGCTCAAAGAGAAATAGACCCGTTCGTTTATGGGTTTCTCTAGAATTTATGGGCCATAATTTTTATGTATAGTGGTGTATTTCTAGCCATGTTACATAACAGTGTGTTACTTGGTTTATATTAGGTATTTGGTGTACTTATTTTCTGGCTTAGAAAAGATTTTTCCGACTTTATCGTCGTCGCCTGATAATGTGTCATTTGTTGTCTAGGTTTTAAGACCTTTTTCGCTCCTTTTTCAGAGGGTTTTGATAACATATCTAGACCTATGATATAATTTCACGCCTGTTTTTCCCGATTCTAGACGCTTTATGAATTTGCTGTTGAGACTTGAATTATTAAAAGCTGTAAATTGTACATTTTAAAGTAAAGTTTTTCTTGCTCGTGTTTTACCTCTATTTCGCCTGATGGTATGCAATGATGTAGTCGGTAATGAAGCAAGTTTCTCTTGCTATAACCTTTCCTTAGGTAAATTTTAACCCTTCCTTGACAGTTGGGTAAAAACGCCTCCTAAGAAATTTTACCAGCTACATAATATTAACTCAAATCATTCATTCTCATTTTATTCTTGTTCAGTAGTGATAGACAAACAGAAATGCAAATTTTCCTTGCTTATAATGTGTCGCATGCGCAAACCATCCGGTTGCGTTTCTGTGAAGTGTGTTAAGGTTGCGCCGGCGCCGACCGCGTTCTAGGAAAAAATGGCGACTGACGTTGTGATTTTTTTTAACAAATGAAGGTATTTCTACTACTGTTAAGGATAAGATAAGATATTTTAGTGCGTAAAGTTCAGTTAAGTGGAATTTTGGTGGAATGTATTTGTCATTAATTGGTTTATAAATAATCGGACTGATAAGGGAAATTACTGTTTGCAAACAGTAGGTACATTAGTATAGCGAACGTAAAATATAAATACCTTAATTGCGATTGTCATGTTGAACGTTGGCAAGTATTGCTATGAGGAAATAAGCTTTATTAAGTGTTAATAAGGGTGGTCTTAATAAGGCACTCTTGTAGAATAAAAGGTTGCACTCCAGGAGTGCCGGTAGAAGTGAAAACTTTTTTGTTACTATGTTTTATTTTAAAACTGGAGTAGTACAGATATGAAATTAACTAATTTGAATGACGTCTTACTCATTTTCGATCAGGGTCACGTGACCCTGACGCGAGTTTTAAATTTTTTACCCATTACAGAAAAAGTGTACAACGCCGCTAAAGAAGTTTTCACTTCAATAATAAAAAAAAAGGTTGCACTCCAGGAGTGCCGGTAGAAGTGAAAACTTTTTTGTTACTATGTTTTATTTTTAATTTGAATGACGTCTTACTCATTTTCGATCAGGGTCACGTGACCCTGACGGTCACGTGACCCTGACGGTCACGTGACCCTGACGCGAGTTTTAAATTTTTTACCCATTACAGAAAAAGTGTACAACGCCGCTAAAGAAGTTTTCACTTCAATAATAATTATGAATTGCGATTAATATCTTTCGTAAGGGCTTGAGAGACACGGAATTACTGTACACTTATATGTATTTAAGCTCTTAATAAGGTCGTCTATTAGTTTGCTTGAGCAAAAGATTTTACAAATTTAATCGCAATTCATATTGTAATTCTACTTAAGAGGCCTTTTTTATCTAACAAAACTGATGAGAGTGGCAGTATCAACATAATAATGAATTAAAATTGATATTTTCATAATAAGACCCTTCTAACTACGTCTCTAAACTAAGTAATCCAACAACAAACTTTGACGAACTTACGAAATCCGAAGGGTTATCATATCACTTAAAACACACTTAGGCCTAGTGTGTACAAAATGATAACACAAATCTTTGTAGGCTCAGAAACGTAACTTAACATCACATCACATCACATCGGTAGACGGTAACCCTCAAAAGGCCAAGTAAAAGGGTGATTAAGCCTACAAACATATTATATTTCGACAGTTATGTTTCTAAGTTACAGGGAGCCAGGGAGGTTACCCTATTGCCATCAAATGAGCAGAAATCAAAATTCTGTGATGTGACTTAGAAATTCAAGGAAATATGAAAAAAACTTTGGCTGACCTGGGAATTAAATAACACGCCGCTATCGAACATTACACCAAACCGGACACCAAATATAGGAAAAAAATTTAACCGACTTCAAAAACAACCACAAAAAAGGGTAAAATAACCTACAAAATAACTTTTCTTTCGGAAGTCGGTGGCTTTATTTTTTATTTCGTTGTCTTTTTGCCACCGACTTCCGAAAGAAAAGTTATTTTGTAGGTTATTTTACCCTTTTTTGTGGTTGTTTTTGAAGTCGGTTAAATTTTTTTTGAAAAAAGTTTTTTATTTTAATCTTTTTAGTTTAAATATTCAACCCAAATTCTTGTCAAATACATCATTTCCTTACAAGTGCACTAGAATTTGTAATCCGTGGCACCGGTATTAACATCGCTCATGTACACTTGCTAATAAAATTCCCTATCTCAAAAACTGCTGAATAGATTTTGATGAAACTTGCAGTATTCCCTAAGGTGAACGATCCCTAGTACAACAAAAAAAGAATTTTGAAAATCGGTCCACAATTGGCGGAGTAATCGCGTAACAAACACGCAAAAAGTAATGTCATCCAAGTAGCGGAAATCAATAAAAATGCTCACAAAATAAAAAGTACTGAACCGAATTGGATGAATTTTTTATGGGACCACACTGCAAGTATACTGCATCGAACAAAAAAAGAATGACACTAATCGGACTAGAAACCTCGGAGTAATCGATGTACATACATAAAAAAAAAAAAAAAAAAAAAAACATACCGACCGAATTGAGAACCTCCTCCTTTTTTTGAAGTCGGTTAAAAATTACAATATCGTTTATAACGTTAGCCAATCATAATCCTTTTCCATATTTAAACGTCAAATGCAACCGGCCATTTTCTAAATTGAAAACTAAATAACCAATCAAGTCGCGTTCTATTTTTAAACGCTGAAGCCATCATTTTTCGATTACGGTGAAATTTTTTGATAAAGAAATTTTTTATTTATCTTCGTAACCTTCTGATATGAGGTAAAAGTGATTTTTAATTTAAATTAAATGTCTCTTTGAAAATAATGCACTTAGAAATGTAATTAGGGCAGATAAGATCATAGGTTTTTAATTAGACATGCATTGAGAGACGATAACATAGTTGTTTCTAATCAAAAAACCACTAAATACTGATGTTATAATGGTAATTTTGATTACATCTCCTGATATGACCTTTCTACTAGTTCTTTCAGCAAATTATCACAATAAATACTTGATAACTCGATGGTACTGTCCCGTGGAACCATTATCTACCAAATTCTACGTGGAAGGAGCTACCCACGAGCGATATAACTGTTACGAAAAAAAGAGATAGTGATAAATACCAAAGCTGTGAAGTGACGAAGGTTCTCAACTAAGTAATTGAGATCGATGAACAAAACTATTTAGGTCATATAAACGTTATAACTAAAGGTGATAACTGTTACTATTGGAACCGTTTTAGAATTACGTGAACTAATTTCATGTTTGGGAACACTTTGTATTTACAAATATATTGACGGGGCCACCCTTGGACTATTCTTATTACTAATCAATAGATATCTTTCAGCTGATGACGCATAAATAATAGCTGCCGCTGCTGGGACACAGGTGCTCGTAGTCACAGGGAGCGGACTGTATTCTAATCCACCACGTGGTAGTGAGGATTTCTTCACCGTTTTAAAATGGCGGATTGCTCCGCTCTGCTTGTTTGCTTGAACGCGCCAATCTCAGGAAATTCTAGTTCGAGTTGAATTTCTTTTTTGTGTTGCGATGGTTAATTTATTGAGGAAGACTATAGGCTATTTAACATCATGCTGCGACTAATGAGAGCTGAACAGTGGATGAAATCATGGCAAACAGCTAGCAACTATTTAAAAAAAGAAAAAAATACTCAAGTTTCTAATCTATGCCGCATTTATTAGGAGTAATTTTATGCTTTACAGGATACCCAAGTCCAAACCATACGAGATTATACGATAAAAAGCCTTTCGATACTCCTAAATCTTCTTTTAGTGTCGGATTTGATTGTAACTGTCGGTATCGTTTGAATCTGTCGCATTGTCAATTGTTTTTCCTTTGATGAGACAGCAGCTCCTTTCCTTCCCAACTGTGGCTGTTATTATCTGTGTCTTTGAGTCAAGGTTCGAAGATGTGTACGTGTGATTAAGTTAGCTTTTTGTTGTGGCTTTTGAGAAACCTTTACTATGACTTTAGTAGGATTACCGCTAAGTTCACCAAGCTGTTACGTATCTTTATATTCCAAGAATGCAAAAGCCTTCTATCAAAATCCATTTATTGACCTAAGGTAAAAGTTGACTGAATTTTGCTGTTATTTAACACAGCCCTGTCCTGGGACTGATTTGATTATTATACCACGTAAATAAAGCTCTTCGAGTAACCTTGAATACAGCACACATCACTTGAAAAATTAAACCCTTACAACACAGATAGGTATGAAAAGTTCCCTCTAAGCAGCATTACAAATTCATAACTTACGCAGGGTAAACAAGTAAACAAGAGTGTGCGCGTTAACCCCTATTCGTGTTCACTGCTAGGATAGAAGGTTCTAGATATAAACATAACAATAAATATTGTCTCTACGACGAAGGTTGAAGGAAAACATGACCTTGTGTTATCTGCTTACTTTAATCTCTTAATACATTTTATTTTGACATTTTATTTAATTTTTATTTTAATATGATTCTGACCTGTTAGTAATTATTTCACAAATTTTCATGTTTATTTTAATTCGCAATTTTATATTTATTTATTTGGTTTTGAATATTATTTTAGAATATATTTATTTGATTGTATGTAATATGGAATTATGGACTAACATTGTCTGAAATAAAATAAATTATTATTATTATTATTATTAATAACATTTCTAGGTTGAGGTTTTGAGCAACAAGTGATGGAAGAACTCATCATGATATTGACTTGTGGACTCATCACAGCAATGATGATGAAAAGGCTGTAGCAGGCTATGATGGCGTCGCGGGATTGTCTAAGTCAGCCATACTCAAAGTGTGCTCCGTGGAGCCCTGGGGCTCCGCCAAGCCTTTGTAGGGGCTCCGCGAGAATACAGCTACCAAAACAAAATACCGCAATAGACTGGATGCAGAACCTGACTTCAACTCTCTTCGAACATACCTAATATTATTATCAACCGATTGATGAAAAATAAGAAACAATTTCAAACATCTCAATGTTGAACCGACCATTTGGGCGTTTAAAACCGGTTTTTTGAACCAATCTCAAATGGTCCACATTACATGGTTTATAGATGTTTTTCTTTTATGTATATAGTAATACACCTTAATTGTAATATAATTAATAAAGAATACATGGTTTTTTTTTGGGGGTTTCGTCAAAAATTTTGCTTTTCAAAAGGGTTCCGCGGTTCCGTCACCAAAAAAGTTTGAGAACCGCTAGTCTAAGTAGAACTGTGGTCTTGATACGTATGGAGAAGCCGAAAGACACGGTGAGTAGATTTGAGTCAGTAAGAGTTTCAGTTCGTCTTGCTCCACCAAGGGAAGGAGGGCTCTATTTATGATTTTAACACGCCAAGTAAAAAGGCAATGATGGCGTGGAAAGTGACATAATCAGTATTACCGTGGAGCGGCGAGCGGTAAGATCAAATATATAGAAATGTTTGAAACACGCCACAAGGCGCCACTAGTGGCGAATGCGTCTACTATCAAAGTAATTCATGCCTTATTTGCGTCGTCTGTCACCGCTTAAACCAGAGTCATGAACGGGCCCCGTCGTCGTACAAAATCCGTATGCCGTCAATACACCCCAAGCGACCTTCTTCACAATAAACTTAAGTATTCACCCAAGTAGGTACAAATATCTGCTACATTCTAAAGGATTCTAAAAAGCTCCATTAAATAAAAACGTCGTCGTAAAAACAGCACCTTAAAGTGCTCCATTTCTTATTCCGACGCTGATCGACGAAGAAAAAAATACTCCGTGAATAATTTGATTAGGAGTATTTCACCATTACGAGTGAAGAATTATGGGGATATAAAACAAGTTCTATAACGGCTAAGGATCTGACAGGAAAGATGCCATTGTTGGCATAATGGATGCGCGACACGCACCATTTTCATTTTGATCCTGTTATAATAGATATTTCTTTGGTAGATCGGAACTTGCACAATGGACTATGAAATGTCAGAGGAAGATGGATTATCGGTTCGATATATCAGGATTTGAGTTTATTTACTGTTGAAAAAATAGGAAGAATTTAATCGAATGGTGCGTCAAAATTATCTAGTATTGTGTATAGTACTCGTATAATACTTATAGCAATGTTTTTAACCGATTAAAAGGCGACGAAGGATGAATTTTGTAAGACAACCATCTCCGTTATTTACTTGGATACATAGGTCTTTTCTTCTATGTTTTCTGACAACGCTATTTAACAAAAATTCTAGGCCGAATTTAATTGACAGCAAAATTTTCAATGGGACTCTTAGTGTCTAAACACACTATGCCGAACGTACGCGACCGAAATTCCGCGGCTGATTTTACGTTCCAACGTATTCGGCTGATATGACACACCATAAGTGCCGAACTTACGCGGCAGAAATTCAGTTGCTTATTATACAGTGAGTTAGCTGTGGTTAAATACAGAATACGTTGCCGCCGAATTTCCGCTGAACTTACGCCCGACTGAAGTTCGGCTGTACGCTATAACGCAACGTAATTTCGGCATAATGTGTCGCCAGTAATTCAAATAGCATTGCAGGCGTAATCATGCCGAACTTCCGTCGCGTATCCTCGGTATAGTGTGTTTAGACACTTAGATGTCAAATTACTCCTCCACATATCCCTCATCAGGAAGCGTGCTCAGAAGACTAGCAGCATTACTGTGGTGAATGCATTGGCATTGGCAATTCGTGAAGAACAGCTTAAGTTGTTGTGTCAGAAGATGCTAAAGCCATTTTGTTGAGCTCAAAATTCACAGTTTCATCTAGAAAGCTTACTTAGAAAACCTGAGCTTAATAAACTTTTTATTTATTTATTGATAGGCGTGCTATTGACCACTCTCTCGCCTAATGGTAAGCGAAGATGTGGTGGACGATGAAGCACTCATGCCTAGAAGTAACCTGTTCACTCTTGACTTGAATACACCAAGACTTGTAGCTAGCAGGAAATACAGACTGCGGCAGGGAATTCCACTTCTTAGCTGAACTGATAAATAAGCTTTCACTCTCTTCAAATAATTCCTCAACCTCTTTTACCAGTGCTTAGAACCATGTACGGTAATTAGGTAAACATATTCTAGATAACTAGCCGACGGGTTAATTACACCAGTTAAGATAGAACGTTAACTGTCCTTGTGATGAAATGTTTCACTGATGATAAATATGTGTGATTTAAGTGATATTTCAACGGTAGTAGTTAGCAGTAATTACTTGGACGATTTATTTTAACCTGGTTGTTGTATGTCTCATATGTTTGGTACTTATGGCTAGATACTTTTTTCCCCTTATCTACGAGAAGTCTTTATTTGGATAAAGTAGTTAGAACTGAATTGATTGAGCTTTTCAACGCAAGCTGTTGTTATTTGCCCGGGTCGACGGCGCGTTGTGTCCCACGCGCGCCTCAAAGAGCGTCAGCATAATGACGGGGCCCCCCTCTCCGAGGGCCAAAGCCTGCCGGGGTCGCGGGATTATTTCCTTACCGTGACCCTGGAACAGAAAGGGCTATTGAAGGACACCGTGGATTTTAGTCAGTAGAAGTCTGACAGTCCCTCCCGCCCTGCCCGGGGTTGGAGGACTCATTTGATGATTTTACCACGCTAAAAAAAAAAAAAAAAGCTGTTGTTATTGGGGTCGCGGGACTAACGAGCTACCGTGACTGTGGAACGTCACGGTAGCTCGTTAGTCCCGCGACCCCAATAACAACAGCTTTTTTTTTTTTTTTTAGCGTGGTAAAATCATCAAATGAGTCCTCGGCTATTGAAGGACACCATTGGATTTTAGTCAGTACAAGTCTGACAGTCCCGCCTACCCTGCCCTGTGTGGGAGGACTCATTTGAAGATTTTACCACGCTAAAAAAAAGGAACTGTCATTGTTACTACAGAGATGTTCAAGTCTGTTTGTAATCTTTTAGTGGAGCGTTGTTGGCAAATAATTGGGTAATATTTTACCAATTAGTTATGTTAGTTTAAGTTCTAATCTTACCCACACAAAGATCCTCTTATGACTATAACTTGAGGTTTTAGCTGTTATCGCACTTTTTCGATTTGATCGTTTGGTAACATGTTCTAATTCATCTCTTTAGAAACTCAATAGAACGATATGTAATTAATACCTGCTCCCTGCTCCCTGCTTAGTATCTATTGTTTTCTGTTTGTACCAAATCTGTGTGGAAAAATAAGTAGAACGGGGAGTCCAACGGGATTAAATCGTTTTTTTAAGCATTTTGTGTACAGTTAAACACAAATCCCACTGACACAAACACCTCGTCTAACCATCAAGTGTTTCCAATACAACAACTTTGAAACAACGCATCAAGTTTACTCCAAGAATCTCTCTCACTACAAACATGGGTCTATAAATTGCCCACAAGCGTTCGAACAAGGGTATAGAAACAATTGACTAGCGATGTACCTGACACTAGACCATCACTTAGTGACATACGGACCTCAACAGTGAGCTAACGGTACTTTTACGTACAGTTGGCAAAAGAGTTAGGTGTACAGTTTATAAGGATATTTTTCTACTGAGCTTTCAATGATGTGTGACTTTGAGGACACAGTCAACTGGTATGGATGGGTCCTTAACTCCTTACCGATCAGCTAATTTAAATGCCACCGAGGTATTTGTGATTCTACAAATAACTCGGTAGAACAGAAAATTATTTTTGATTCTTTCAAGGTATTTGAAAATCGGAACTGTCTCCGTTACTTGGAACGTACCTACTCGTTATGATCAAGCCTATCAAGTCATTGACCAGCTAGGTCACAACAGAATAGCTTTGAATGTCAAATACGCCTTGTATTTATTTGCAATTTTATCGAAATAGTTCCAAGTAAACTACCCGCATACCAATCTCTTTTTTCAACTGTACCATCCGTTTCTGTACGTGTTATCGCCCAACAGAGTAAATATTGGCCGAGCGTTCCGACGAGCACTGAGTATCTACTGGTACTGGTACATGGGTACATCAACCTGGTTTTACTACAAAAAGCGGCGGTTGTGAGGGATTCTGTTTTGATAGTGAGTTGGGCAATGTTTAGATGAGCTTGAAGCTTATGTTTGACCTAAAATTAAGCTACGCGAACTTTAGTAGATATTGGAGTTGGACAAACCAATGAATGGTAAAAAGTTGACAAATGTGTTTATGAAACTGGGCTATTGCTACTAAATAAAAACAGCATAGACGAGTGTTACGAAAATTTAGCTTTACTTAGGCCCGCTTGCACGAACCCGAGTTATCTTTAAACTCAGAGTTAGTTGCTAACACAAGGTTAAATTGACAGTTTGTCATACAATATTGTCAATTTAACCACGTGTTAGCTCTGAGTTTAAAAGATAACTCGGGTTCGTGCAAGTGGGCCTTAGAGACATTGCTCCTTGGACTATCTTTTCGAGATCAATTGAAGATTTATCTGTGCAAGATAAAGCACAAAGCTTTGAAATACTTGCGAAATAACAGAAAATTTCTTTGAAAATTCCGAACATCTAATAACAAGCATATAACCATGCAAATAAACGGTAATACGAAACTGTACTTACAACAAATATCCCTAATCATTTCCCAGGCGCCACTTAAAGCCAGAAATGTACATTAGAAACAACAAAACTATCCACAAGCGCCTATTATGTCTATAAAAGTAAATTTTAATGATCCCATACAACATTTGTAGGCATTATTATATCATCAATTAACACTTTACCTCTAACGGTCCACAGGTAGATTGTCGTAACTGTACTTTTTGAACAATTTCCGTCATGTTCACACATTATTTTTGGGGGCCCATAAAAGAAATGTTTACATGCGACTATTAAGCTTTGGAATTTTTCTTATATTTGCCTTTCTCTTGATAAAAATGGAGAAATTTTCGTGCATTTACTCAAGTAATTAGTTCAAAAATCGTTGCGTTTATTTTTCGTGTGTTTTTTCAATTTATTGTAGAATATCCAATAGAAATAAATTGAACTAGCCATTGAGCCAACAAACACCTAAATAAACATAGTAGTTTAATTTAAAACTATAGATTTGTTTTAAAATGACATCGTTCTTTAAATAAACACGTTTTTCTATAGACTTACACATTTAGAACAATGCCCAGCATGGGCCATTATGTAGATGCGAACTGGCGTATAATCGCGACACTTGACACTGGCCCTGAGAATTTTCCGCTGCTTCAATACATACACTTATATTCCAAGTAACAATGACAACGTCCTTGTACTTTACTTACGACATGAAGGAGTGTTTTTATGTAGTTTGTGTATAGGTTTCCACCTGATATTGATTGCCAGTGTGTTAGATATTTAGACCCAACTTTACTTAAATTTCGATCACTCACAGTGAATAATCGCTGCGAATGCCTACTCGCCGCGAGTATTCGCTGAGTGTAAGCTAATCGCAGCGAACAGCCGCCGCTGTTTGAAGCTTTAAATGAGTAGAATAAATCCTACCACATAAACACACAGTTTGACCCAAAATTCAAACGCGGAAGTACAAGAAACTGAAATCTAAGCTTTGTTGATAGAAGGCAAACCATCTGGAATCGATTTCATTAATGTCGATGAAAAGTGATAACCGTTTCCAATTCTGGTCAAGTCATTTTGGAAATTAGGCCAAACATACCAACAAAATGCTGGTAAATCGACATTACTTAAAGATGTGCTTTATGTCGGATTTCCTCATAACAAACGTTTAATTCATTTTACAAGATTTATATCTACCAACAAACGTCACGGACGTAAATCTACCGTTTAATGCGAACCCTCTCAAGAATTAAATCCGGTGTCACACGTAATTGGTCACCTTAAGGCTACAGCTGTCTAGATTAACTGTGGTTTAGCCGTGTTAATCGAATGATCTAGCAATCCGTTAACTTGGTGCGGTCTAGCTTATAAGTGCAGTGGGTTCATCAATGACTTTGCTTGAATGAGTCATTCATAGTTTTAGGATCGTATTGTAGAATGTTCAAGGATAAATCAGGGTATTGTGAAGTTGATTTGAGCTTAGATTATTATGAAATCTGCTATGATTTAGAATCAAGATTATTCTTGAAAATAGCTAAAGAATATATCTCACTAAACAGTAAAAAATTAATGAGTGAAATAATATTATCTCTGTTTTTTTGCTTAAATCCTTTTTCCGCCTTTAGCCCATGTTAATTGATAAGTCATTACATCAAGTTTTATGGTTCTCAACCATCACGTTATCATTTTAATCCTTTATCTTGCGAGACAAAAAGAAAAGTAATTATTTGCTCTAAAAAAACATCTCCTTGATAAAAACACTATCCAGGTGACTAATATACTTTGCAAAGAAAATAAAAACTAACAGGTATAATAAAGGCAGTATAAGACGAGCACAAAACCCTACATTATCTCATACATTTGACCATTTATCACCGTTTATTGCTTTCATATGTAGCGTACAGTCAGCTTCGTAACTACGTAGGCGGGGTGGCGGACATTTATTTTCGTATTTTGTTTTACGCTTTAAAAAAGATGATGTACAGGTACGCCGTTTTGCGAATACACCCATTTTATTGGCGTGTGTTTGTTTGTTTTTAGGATTGGTATTTTAATCCTTTATAAATGTTTGCTCAAAGGTATTTTCGAATGTTTTGGTTAATTTGACTCCCAGACAACAATCGTTTTATAATAACAAAGTTTCTTTTACCAATTATGGGCATTGATAAAATTAGTAGCATTTTCAACAAAATACTGGCATGAAAAGGCAGTGTACATAGGTGTAAATTCTGGAATTGTAAAATATACGGATCTGAATATCTATGAATCATTGAATACAAATATATTATCATCATGAAAAGAAAATAGTCGAAGTGTAGTCAATTGTTAGTCAATTATTTCATTGATCTACTATTAAATAATTACATACACTTGTGGCCAAAAAGATTAGGCCCTCATTTTTCGATAACACAATTTAAAATCTGTAATTGATAATACAAATCACTGTAATTGCAATGTCAGTATCTCAAGTGGATTGGATTGATAAGGATCTACAATTTACGTAGATCGAGTATCTTTGTTCAATTACAGATAAAATATACTATTAATCATCGCTTTGGTTATCAAGTCTGTGTGGCTCAAGGATTATGGCGCATAGAATGTTGTTAAGGAAAAGTTTTATGAATAATCAAAATAAAAAAAACCAATTATTATTAAAACGATGGTCGAAGAAGCAAACGCCACTTAAATTGAAGATGGCGCATCGAAAAACGCTACATTGGACGTGTCGACACGGATGAGCCACGATTTAAAAGCTGACTGGGTCAGAGTAAATATGTAAGACCATAAATATTGTAAGGCGGAGGTAAAAGTATTTTGGCTTGGGCTTTGATTAGCTAAGTTAGTTGTTGATTGATATTTTATAAAACATTCGCTGAACAATTTGTGCGGTTGTGTGGGCGATCCGATCGATCTGTTTTTGTCAATGGCGCAATATGATTTGTAGACTTTGGGATGACATGTCAGCTTAGCTCTTAAGTCAATAGTATGTAGTAAAAATGGATATTTATGGTAGAAACTTAGTTGACAAACATTTTAGTGAATTAAAAATGAGTCCAAAAGTGTTGAATTCTGATAATACCCGTAAAAAACTTGGAAGGCATATAGCTCATTGCAAGCCTTTTAGTCTGTTAGAGTACGAAAAATGGGTGCAAGATAAAGAGGGGTTCTCTTGCACCCATTTTTCGTACTCTTAGTTGTACGTTTAGTTGGTCAAATATAGTGTTTAAAACACAAATAGTTAAGAGGATGTAGTATGAATAAAACTGAGATAAGTATGTATTTTTCTTTTGAATACCTTAAAATCGTAAATACCTACATGGGAAAAAGACGTGAGCGTAATTATAAAGATGAATAAGTAAAAAAGTTACGACGAAAGAACGACGAAGAAACCAGAATTGCAAAATTAAAAGCAAAAACCACATACAACAATATCCAAACAAAAAATGATAATTATAACAACACAGACAAGGGCAGGCATTGATTATAATTATCTAAGCACATGCTCAGGTCATTGTGGACGTGAGAAAGGCAAGGCCTTGCTCGGGCAACAGTTTAGTTACAATAGGAGCAACATCGGCGCAATTAGTGGGTAGAGTAGTCCACAACCTGCGGCTAACGTTGCCTTTGGGAACTTTAAACTTTGGTGGGTCAATAAAAATGGTCGAATGTGTACGCTTAGTGTAATTTGGGACGTGTTTAAATTACACAGCTGTTAAGGTGTCCGTCAAATAACTTTTTTTTTATCAATTAGTGATTTCTTTGTTTTTTTTTTTCGTAGTCGAAAAATACCTATGACTTCCCTAGGATTAATGTTATTTTTATTACGAGGAACAAATTACACACACTATAAATTAGGTATACTTAGAATGATAATCTAGATATTAATGAAAGCACCTAACCTAAAATATTCTTCCCAAGAACAAAAAGTAACGAGGAGAAACTAATACTCCAGAAATATCTACTCTTCCCCTTATTAAAATTTTAAAGACTAAAAACTTTGCTAAAGACAGTAAGTACCGTGAACAATTAAAAAGGAACGCTAAATCAGTTCCCGGGAACGGCGGAACTAAGGAGTTCTCACTGCAAAGTGGAAGCAAAAAAAAAGAAGAAATAGTTATGAAATAGTTTTTGAAGTGAAAACTTCTTTAGCGGCGTTGTACACTTTTTCTGTAATGGGTAAAAAATTTAAAACTCGCGTCAGGGTCACGTGACCCTGATCGAAAATGAGTAAGACGTCATTCAAATTAGTTAATTTCATATCTGTACTACTCCAGTTTTAAAATAAAACATAGTAACAAAAAAGTTTTCACTTCTACCGGCACTCCTGGAGTGCAACCTTTTTTTTTAATAGGCAAAGGCGTTAAAAATTACTACGTCAACAATGCTTGGTTGCTTAGCGTAACGGACAGTCCCGTGGAAAATTCATTCGATGCTCCTTTTTTTCAGACGATGATTTTATCGCGAATTTATCGCATGTCGATAATTTGGCACTAAATTATTGTGACCAGTTTTTGTTTATTGCTTGGTAATAGACTCGTTTAGACTGCTATTATAGTTGTTAGCGAGGAAAACGTGGACATGCAATTATTTGCGTGATTTAACAGCAGTTGTTTTAATTAAACAACAAAGATTTATGTAAGAGTATTTCCACGAGTAATAAATTATAGCTAATTTTCAGTTGTTGAATAAAAACTAGTCTAGATAATTAAAAATGCGTAAAAAATCTTCTTGTACGTGCCTATTATTACTTAACTTTATGCACATTGGTTTCAATCAGATTGTAATCTGTACTGTAACTAATTATGCTTCATTTGAACACCTAATAAAACAGAAAAAAGTATATAAGTATAGTACTTACATCGGTTATACAGTTACACACAAAAAACGCTGTTCTCCGAACTATTTGTACGTTGAAAACGTGACGAGTCAATCAGAGATCGATGAACTCGACTGTACCTTCGCATATTTTATTCTTAGTAATTGCCTATTGGCGTTTGTCAACGAACTTAAATTAATTTTTGATTATCTCTACGTTTTTATTGACATTTAAACAAATGTTTATCTTGTTTTGTGATTTTTATTCGTTTTAAATTGTTTTTTTTTTACTAATCAATCGCCTTGTTATTTAGCCTCAGCTAAGAAATAAATGGAGAAAAACAGGTTTAAGACAATTACCATAACATTTCGACTGCATAATAATCAAGTTTTCCTTGTAACACGGCAAAACTGTTCACACTTCTCGAACTTACGTCGGCTTTTACAAATTACTATTACAAAAAGCAGGCAGTTCCTCACATTTGCTTCATAAGTTTATAACATTAGCACGGGTAAGGTAAAATGTAGTTAAACAGAGATTAACGAACCGCTTGTCAAGTTATTTCGTAACGTTAGTTTGTAGGCCGAGTCTCCCATGCTTCGTAGGCGGCCAACACACTAGGAAGCGAGAGTGTGCACATTTAATTAACGGACTTAGATCTCTGCCCACGACACTAAAGCTTCCATAGTCACGGAGAACACAACACAGAAAGTAAAACGATAAAAATTAAATTCGAAATTTGAAACTCAAAAAATGAAACGAAATAATTGTTACCAAAGAGTTCGTACGCGAATTTTAGAACGCAAAAATTCAAATCGAAAAAGAAAATTCGAATTTGAATCTCAAAAAAATCAAACGAAATGCATGTCACCAAAGATTTCGTACGCGAATTTTGAGCCTTCTACAATAGCTAGCTAGCCAAACTATAAAATCTATGACTGTTTAGACATAGATTATAAAGTTTGGCTAGCTATTGTAAGTTAATATTTGGTGCCTCTTGTATTTGATCACCTCTTGCCTAAAAAGGAAACTGTGCGATAACATCTTTTGGTAGATATAATAGCAGTGATAGCTTGAAAACTTGAGCGAAATAAAACAAAAAGTAACCGGGAATTCTTTGGGTCATTACTCTTAAATCATGCCAGCGGGAAAACCTTGTTTGGTAGCTTAATCCATTTAGTCATTAATTTCTGACGTCTACCGACCCACAATGGTCCCGCATGGTGGTTATTGGCTCAGTCCTTTTTTTTTTTTTTTAGCGTGGTAAAATCATCAAATGAGTCCTCCAACCCCGGGCAGGGCGGGAGGGACTGTCAGACTTCTACTGACTAAAATCCACGGTGTCCTTCAATAGCCCTTTCTGTTCCAGGGTCACGGTAAGGAACGCGACGTCCGTCGCCGCGGGCTTGCACCACCGCGGGTGGGGCGGAGGGAGGACACTGTCCTCTCTCGCTCGCGGCCCGCTTCCTCCTTAGCGAGCATTACTGCTTCGCAGAAGGAGGCGACCGCTTCCCACTCCGTCTCGCCCCGCAGCATGGCCGCGACCAATGCTGGGCGCGAGAGGTCTCCGCCTATCGCAGCCGTGAGGACACGTCGGTGCCCTGCCCAAGCTGGGCAGTCTTGCACCGTATGCTCCACCGTGTCCTCCGGGCGATCTTGGCAGTGGTGACACCCAGGCGTTTCCTCCTTTCGCATCAGACACAGGTACCTCCCGAAACTTCCGTGTCCGGTGAGGACCTGCGTCAAGCGGTAGGTCAGAACGCCATGACTTCTCTCCAGCCACTCCTCAAAGAGGGGTCTTACCGCCGCAATTGCGGCGTGCCCGATTGGCTCAGTCCTAGCAAAAAGGACTGTGTCCCAACATTGGGAACGTTTTAGGCTCATTATTAGCTGTTTCCCGCGATTTGACCCACTGCTCAGCTCCTATTGTTCGTACCTTGATGTTAGATAGCCTATAGCCTTCCCCGTTAAGGGCTGATTATTCAATAGTGCGATAACTTTTATCTGAGAAATAAAAATGGCGGTTTGACAGCTTATCTATAGGAGCCCTACGCAGCGGGGCTCCTCTTTCTGCCTCGTAGCTGACTTAGTAATTTTGTGGCCAATGTCGTTTTTAGTGCACAATTAAAAAAAATCAAACATATTATATACTTATGTAGGTTTAGATATTATGCTATCCCAAGTAAAAATATATTTCTGAACCTTTTCAACGTTTCTATTCAGTGTTACGGTAGTAAAACAGTAAGTTTACACACAGCTGCTCTTACGGCAAACACGTAGTAAAGTTTATTGATTTGCGGCAAACTTCGATTGCTTCCATTTATTTGATAGCGTCTCGTTACACAGAGGCGCCGCCGCCATCTTGGATTGTTGTTATGTCAAATGTTAATATTGATCTTTCCAAAGATAAATAATAGATACTTACCATAAATCCAGTTTTTTTTTATTTTGCGGTTGTTAAATATTTTTTGACTATATTAAATCTTGTTTGTTTATTGCCTGATTTAAAATTCTTGCTTAATTACTGATAATGTCGATTCTGGTGATTAGATTAGTCAGTAGCTTCATGTAAATATCTACTGGTATTTTGATGCATCCGATAGGCGATATGGGGCGCCAATGACATACTTGAAAAAAAACCGGCCAAGTGCGTGTCGGGCCACGCACAGTGTAGGGTTCCGTAGTTGCCCATCAAAATACTTATGCGAACTAACTAAACTGATTCGCTGAATTCCGGTTTAGCTTAGGAGTTTCCATGGCCACTTTCCAACTCTATCATCAGAACCTGGAAAATATCCAGCACCACAGTCCATTTAAAGACGAATCAAATGAGCCCAAACTCGATCGGATTGCGTTATTGTATTACAAAGATCCTATGGCCACCTTCCAGCTCCATCATTAGACCCTGGAAAACATCGAGTGCCAAAGTCCATGCGAGTCCATGCTTTTTTGGCGTAACAAATCTGTATATTTACACCAAATTACAGCTTTCTAGTCCTGGGCGTCTCTGAGCTAAGCTGCGGACAGACGGACGGACGGACGGACGGACGGACATGGCGAAACTATAAGGGTTCCTTGTTGACTACGGAACCCCAAAAATGCTTAATATGTTGATAATTTTATTTTATTAAATTTGAAAAAACAAACATATGAATGTAAAGAATTATCAAATAATTATGTGAATGTAAATAATTAAGCTTCAAAGTTCAGCATCATTTACAAGAATTGTAGAACTTCGCTTTTCTTTCATGCCAGCCACTTGGCCATTATAGCTTAGCTAGTGATACTGATAGAAAAGTACAGTCAACAAAACACATTATGCAGACAGCAATTTTCAAACGGTTTCCCAATGTGGTGCTATAAGTTTAAATGTGTCTTATCAAACTCTTTGGCTGCATGTAACATACAGCCATAGTAAGTGCATACATACAGCATATAGTATGCAAGAAAACCGTTTGAAAATTGCTGCCTGTATACCTGTTTTGCTGACTGTACCTATCTATAAGAAATGCTCTAGATTCTGTGGGAGTTGTTTTTACGCTATTGCACAAGTGAAGCCAGCAGATATGTTTGTAGTACATCGTCCATACCCGGTGACCCAATTCGACAGTCTTGGGTAACAAGCTGATTATCTTTTTACTTTAATCTTTTTATCAAGATTAGGGCTATCGTTTATCATCCAGAAGGTATTTCACTATCTTTTTTTCTGTCGGACAATATAATAATTGCATTAAAAAATGACTGAAAATTGCATAACCCTTCTCTCTACGCATAATGCAAGTGGAATTTGTACGTCGAATGTTGTCCAAGGGCCAAATAAACTATTGTTAAAATAAAATATTTCTAAAATATTTTTTTTTCTAATATTTGGTAAATGTCAAAATATCCATAAGCAAGTAAAAATGGCAATGCTCATGTAAAAAAACTTGCCAAATATAGGCCGACAGAAATTCTTTAATAGATGCCTACTTCCAAACCACATTAAAATAATAGTGGGAGGAAAATGCCATGATCACGACTTCTTATGACGAGTAAGTAGTAGTTATACGTATGATATTATTTTAATTAAGCAATCTGATATCTGATTGATGTTTTAATAGCATTGCGACCATAAATAATGATACAATAAAATTTTATGAAAAAAAAAATCAAGGGCATGAGTAAGTTCAAAAGTACTACCAATCAACCTATTCAAACAGTTTACGCTGACCGTTAATTATACGGGAAAATAATACAAAACCAGTTCAAGTTACACTGGATACGTGTATGCCACAGATAATGTCATTCGATAAAGTGGGAAGTATTTACCCGAAATATTAATCATAACACAAATTGTATTCAAATGGCCCAATTATAACAACCTTCCATTAAATGTAATTGGAATTGAATCAGATTTATGAATGGTAGACTTTTAAGGAAATTCATGATCTATTTTGGATTCCTTATGAGGATTTGAAACGATCTATCAAACTCATGGCACATACCTCATGGTCAGTTTTTAATTTGAATTAGTAAGGAAATAGCTTCATAATTTCTTAATTAAGCAAGATTTTATGGACAAATTAAATTATTAAATTAGCCTGAGGGTGAGGAGTTTATTCTAATGGATTAAACCAGTTTTACGAATGCGAGTCACGACAAGTCGTAAAGGAATGAAAATGAAAATGGTGAAGAAAACGTCGAGTCTTTGAGGTTATGGGAAAAGGTCTAATTTGTAAAAAAATATATCAGTTATTCCTAGACAATCAATATAATAATATATTATTTCACAACTATCACACAACGCCATCTAGTCCCAAGCTAAGCAGAGCTTGTGTTATGGGTACTAGACAACTGATAAACATACTTATATATTTCTAAATACTGTATACATATTATGTGTTAGTAATGACTTATTTGGTTCAGTATTTAATGATGACAGAAATTCTGGCTTTGTTATCAAAACGGTTTAAAGCTCAAATTGGCTTAGTAAGTATAAGACATTCTTATGTTAAGTCAGCCAAATTCAGCTTTCTTTTATTTCTTTGTTTCGGTGTATTTGTATACCATTTCGCATTTCACTTAGCATCAATTGACGATTACCAACAACTGCCTTAGAATTCAATATATTCAGTCAACTTCATACATCAATTTTGACATCTAAATCTTATTGGGCAAAATTCCCAGAGGCTTAGAAGCAATTTATAAATTGAACTTGTATGAATAAAAAGCCTATTACAAAACGCGATGCTCAACAAATAATCTACCGAGTTACTGTTAGTTTGTGATTAAATCTACAAGTTTTCTATTTGCAATACAATAACGATAGATTATCTTCTAATTATTTTCACGTCACGCCGTATCGTGCGGTAAGGAGACGGAACACAAAGGGCCTATTGTAAAATACCCTTCATTTTGTACTCTTTCTTCTTCATCAACTACAGCGTCTTTTAAATTAATAGCGGTTCTCACAAGGTGACTTTTTGTGGTGTTAGAAAAAATAATTTTGATTGTGAAGAATGAATTTATATGGTGACGTAATTTCTATGAGTAGATCGTCAACTTTGAGTGATTAGTTTTTTTTTGTGTAGGTATCAATCTTATGTTATATAAGGAATCTTATGTCAAAGTAAAAACGTGTAAAGTGTGCGGTTTTCCGTATGTTCGCAAAAAAACAAATCAGTCCTGCCAACATCATAATAAAAGGACAATGTCTAGCTACCTGTACGAGAACTTCTGGTTGCAACCGTGACAGCAAGACTTACTAGTTGACTTTACAACATTTCTAGTAATAAAGATATAGTATTTATTACTAGAAATTTTGTAAAGTCAACTAGTGAGGCTTGCTGTCACGGTTGCAACCAGAAGTTCTCGTATACATTTCTCTGCGTGTATAATATGTATTACAGACTATAAATAAAGAAGTTATAATAATACAAATATATGAAGGTAATGAAAAAAATAAGTCCTTTTTAAAAAAAAAATCAAACCGACGAAACATCGAACTGAAAAGCAAAAAATAAATTTTGAGACGGCGCCAAACAAACAAACATATAAATTTAATTAACTATTTGAAGAGCAGAATAGCTCGTTGTATAGCTTGTCGTGGTTGAATAGCTCGTCGTAGCTATTCGTTGATTGTTTCTTTGGCGCCGCCTCAAAATTTATTTTTTGCTTTTCAGTTCGATGTTTCGTCGGTTTGATTTTTTTTTAAAAAGGACTTATTTTTTACTTTTGAGTTTCCTATCTCGTGTCAATTTCTGTAACTAAAAACTCTCAACGACTGTCATACCCCAGCTACGTCTAAAGTTCTCATCAATATGAGTGAAATGAGCCCAAATACGATATAGTTGCTGCTAACTGTAAAGGATCTCTTGCTACTGCCCTCTGTCACCATCCTCAGACCCTCGATGACAATTATACCTCAGCTAGGTATAAAGTTTTCATCAAGACTAGTGAAATGAGCCCAAACACGATAAAGGTGCTGTTAACTGTTGAGGACCTCTTACCCCTGCTATCCGTCACCATCCTCAGACCCTCGCTGGCAAATGATACCTCAGCTAGGTCTAAAGTTCTCATCAAGCTGAGTGAAATGAGCCCAAACACGATATAGCTGTTGTTAATTGTTAAGGAACTCTTGGGACTGACTTCACAAAATAACAGGGATCTGGAGTTGATCTGATGATGGTGACGCCATCATGTTATGTTCTCCACATCTCTGCTATATAATAATGTCCTCAGAACTACAATTGTTAACTTTATTTCAACAGAATCGGTTGATAATTGAAAATTCTGTAGGAAGATTGACAATTAATTCCTTTTTTTCTACCCTTAGAGGCCGATTTTAGTTTTGAAATTTAAATGGGACCAACTTTGAGATATACTCTTTCCAACAAAAAAAGAATTTTTGAAATCGGACCACGTTAGGAAAAGTTATGCGTGGTCATACATAAAAAAAAAAGTAAAAAAAAAAAAATATACATGTCGAATTGAGAACCTCCTCCTTTTTTTTTCGTCGGTTAAAAAGGGTACAAAATCACAGGGCATCAAAAAATTCGATAAAGTTCTAATTTTTGACGCCCTGTTAATGTTAGGAGCTTGCTAAGATGAATCAGCAAGTTAAACCATTCTATACAAATCTAACGGGATACAGAACAGAAATATGTTTGCTACCAGTTCCCACCATTAAGAAGAGGTCAATACTTCAATACAATACATAAGATCCCATAGCAAGAGTAAGAGTAATTAGAGTTTCTTTTTGTCTGACATTAGCACCGGAGATCTAAATACTATATTGGAAACAGAATAATTCGTACATACTGACTTTTGAATAAACCACACAAATTATCTAGTTACAGAGGAAGTAAAGACTGTATTGGTTGACAGATGTGGTAAAAAAAACAATTTGTTTCTTTTTTTAACTACGTTTAAGCACATTTTTTTTTCAATCAAATAAATGAAGAATGATAATGAGAAAATCTGTTAATTAATTGAACACCTTCCCAAAGGTTTCTCGTTCAGCTTTACATATCTCTAAAAATATCCTGTCAATGCCGTATCTTATCAAGGTCCAAGCAAAAAACATGAGTTGAATTGAATGCTAGATGTTTTTCATCTTACAACCTTCTATACAAAGGATCATTGATCCCAAAGAACGGAAAAGTACCTTACTTGGGTCCATATAACTTGTTAAAAAGTTTTTTTCACGACCAATACATTTATTCATTCGTTGAGACTTTTCTAGTAACGAGTGTTTTGATGGCTTCGTTGATTTGCGAATCAATAGAAAATATACGGACTGTATAAGTACTCGTATATGTAAGTATATTGAAAAAGTTTGTCGAATCAAAAGTTTATCCATAAGAAAGATGGACAATGTACTAGAAGTGGATCCCAACATGTGGATTGGACAAGTATATTTAAAACTTGGTCCATTACCGACTAACGTGAATACTTTTTACACGAATGCTCAAAGAATGGAGTGTTATAACAGTAATGAAGCAGTTATATCAAAGAATAAACCTTCCCTAAAAACGTATTCTCCATTTAACCCTCCATTAGACGATACATTTGCAAAAAATGTCCCTTAGTCTCTAGAACGCTTGGTAAATTATTATTCTTTTATCAGTCCGTAAGTAAATGAATTTATTATCCAAGATCCACATCATATCATTTTTGGCATGTTCCATTCATTCTAAGGCAAATACAACTTGCAAAACTTCCATACGGGATCTCACCTATAATTTTCAACCTGACTCACCTAATTCTGTCACGTTTATCACTCAGGAAACCACTTGATGCGAGTGTTTGTTTCCATAATTATGTAGTTCTAGTTGCACTATGTGTCACTATAAAGTGTGCAGTAGGTGAATTCATCCACTTAATTTTGAGTATTTGAATTCTATGACTTAGCAAGGACTATGCATTTGAAGCATTGATATATAATATCAATTATTTGAAGGCCGTTTGTGCCACGTTGCCACCTATCAACATTGCAGTATTGATGATCAATCAGTTGGCTTGGTTAGATAACTATTTGGATTTGGTTTAAAATCAAAGAATCTGTGGAAGTGTTATTTTTCTAGGAGATCAAGTTTATTATTTTTGGTAGTCTGTGCATTGTTTTGAATGTATGTTGTCTGTGCCACAATCATGAAATGAGTTTTAAGCACTCTTACCAGATATAAAGCTGCATAACTTTAAAGCAACGCAAAAAATGGGTTAAAATATTTTTATGTTATTCTTCTTCTGATACAAGACCTCTCCTAATGGTAGGCTTTACACAGGGAAGTCATCCAACAATAGTTAAACATGCAAAGAAGTCAATAAGTCAAATACCTACCAATCATCTATTTACCACTCCCATAGTCAAAACAGCTTCCAAATAATCAGACAAGACAAGATGAATGATAGCAAGCCTTCTGTAATAATTTATTCCGTGTAATTGTCGTGAAGCGATCGGGTACATTTCACTTTGCGATAACTCGCTCTTGATTTGTGGGTCAGTACTTATTACTTTCTACTTGCATGGCCTGGTCTCTCGTTATCTGATACAATGTTATTGTACCTATCGGCTTCTTATAACCGAAGTGCGAAGTTTATTTAGTTTTGTGAGTTCGTATGGTGATTTGGGTGCTAGTAATTGCTGTTAACAATACTATTTCCCTACTTCCTTGTTAGATCTTTGTTTTTCGTTCGAAAATTTTGCTTGCATGTCGTTTGTTACATTGTTTCGGGGACTATAAACAAAATTGCTTTGTATTAGTTGTGTAGACCTACATTTATTAAATAAAATAAATTATTAGATTTCTATTCCATAAAAGGAAGCATTGCGTGTAACAAATATTGCCTCATGGCATTTTTTTTTTTACCTACGAACTGTTACTTTTTCATCAAGCTTGTAAATGTAGCTTCATATCAGCAAATCTGGTTTAAAAAAAAATACAGATAAATAAACAATCTGCAAACTATTAAAAAAAATATAATACAAGGGGAACCCCAACACGTCAAATATTTCGCCGAATCGCCCCTTTTTAACCCTCGTCAGCCGATATTTTTCTACATTTACGACGAAATGAATACGAGACATGTGTAATTAAGTTACCGTAGCAACTAGCCGTAACTCAATACGATTGTCACGCTAATACTCGGGAGCAGGCGAGCGGAGCCGGGCGTCGAGTTACGTGCATGGCCGGTCCAAATAACTGGAGCTAGGTAATCGATCACATACTATATTATTGATGAAGCAAACTGGTGACTTTATCGGAGTTTTTTTGTAGCTAAAAAACTTGTGTTTTCGTTGAAAAACTGAGTTTTACAGTCGAAATAAGGCTATTCGAGTCAATTGAAAAAAGTTGTTTGGTAAAAGCAGTAACATTTTTTTTTTGTGACTTTAGATAGAATGGTTTAGTATTCTACTTTATTTTAATTAATAATGCTATTTAATTCAGGCAGTACAGTACAGTATCCTGCTTGTAACATTTCGTTGGTTTAAATAACCGAACATCTATTAATATCTATCTATGCATCTTGTCTGTAACATTTCATTTATTAAAAAAAAAATATCACAAGTAGGTAGGTACATATTGTTATGTCGGTACTTTGATATTACTGCATATTAATGTATGTGGGTAAACCTCAGTTTTCAATAAACCAGTCGTTACCTGATCTCTGCCTTTCATTGACGCGTACATAACATTGGCGCAGCCGGTCTAGAAAGTTCGATACTTACGTTTTAATTTTGTTTGCCATAATGCCGATTGGACAAATAGAACCTTTTAATATCGAGGGACAAAATTGGGACAGTTATATTCGTCGCGTAGAACAATTTATATTGTTGAATAGCATCAAGGACAATCTCAAAGTTGCTACGCTTCTGACATTAGTGGGTTCCGAGTGCTACAACCTCATATGTGATTTGTGTTCACCCGCGGACCCGGAGAGAAAGAGCTTTGAAGATTTAGTCGTACTCGTCAAAAACCATTTGGAACCGGAGAGATCAGAAATAGCGGAACGACATATTTTTCGGCAGCGGACGCAACAGCAGGGAGAAAGCATTCGTGTCTACCTACATGGTCTGAAACATTTGGCTAAAACCTGCAATTTCGGTAGTTCTCTGGAAGAAAACCTTCGCGACCAGTTCGTGTCGGGTTTATTCAGCGAAGAAATGCGGTCAAGATTGTTCGCCGAAAAGAGCATAAACTACAAAAGGGCTGTGGAGCTAGCCACGGCGCTCGAGGCAGCGGAGCGGCATGCGAGCACGGCGTGCGCATCGAGCGGCGCGAGCGCTGGCGGGGCTGGCGAAGCTGCGGCCGGCGAGGGCCTGCACCGGGTCGGCGGCGGAGCGCGTGCGCGGAGCGGCGCGGCGCCCGCGCCCGACACGTCGCATCGTCGTCTTTGTGCGCGATGCGGTAAGACCGGCCACGTGGCCGGAAAGTGCCGTTTTAAAAATTATACATGTGATTCGTGCGGCCAGAAGGGCCATTTAAAAGTGATGTGCCAAGGTAAAAGTGAAAATAGTGCAAAGACAAAAAAAGGTCAGTACTTTTTAAATGATTCGAACTCAGACGATGACGGTAATTTTTTGAACTTGGTTACAAGTAATGACGGTGACGGACCGTACTATGCAAACTTAGTTGTAGAAAAAGTGCCTTGTAAATTCGAAATAGATACAGGCAGTAAAATATCGGCTATTTCAAAGCATTATTATGATAAGTATTTTAAACATGTACCTATACAAACTAAGTTGTTATCTCTAAGATCGTATACGGGCGACGTTATCGAGACTCTCGGTTATATTGTGGTTATGGTTGTCTTTGGTTCTAAGTCTGCGACGCTTAAATTATTTATTATTGAAAATGGTGGTCCACCTTTAATGGGCCGTACTTGGATTAAGCAATTAAAAATAGAAATTGTTGAATGTCACAATATAAGCGATTCGGACTCGGTAGCAAAAGCTTTGAGAGACGAATTTCCAGAAGTGTTTGCAGAAGGGTTAGGCACGTTCAAGACACCTGTCTCGCTACATCTCAAGGATGAAACCCCCGTATTTGTTAAGGCGCGCCCGCTGCCACTGGCACTGCGCCCGCGAGTCGAAAGCGAACTCAAACGTTTGGAACAAGAAGGAGTTGTTTACAAAGTTGAAAGGTCGGAATACGGTACTCCTATTGTGCCAGTAATTAAATCAAATGGCTCAATAAGAATATGTGGAGATTATAAAATAACAATAAATCCAATTCTGAAAGATTTTCATTATCCTTTACCGCGTATTGAAGAACTTTTTGCGACCTTGGGGGGTGGCGAACAGTACACAAAGCTTGACTTATCTAATGCATTCCAACAGTGTTTATTGGATAAAAAATCACAGCCGCTGACAGCAATCACCACTCATGTCGGGACGTTTATTTATAAAAGAGTACCTTTCGGAATAAAATGTATTCCTGAAAACTTTCAAAAAATAATGGAGGAAACGTTGAGTGGATTGCCTTCAACGGCTGTATTTGCGGATGACATATGTATAACTGGAAAAGATAAACGTACACACTTAGCAAACTTGAGAGCTGTGCTGGAAAGGTTAAGACAAAACGGATTAAGAATTAATTTCAGTAAATGTCAATTTTTTAAGGAGTGTGTAACGTATTTAGGTTACAAAATTGATAAAAATGGCTTGCACACAGATTCTAAGAAAATCGAAGCCATTATAGCAGCCCCATCTCCAACGAATGTAACCCAATTAAAAAGTTTTATGGGACTTGTTAATTTTTACTCTAAGTTTTGTTCTAATATAAGTGACATAATGAAACCGTTGTACAACCTGTTACAAAAAAATGTTAAATGGCAATGGAATGATGAGTGTGAGCGTGCTTTTTGTCGAATGAAAAAAGCATTAAGCAGCGCGCCAGTGTTGGCACACTACGATCCTACTTTGCCGTTGGTGTTGTCAGTGGATAGCAGTGCATACGGACTGGGTGCCGTGTTAGCGCAGCGGTACGCGGACGGCAGCGAGCGACCCGTGTGCTGCGCGTCGCGCACACTGAACGCCGCCGAACAAAATTACTCGCAGCTGGACAAGGAGGCACTTGCTATTGTGTTCGGTGTGCGCAAGCACCACCAGTACTTATACGGCCGAGAATTTATTTTACGTAGTGATCATCGTCCATTGAGTTATATCTTTGGGGCGAATAAAGGAATACCTGTGACAGCTGCAAGTAGACTACAGCGTTATGCTGTCCAGTTATCTGCTTATAACTTTAAAATTGAGTTCATTAAATCAATACAAAATTGTCATGCCGACGCTCTTTCTCGTCTTCCATTGGATTCTACAAGAAGTAGAACCAAAGGTGAGGACAGTGGCGGTAGTTACCTTAATTTCGTGCAGGAAAATTTTCCACTTAGTTTTAAGGATGTTAAAATTGAGACGGCAAAAGACTCATTATTGAGTAAAATTTATGGTTACGTAATGTTTGGGTGGCCAAAGACAAGTGATATTGAACCTGAAAAAGCATATTTTAATCGTAAGGAAAGTATTTGTGTGGATCAAGGGTGCCTGATTTGGGGTTACCGGGTAATAATACCGAAATCATTGCGAACAGTAATTTTGAAAGAAATTCACGACGGTCACCCAGGCATCGTAAAAATGAAACAAATAGCGCGCAATTATGTCTGGTGGGAGACATTGGAGTCCGACATCGAGCGCACGGTGCGGGAGTGCGTCGCGTGCCGGTCGCAGCGCTCAGCTCCCGCCCCGGCACCGCTGCACTCCTGGCCGTGGCCGGAGGAACCGTGGGCTAGATTGAATTTAGATTTCTTAGGGCCATTTAATAATAAGTACTACTTAATTATTGTGGATGCTCATTCAAAATGGGTCGAAGTTGAGCACGTTTCTAGTACGTCTGCTGCGGTGGTAATTGATAGTTTGCGAAAAATTTTTGCGCGTTTTGGTTTACCAAAAAGAATAGTTAGCGACAATGGGCCACCCTTTTCCTCGGCTGAGTTTAAAAAATATCTTGACATTAACGGTATTCGCCACACCCTTGTTGCACCATACCATCCATCGAGCAACGGGGCGGCTGAAAATGCCGTAAAACTGGTCAAAAGAGCACTAAAAAAGGCCCAAGTCGAAAACGAAAATTTAAATACAGCACTCAGTAGATTTCTATTCTCGTACAGAAACACTGAGCATAGTACCACTGGTCGCGAGCCCGCAATGCTTATGTTCGGGCGACGGTTGCGTGGTAGACTGGACTTGCTGCGGCCTGACACACGAGACCTGGTGCGACAGCGGCAGGAGGCCAGTGAGCGGCGACGGGACACCACACTGCGGGTGGCTGAGCCCCAAGATGCCGTACTACTGCGAGATTATTCTAAGAACCGGGGAAAATGGACTGAAGGAACCGTGGTCCGTCGAGAAAGTCCAGTTTCCTATACGGTCAAGTCTCAAGACGGCCGTGTACACAAGAGACATATAGATCAAATTATAACGACAAAAAATCCAAAGTCTAGATTTTCATTGTCAAAGGTACAAGAGGAAGCGTATGACGTCCAAGCTGATGCTGAGCCAGCGGCGACGGCTGACACTGACGAGAATGATCAAGTCGCAGAAGATTGGGAATTGGCAAATGAGTCGCCTCCGTCGAGAACTCCGCCTGAAAGAGAGGACGATCCACTGACAACGCCACGGAATCGTAGGAAGGCGGCTTTACGTTGTATTGACAAATTAAAGAAAATATAATGATATTTAATTGAATATTTTCATACATCACACTCATCATTGCACAGCTGCTCACTTAGAAGTTAAACATAAATTAGGTGCTGTCATTGATATTTAATAAAATATAGGATTATCAATTATACCACGTCGTCAACTAAACTACTTAGGTCTAGATTTATAGTTTAGGGTATACGTAAATAACCACTGTTAATGGTTTTCACTGTTTCCTGTATTTAAGTTAATTAGGATTAAAAACGTAAGTTTAGTTAAGTTATATTATAAATATAGGGGGAAAGTGTTATGTCGGTACTTTGATATTACTGCATATTAATGTATGTGGGTAAACCTCAGTTTTCAATAAACCAGTCGTTACCTGATCTCTGCCTTTCATTGACGCGTACATAACACATATTTATGAAAATACGAAAAAAAAACAATGGGACAAGAACACATCATTCGTTTACTCCTGTGTCTGTTAACAAATACGATAACGGTATAAAAATCTCAATTCACATCGAAAACAAAAACGCATTCCTCAATACAATCATCAACTCAACACGTCAACAAAAAACTCACCCACTTATTATTCCCACAGCACAAACGCTGTTGCACGCGAGTGTACGTGTACGCATCAACCGAGGGAGCATGGAGCCGGGTGCGTTCGAATATCGATTGCACACACTTCCGACAACTACTCGGGGGCTGGTTGAGTACTCGAGTGTCGAGCCTAGTATGTTGGTTCAAGGTAGTGAGTTTGTGAGCTAATTGACGAGTCTGATGAAATGTTTGCACAGCGAGCATGAGAGGGTTAAATTCTAAGCTCGTGGCTCGGTTGATGAAGTGTGATGGTTTTTTGTTTATTAGTTATTTGCTTGTGAAATGTGAAACGGGTAATAATGAGAAGGGTTATAAATTTTGTCAATGGTTTATTAAAGTTTTGGGGCAAGGTACCGGGTTTAGGGATCTCTGGCTCTGATATTATAGGCCATTAATATTTTATGGGGTAGTCAAAGTCATCAACTCATCATATTGTTCAACAAATTCTATATAAATATACCTAATTGGATGACGTGTGTATCAAGTTCTACAACCGAATATGTGAAGCCCGCTTGGTGGATTATGGTTCACAGATAAGGACCCAGTAGTGGGACCAAAATGGTCCAACAATGTTACAACTAAAAGTAAGTAAACCCTTACGGCGGGAGCAGAGCAGAGTGGAGAGCGATTTACCAATCACATGACTTTAAATCCACATCTCTTCTCCACTCAAGCCATGTGATTGGTGAATCGCTCTCCGCTCTGCTACGCTCCGCCTCAGCGGAACCGCAGCCTAAAACAGTTTAATAAATAATAACCCCAACAGCAACTCTTCAAACTATATCCATTCCTTACTTCCTATATCCAAAAATCTAAATTATTCTAACTACCACAAAAACACCTGTGTTCCTCACATATATTTGTGCAGGTGTAACACCGTTGTTATGAAACAGAGACATGTCGAAACTGACCCGGCGTTGAACCCGAGACCTCACGCCCTTTGTCACTATGTGCTACCGGAGTTTATAATAGAGGAGATAAGAGGAGTTGATAACATGTCTACCGAGGGTCGGTGTAGCGGAAATTTGTGTGACTGACGAATTTTATTTGGGAGATACCGATAAAAGATGAATGACAAATTAGTGGAAATGATTCATTGTCGACAATGAATCGTTTTTACTCATTTGTCATACACACATCAAAATAAGTTTGTGTGTGTTTCTTTTTATCGATAAATGATGAATGAAAAATTAGTAGACTGGAATTTAGTTAATTATTATGTACTTATTATAGGGCTATTAAAAGAACACCGTGGATTTTAGTCAAATTAGTAAAAATGATTCATTGTTGACTATGAATCGTGTCTACTAATTTGTCATACATATCAAAAAAAGAAAGTTTGTGTGTGTTTCTTTTTATTGGTAAAAGATGAATGAAGACTGTCTCGACTACTGACTGAAATCCACGGTATTCATTCAATAGTCCTTAACGTTCCATGGCCACGGTTACCTGTTAACACAGTCCCGAGACACCGATACTGGAAAAAATAGTGAGAAGTAGTAAGATACAAAATGACTACCATCTGCAAAACCTTAGCCTACCATTGTACCTACTAAGCAACATACCTTCCTAACATTGTACATAACAACACATTTACATATAAAGAACACGTTCTCGAGTAGGTATATAATAATAATTATATCATAGCAAAACACTCGAGCCTGTCGTTAGTAACAAAACAGCTTGAAGCAACTTTTGTTATGTAAATGAAAACAACGTTCCCTATACATACATAGCGGATTATGTACCTGGGTATGAGTATCTACTTACAAGGAGATGTGAGTGTATTATAATGATAAATAATGAAATACTATTATTGTTGAAATTGCAGTATCATGCATTATTGCACACTTGTCTTGTAATGGTACTAAAAAGGTGTTTTACAAATTATAGCAAAGTGGATTGAGAATTATGATTTCAGCAGCTTCAAATGTAACAAGTACTGAGTTAGTTTAGTCGGTCGAAGTAAGTGAGATGAAAAAGGCCTTTAAATGTCTTAGAAAGTAGTGGAAGCGATAGACGTTACTGAGGCGGTGATACGCAAAGGACGAAATTGGGAAATAGAATAAAAAGAATGCCGATTGATGCTATGGAATACTAAGGTTTACTCCAGTGACAGTAAGTAGCATAAAATAATAGTACAGTTGCTGATAGCATATGTCAGTGATGGAAAATCAATCTTTGTAGTATTCAAAATGGATGGATTTCTATCTAGTAATCTTATTTTCAGTATCAACCAGATAATTTCCCAAGAAAGATGTAAACATTGAAAGTTAACGGCTCAAGTGAAGCCGGGGCGAATCCTTAGTGGCTTAAAAAACTTGTGCTGTCAAGTGTAACATGGAGCATAACTTTTCACTCACAGTTCCCTCCCCTCCCTGTTAAAGAACGTGTGCAATTCTGAAGATTGGCACACCCTTGTGACTGAGTGCCTTCTTTAGTACTACCCCTATCATTTGGTGTAGCCAGCTGGGGCCTATTGTGAAAAAATAAATATTTCTGAAAAATTTAGGAGCTCAATTACTTCGGAACATTTCGTGAAAAATACATCGTGAATATTAAAATGAAGACTGATTACTTGATTAGCTCCAGTTATCTGATCAGTAGTTAAGGAAACTATAAAATGTTTTTTGACCAATCGTTTAAATATAAATTTACTTGTCTTTTAACTGATAGCTATATAGTCCTATTTGATTTGTTTGAATTATATGCTTTGAAAATTCTTTGATAACTATAATTGACAACTACTGATTTTAATCAAGGAAACCCCGATAAAATTATGATATTATAGTCATTGACCGCCGAGATACATGCATATTATTTTTCAGGAATCCACTACTGTAATTATAACACTATTTTTTTTTGGGCGGATAGTAATCAAGTCAGTCCTCCCGTTCTGAGTGGAGCACAGAAGACCGAATAAGACTTGACTGGTTATTATTATTTTTTGTGTGGCATCTCGCTGATCAGCATCTAGTAGGTTATGTACTGCTCAACCGGAGTTTTCTGTGGATGCCTAAAGAATTGAAGGCCTTCATCCAGAAATATCCGTCCTTTTAGCTACCCGTTGCGTTCCAGGGTCGTGATGAGCCTATACGACAATTCCGCTACATCAACCGCGCAACATAGCACCGTATAGACTGCTGTATCAACAGTTTTAGGACTTCCAGAAATACTGGGATTGACAATTTAATCTGACCAATGCTGGGACAATACGGTTTTCTGTTTGTGTTCACAACACATGCCCTGTACAGAAATAATCGGAATCTACATTGCTGACCAAAAATTCTCATAAATGACTGACCTGATTGCGCAAACGCAAGACACTGACTGCACAATAAAAATGGCGTAACAGCTGACAGCAATGAATGTAACATATTACGTGTCCGAGTATTTTTGAGTGGCACAGCAGTTGCAAAGGTCAACGTTGTACTCTGATTGGTCAGGAGATCATACAAGATACAGGTTGATTTTGAGGAGATGATCTCATCATGCCGGATGTATGAAAAAAGATTTATTCACTTTTCCAAGGGATTTTTATGAAATAAAAGCAAAAGAACAATCCTAATTATTCCTAATCTCTCAAAAGTTAGAGTGAACAGGTGGGCGGGGGGGTCTTAAAGCCAGAGTAGTTAAAGTGAGGGAAAGAGACAGAACTATACGTCGTCTAGCGCCATCTCGTTCCCTCACTGGGAATACTCTGGCTATAAGCTATTGTCAAACAGACAGGGCGAAGCGAATGCGATCCGAATCCTGTCATATAAAAAAGCGAAAGCGGTCCGATAGTCTATGTGACAGGCTTCAAACAATTCTTTACATTACAAACAAAAACGCTTCGGCACGCTTTTCTGTTTGACAAAGGCATTAAGACGTAATGGTAGGGCCTGGCTTCATATGGGTAAGCTCGATCAATCGTCGAGTTTGTCTCTATCACCATGACCTAGATTATCGTCAAGAGTACTTAAACCTATCTTAAATTAAAAAGATTCTTTGCTAGCCTTTAAGATAAAATGGTTTTTTATAGGTAAATCTGCAAGCTTTATCTGTATAATATAAGGTTTTAAAATGCATCGTTGAAAGTCTGCCTAATTGAGCTAGATAGTCGAAAGCGCCACTCGAGTTGAGACTGAGTTTGATTTGCAAGTCAAGGTGTTTTGGGGTATTTATTTTTGCATGATTACACGCCCCGTGAGAAGCCAGCTCAAGACAGATTAGCGATTGATATTTATCATAATAGGCAACATTATCTTTAATTTTATCACAAGTCGTCTTCTACCACCTCTAAGTTTTACCGGTTTTTTGCACAGCTCATTTGCGTGTAATCAAATATAAACCTTATCAGATACTAATATGATACAATATAGATAATCCTACTAACCTTGTGATAATATCGTACAGACCGATAAATCGCGATTAAATTTGCATTTTTGTGATTAAATTGTTATGTAATTATAATAAATTACGTACGTAATTTTAGTTGATAAAGTCTTTAATTGATTAAAATACTTACAGGAAAAGCATAAGTAAAACCTCGAACCATAATGATATGCACAAGATAGGAGCCATACGCATCATTAGATGCATGATAGATTTATATTATCTCAAATGACGTGTTTTTCAAAACATTAAATGAGATATGACTGTCAGACTCGTATTCTCTAAAATCCACGGGTTCCTTCATTATATATTATAGCCCTTTACATCTCAGGGTCACTTTTACCTGAGACAGTCTCGCGACCACGGGAGCCGTTTGACCCCCTAGGTGTGTCCTTGTCGGTCGTGTCGCGAGACTCGCGAGTTCGACTTACGCATGGAATAAATGGACCCGGGTACGTCCTTAAACTACGTCCAGCCACCGAAGGACGGGCAGCAGCGTTCTTACAAACTTTCGGTGACCCTACTGCGATCCCCAAGCCGCCTGCCAAGCGTGGGGATTATGGCAACCCCCCCCCCCCCCCCCCATTATGATTGACAATGATAGCACACGGCCCCCAGTCCCCGGCAGCTCCGCTATTCCTGGTCTGGGTAGCGGATCGGGTAACGGCGGAGCAGGGGGTGCTAAGAATCCCCGGCAGATGCCCCGCTACCACCCCCAACGGACTTTGGCCCTGGCAACACACAACATCCGCACACTGAGGACCGATGAGAAGATTATCGAGCTGGAGGAAGAATTGAGCAAAATACGATGGGATATCTTGGGATTATCTGAAATCCGAAGAGAGGGTCAGGATACGATAGTTCTAGATTCCGGCAACATGCTCTTCTACCGGGAAGGAGACCGTAAATCCCAGGGTGGTGTTGGATTTCTCGTCCGCAGGTCCCTCATCAACAACGTTATGAAAGTCGACAGTGTGTCGAGTAGGGTAGCATACCTTATACTCAGAATAACCAACCGGTATTCGTTGAAGGTCATACAGGTATATGCGCCGACCTCGACACATTCTGATGATGAAGTAGAGGCATTGTATGAGGAGATATCCGAGGCCATACATACCTCCGAAACATACTTCACCGTTGTTATGGGGGACTTCAACGCGAAGGTGGGCGCACGGAATGGCGATGAGTTGAGAGTGGGGCCATTTGGGTATGGGCAGCGAAACCATAGGGGCCAGCGACTGGTCGACTTCATGGAAAAGGAAGAACTTCATTTAATGAACTCCTATTTCCAGAAGCGGCCATCCAGGAAGTGGACGTGGATGAGCCCCGATGGTACTACCAGAAATGAGATCGATTTCATCATGACGACCAAGAAGCGAATATTCAGTGATGTCTCTGTGATCGCTAAGGTAAAAACCGGTAGCGATCACCGAATTGTCAGAGGCACACTGAATATCAATGTCAAGCTTGAAAGGTCTCGTCTGGTGAAGTCCACGCTCCGACCTGGTCCTGCCCACATCCGGAACCCCGAAGACTTTCAACTCGAACTACACAATCGCTTCCAGTGCCTAACCGAATGCGAAACTGTGGACAAGATTAACAATGGGTTAGTGGAAACTGTCCAAGCTGTGGGGTCCAAGTTTTTTAAGACCCCGCGCCGCAATAAACCTCAAAAGCTCTCGAACGGAACCATCAAGTTGATGCAAGACCGGACCGAGATGAGGCTGCAATCTTCAGCTGATATGTCGGAATATGGCAAACTCAATAGACGAATCTCTAAATCAATGCGACGTGACCTGCGGGCCTTTAGTGCGGCACGGATCAAAGAGGCAATCGAGCGGAACCAGGGCTCAAAAGTCTTCGCAAAGAATTCGTCTATTGGGCAGAGCCAAATGACAAAGCTGAAGATTAACGACGGCAGCATCATTTCGACGAAACCGGAGATCCTAAGAGAGCTTGAGAGGTTTTACGGACAGTTATACACATCAACACGACAACCCAGTGTCGGTACAGCTCGAGACGCAAGAGCTAAACTGACTCGACACTACACTGAGGATATCCCGGACATCAGCCTGTACGAGATTAGAATGGCTCTTAAACAGCTCAAGAATAACAAGGCGCCTGGTGAGGACGGAATCACAACAGAACTTCTGAGAGCGGGTGGAAAACCGGTACTTCTAGTCCTCCAGAAGTTATTTAATTCTGTCATACTCGAAGGTTCTACGCCAGAAGCATGGCACAGGAGTGTGGTTGTTCTTTTCTTCAAAAAGGGTGATAACACCTTGTTGAAGAACTACAGGCCAATCTCACTTCTGAGCCATGTATACAAGCTGTTCTCAAGAGTCATTACGAACCGTCTCGAACGCAGGTTTGATGACTTCCAGCCTCCCGAACAAGCCGGTTTCCGAAAAGGTTTTAGTACTATAGACCACATACACACGCTCCGCCAGATTATACAGAAGACAGAGGAGTATAATCGGCCATTGTGTTTAGCGTTTGTGGACTATGAAAAAGCCTTCGATTCAATCGAAACCTGGGCAGTATTGCAGTCCCTCCAACGATGTCATATCGACTATAGGTATATCGAAGTGTTGAAGTGTTTGTATAGAAACGCCACTATGTCCATCCGACTTCAGGAAGAGAGCACGAAACCAATCCAATTGCAGAAAGGCGTGAGACAGGGAGACGTTATTTCTCCGAAACTGTTCACGAACGCGTTGGAGGACGTTTTCAAGCTCTTGGAATGGAACGGACTCGGCATCAATATCAATGGCGAATACATCACTCACCTTCGTTTTGCCGATGATATAGTCATCATGGCAGAATCGTTGGAGCACCTCAATGCTATGCTCAGCGACCTTAGTATCGTTTCCCAACGGGTCGGCCTTAAAATGAACATGGACAAGACGAAAGTCATGTCGAATGTCCATGTGGCACCCGTACCGGTTGTTGTTGGGAATGATACTCTCGAAGTTGTAGACCATTATACTTACCTTGGACAGATTGTTCAGTTAGGTAGGTCCAACTTCGAGAAAGAGGTCGCCCGAAGAATCCAACTCGGATGGGCAGCGTTCGGGAAGTTACGTGATATCTTCTCATCGAGAATCCCACAGTGTCTCAAGACAAGGGTGTTTAACCAGTGTGTGTTGCCAGTGATGACATATGGCTCTGAAACGTGGTCTTTGACTGCTGGCCTTTTAGAGAGACTAAAAGTCACTCAACGAGCAATGGAAAGAGCTATGCTTGGAGTTTCTTTGCGGGATAAAATCCGGAACATGGATATTCGGCGAAGAACCAGAGTCACCGACATAGCTCATAAAATTTGCAAGTTGAAGTGGCAATGGGCAGGCCACATCGCTCGTAGAACTGACAACCGATGGGGAAGAAAAGTTCTCGAGTGGCGACCACGGACCGGAAAACGCAGCGTAGGCAGGCCTCCCACTAGGTGGACCGACGACATCGTGAGGGTCGCGGGCAGCCGATGGATGCAAGTGGCGAATTGTCGTTCGGCGTGGCGGTCTAAGGGGGAGGCCTATGTTCAGCAGTGGACGTCTTCCGGCTGATGATGATGATGATGATGATGATGGAATAAATATTTGTATTATCGCCTACAAATCTTACGCGCTCCATCTTAAATCTAATCTTTGCTTCTGTATTAGATTTAGGCTAAAAGCTCGTCCTAAGTAATTTGAAAAAAAAAAACACAACAATTCGTTTTTTTTTTTGCATTTTTTTAATTGAATGTTCTACTATTAATTTACACTCGACTCTCTATTTTTAACACCAAGTTTATTAACCTCAATTACCATAGTAGTGAACTTCTGACCGTATCCATCAAACGTGGTCCGATGTCCAACAGTAGGTACATGTATTGAATTTGGATACAACTCTTTACTTACTGTCTCAATCATTATTTTAACACCTACGAGTACTTAGCCCCTTCTTACACAAGGCGACGCAAGTCTCCGGTACCTTACGACTTTGGCATTCACTGACGCTCGCCTGTGAACGAACCTCTATGGATTTGTATTGCGATAGGCGCCTGCCGCTTGGATACCAAAGTCGTAGGGTATCAGAGACTTGCGTCGCCTTGTGGACGAAGGGGCTTAGACTTAGGCTATATATAAATACACTTATTTTAATTTAAAACTAATTACTATGACTCCAGGCTATTTAATAGGTTAACAACATAAAAATGTTGCAATTATATGTTACAAAACTGATAATATTAGATAATTATCTACTGGTTAAAGTGTTAGGTATTAATTAGCTTGACGTAATGTTTTGCTATCTGTATCCAAATGTTTAAATGTATTACAATTATGTTGGAGTCCAATTATTTTACTGATATTATTGGCAACACGTTTCTGATTATAAAACTCGTTTTATATGGTGATAAAAATTTGTATATTATCGTGAGATTGTAAAAATTGTAGCAATAAATGTGAAATTAGCAGATAACTCGGAAAGTTTTGACTATGTAAAATTATAGATACGGCCGGTTCAAGATAGTGATTTTGAAATCACAAGTAATAAAGAAGTAAGTACGGAAAACGACGTGGTGTACGTCAAAAAAAAAACTAGGATATTGAAAAACAATTCGTATCCAATATCCAACTTAACACTTTGCCAATATTAAAATGCTGTTGGATCTTGTAAGCTTTGCCCAAGGAACAAATGTTGTGTTGCGGGTGAGTTAATAAACATTTAAACGCACACAAACAACCAGACCCGGAACATCTACTTGTAGATCATAAAAATAAGTATTTGTTACGTGCGGGAATCGAAACCGAACAATCAGTGCTGGAGTCAATCTCTCAGCCACTGCACCAATCGTACTGCCGGGGTTGCGGGACTGTCACATTAGGTAACCGGGACCCTGGAACGTAAAGGGCTACTGTAGGATCACCGTGGATTTTAGTCAGTACAAGTCTGACGGTAAGGTGGAAAGACTAATTGGATAATTTTACCACGAAAAGAAAAACAGTGCTGTCTAAGTTTTAATTAATCAGCTTATTATGACTTAGAGAACATGGATTATTTTTCATAATAATAAACCAGCATTACTGGTCCCGTGTTCTAAAGCTATGTGCAAAGTTTCGCACATGTTGACTATGTGCGAACTTGTGGAGTTATGGCCTCATGGGGCTTGATTAGGTTCCTTTGATGTCCCTGAAGATCTTCGAGTAGTGTTGAAATCTATCAGTTTATTATTGTTCGAACTGTTTTTTTTTTTTGTTTCTGGCAATAATAGTGAAGGAATAAAATAAGATTGGTGGATCGTCAAGGGGCTGATAGTGGGTACCTACATATATTTTTTACTTTCGTCAGTTTTCGGATTCCGTTATTGAATCGGGACGGATAACTTTTGAAGCTACGACACTTGTTACAGAATTACATATTTTTATAGAACTACCCATTTAAATTATAATTTATGGGGCTACACACCTAATTATTAAATAGTTCAATCTAATATGAACTTAGACGTATGGGGTATAAAATTTCTTATACTATACAGAACAGGAAGTATCTTCCTACCAGACAGGTGTTGTCGCCTCCATCACACATCTTAAAAGCAATAACAAAACGAATATGAATAGGTACTTAAAATCTCACCCCCGAGCTGGTCAAGTTGCCCAGGATTGGAAAATAAGGTGCAAATTTCGTCTCGAATGGAAGTTATGGGAAGAATAAGATTAGACTTCAAATTTGCTTTTAGTTCTAGAAACTTTTTGGTTTTAGTTCTAGAGACCTCTATTTCCTGAAAAGTAGAAAGAGTTGATGGAGGCCCACACTAAGATGTTCAAAAGACTCTGAAGAAAAAAGAGCAAAAACAGTAAATACGAATTAATTGAACCACGTGCAGCTGTATTGCATTATTTCCGTTCAAACCTTCTAAACTTTATTACAATAATAGTTTCTGCACAGTTTTTAACACGCTATACCAATCAATTTTCTACAATGTGCGGTGTTGTATAGTTAGCAGCTGTGCGATAAGGAAACCACGGGAAACTGCGATTATTTCTTAGTTTACCACCTGTTAAAGCGTATTCTTTATACCTACCTTACATACTGACCGTAAACTTGATGGTTATAAAAAAAAATCTTTTCATTATGTGTCGAAGTCAAGGCTTAAAACTTAACTAGTATTTTTAGCTTGAGATAAAACTTACTTTCGGCAGAATGACAAATGAGCATTTAACAGAGATAGGAATAAAAACCTAGATCTCAATACTAGCTTTGATAAAAATATGCTGTAGACTTTTCGTTCCAATAAAAATACTCTGGAGTGTACCTAGTTTCTGCATAAAATCAAAGACCGTTAGAACGAGGAAATGATACCAAGAATCACAATAATGATGGCAAGTAAATGATGCACAATTACGAGGTAATGATAGACTAACTATTAGCCTATAAGCCTAGTGAAGTCATTTAGGCTAAAACTTAGACTATCAAGAGCTTTATAAGGACAGGGTCTTTATATCGTTTCCCGGGCTATTTTATATGGGAGCCAATCTGATTACTCAGCGTTGACATGTTGAATACTGCCTTCTATGTATGGCTGGACTTGTTATTCCAATTATAACTGCTTGAGTTTAGTTCCTACATAACTATTGCCATTGGTTATTCGTTGGTTATACCCTAGTTACTAAGGGCCAGTTGTTAAATCGGTAGTTAAACTATATATTAAAATGCTATACATTTTTAACCATTCCTTAAAAATTGGATAGCTAATAAAAGTTTGCTAACTAGATATCAAACAACTCGCCCTAACTCGTTAAATGGACACAAGGAATCCTTTGGAAGTTTTACCTCAAATAGGTAACCTACCTGTTTTGTGCAAGTTTTATGGCTTCCGATGGATGCTATCAAAAGTTGATTTGTATTTTTTTTAACATACGGGATAACAGGTACCTATATTGATTTTTCTTCTCTTATGATGTTACCAGTGATACTGATATGTCGAGGTCAGATAGCCAGTCGCTCCATTTTAAATATTATTGTATTCAGTCTATCCGGATTCCGCAAAGTCGATCCCTACATAGAAAAATCGACACAAAACTTGTCGTAGATGGTTACTGCTGTTAAGTCCCGGATATGGGTACCTAGGTATTCAGGTAAATTGCAGCATTACAGTGTGGGATTCTTGACGCAATCCGTTTCACGCTGAAGTAGGTAGGGTAACTAGGTAAAAGAGATAGGTAGAAAGATGATGAGGGATAAATGTGGGACATTGAATGAAGTCCGTTCTCACAAACTTTGGGAGATTTTTTAAATGATTGTGAGTGAGAATTTATGGAGATTTTGGCTTTTTGGTCGCGGGTGAATGTAGTATGGTAAATAAGGCATAGAAAAGTACTGATGTACTAATACCTTCTAAGTGTAACTTATGTAACACCAATGTGGGTATAACAACCTTGTTTGTTGGATAAAATGAAAAATTAAATGTACCTAGACATCTTTTTTCTTTATCTTATCGGAATTTTATGCCTCTTATTTGATTAGGTAGATGTTTCATTTAGTTTACCCACAATTAATTAATGACATGAATGATCTCATACCTACTAAGGTAATTAATAAGATACGAAAATGTTATCCACAAAAAAATAATATGGTGACTCAAGTTAAACATAAAAATATTCACAGTTCATTAAGGCCATTCGTGCTAGCAGCCACGTTAACTATTGCACATTATTTTCAAACAAAGTTCGTGGTAACTCGCTTTGTATCAACGCTGTGTTCCGTTCACCAAAGACAGGTACAACACGATAACGATAGCTTTGGTAAGAAGTTCCCTCTTCTTATCGTGCCTGCGATGTTCTCTCATATCCTTGTATACCAAACTGTAACAACAACATTGTAAAAGCAAATATTTTAAAAGAGTAACCATGGAGTTTCTTGCCGGTTCTTCTCCATGGAAACGACCAACCCGAACCGTGCCAAAAAAAAAAAAAATTTTTTTTCTCTTCTCGACGTTTTATAAGTGCCCACTGAGGCCCATGTAAAATAAAAATATTTTTATTTTGATTTTTGATTTTGATAAGAATACGGCGGTAATCAAGTACCCGGCGATGTGTCGATTATCTGCAGTACTTACAAAAATGTGGACAGGTAGGTACCCGGCGCATTTCAACGTCCTACCCACCAAACGGGACATTAATAGGCTGTTACTGATCGTAGGTAGCAACTACCCAACAACCACAAACTCAATGGTCTCCGATCTTTAGACTTACCACAAAAACTTCGTCAAAGAAAAATCCAAGTATTCGAATGCACAGAAAAAATATAAAACTCGTTTTACACACACATTGACATAAATATCGATAACCACTATAAATCCACAATATTATAACACAAACACAATTCGTAACTTGTTTTTAATCACTAAATTAATTTTCGTTTCGATGTTACGCGGGAATCGTGATAAAGCGCGGTACGCACGTCCGTCGCTGCACGGTTATCACTCACGACTAGTGAACGAATGGGAACGGATGAACGGAATGTCGCGGTGACCGAACCGAATGGTGCGCGAATACGAGGGCACGCGTTCATTCCGAAGTTGTCTAGCGCATGGCACCTATGATAATAATGAAGTAGAATGGATAATAATAGTAGTATTACTTTATTGGACTATACATATTTGCGTCAAGAGTAATTGACACAATTCTGCGGCTGTAATCTTATCATAAAATATTCATTAATTTATTATTGGTGATTCTGATTCCATCATCAACTCAACTTAAAATCGTATCACCTTGGAATCCCCGCTGTTTATCAAAAAAAGTTACGCCACTTTATCTGTACAAGCTTGATAAAGAACTAGTACCTACTATCAAATTCTTTCCTACTTAAACTTTCATTCAAATCGTGAAGGGGAAACATTGCTTGGAAACCCTCGCAGTAATGAGGCCTGTAAAGGCTGTAAACGTTCGTAATGCCTTTGAGAATGGCGGCGAGGGGAACCTCCGCTCACGTTGCTAATAAACTATGCGGATGTATGGGAGATAGATCCTATACAAAGTAGAGGATGGATAAATAGGTCGATATGTGTTATTTGATAGGTGTCTCACGATCCCCGAATAAGGTAAAAGCTTGCTTAGATTTCTCCTTATATTTATACAGCGTTCTAGATCAGAAAACCCGGAAATCTTTGCTTCTCAAAAGCAGTTTGATTTAGATATCTGTAAATTAAGTTGGTCAATCTCAACCTCTAATAAGATATTTGGGCTGGCAGTAGATTTACCCTCTCCCAGAAGACTACTTTACTTTAGTAAGACTGAAACAGGCATTATTACAGAACCGTCCAATACTTCGCACCATGACACACAACCAAATCAATTGAATCCATTTCTCTAAGACAAAACGTCAAGGAAACAACGTGAACTAGTTTCCCGTTACGGCTATTTATGTCAAATTCATAAACACCGAAGCTTTTGTTCTTAGCAACCCACTTTCGTTCATGTTTGTTGAAATAATTGACATTGCCGCGAGAAAGGCGAGCGTTAATAACAAAATTTAATTATTATCACTTGAAAGTGAAGGGTATAAGGTTGGTTATGGTTTGGCATGTGTTTTTTCACATGCCGTATACCATAGTGTGGGGTCTCATGTCCGGTTGGTTATCTGACTACCCGTTTCCTTGATTCATTGAATCGTGGACTTTCTTATGAAGTTATAAATAATGGTGTTCTTCGCGTCATGTATTTATTAATTGTTACTTCTGTTTCGTGTGAGTATGTGGCCAGGGTTCTTGTGCCGCATTCGAAGCCGCCTCTGGAAGTCATATAGTCCAAGTGTCGCCACGGTGTTTTTGGTCATGTCATAGATTTTAGAGAAAAACTTAGAAAGTAAATAATTATGTTTTAAGAAGATACTATCTGGGATTTGAACTCACAAACTCGTGCCTGAGAGATGAAGCGTTTTTAAGTTCTGGGTCATCACGACTTGTATCAATTTGAATTATGAAATTCTACATTTCACTTGTATGTGTAGTTATAAACTCATGACATATGGAAGACCCATCAACAATTTCAAATAAAGTGCAGTAACGTGTGATTAAAATCGTCCCAGTGATGTAAAATCTCAATAACAAGAATTAATTAACTCCACAACTAATGAAAAACGTAATCAGACATCACTCATCAATAAAAAAATGTGCTGATCAAAAGGTAGTATCCAAAGCCAACACAAATAAAAACCTGATTCAAAAAGAAAATCTGTTTTCGCGCAAATAAAGGTCACGGTTCACGTTATTCTTAATGATCAAACTTCGGAGAAAAGCCCATCTTAATAATACGGGCTCTTCAAAAATCGGGCCCGATCGAAACGTGTGAGAGCTTTATTTTTAGGACACACGTTTACAGCTGACGGGAAAACGGGCCACATTTTGTGCGAAGTAGCATTTAAAAGTGTTCAGAAAGCCTTAAAAGTTGAACGTGATTCTGAAATCGCGCTCGAAGTTACGATCGTTTTTATTGCGAAAGTGTTCAATCACAATTATGCGTAAGAGAGGCAAGTAAATATGTTTCACGGATATAAATCTCGATCTAAAAAACATTGGAAAGCTGTGAAACGATTGGAACTAACGTACGCATGAATAATGTATGCAAAATCGTATTAGATCTCGCTTGGGGATATGTTTTTACATTGTTTGTGCTGGGTTCCTTGTTAATAGAAGCGCTTGTACCGGATTTGAAATATCTCGAAGAGAATTGGTGAGTCAGGTTTAAGGGAACCCTTTTTTATATCATGAGACTAAATTAAGAACTTCTGTCAATGCACATTTTAGATTGTGTGGTTCGTAGCTCAGTCCGAAAGAGGCAATATCAACCAATGACATTTGGAACACGCTACGCCAGCGCCATTAGTGTCACAGTTATCTTCTCGATTATAAGGCCCAAAATCATAAAGGGAACGAAGGGATTGAATAATACGTTCATTCAATTTACGAAACACCAACAACCCACCTACAACTAGCAGAATTTGGAGCATTATTTCCTGTAATAAAGATAGCAGGCTTGCGGCGAGAGTACGGTACACTGACTGCGTAAAATAGGAGAAAAAAAACCGCAAGCGAAGCCGCGGCAAAAAGATGCGGGAACTGAGAATCGAACGACATAATTGCATCGATTTATTGCGCTGAACCTAGTTCGCTCGTGAGAATGTATTTTTCTATTTAAATGATTAGTTAGGTAATGATCTACATTTTTTCGTGTATTGCAATCATGGGTTGTTAGTTGCCGCAGTATTTCACGTACAAGATTTCCGTTCGTTAAAATAGCTAGATGTTTGCACTTTCGTTTGAGGAAAATACCGTGAGATTACGCGTATAATAAATTCTATACGCGTATGTGAAATACTACTACTTTTTCATAAAATAATATCCCGATACTGGTTTTGGAAAGTGAAAAATACTTTGTTGTAAAAAATAGTTCACATGGAATGAAATGAAGCAGTGATGCTTCCATGGAAGAAGAGAAAGGAAAGAAGAAAAAAAATCCACGCACTTTTTCGTACTTTAAATTAAAGTAAAATGCATGACAGAGGAAAGAGAACCTGTTTATGATAAAATGACTCTACTTGGCGAGCTCAAGGTTAAAGTATTACTACAGACGTGTGGTCGACAGTACAATACTGTGATATAAGTGCCCTTTGGCTGCTAGAATAAATTAAACGGTTGCGTATAGTAGTACAAGTTGAAAGTAATACGCGATGCCGTGTATTCGAATGTGGGGATAGTGCAATGTGCAGCTGTAACATGAGAACAATAGATTTCCCTCGATTCACTTGTACTACTAACTACGGGCGTGAACTAGTTCCATAGCTTATTAAATATATGCTTCGCCTTATTGGTTAACTAGTTACAATTTTGGTATTCTGGTTTCCATTATAAATTCAGCAAATACAACTGAAACAATAAAGAATACCAAAGAATTGTGGAATGTTATGGGAAGACTTGCCAAATAATTTGAAAAAATAGACAGGAACAATAATACATTCCAAAGTGTTTCATATTTTTTACAATGCCTTCAATAGGAAAACTTTATTTACATCGGTGTTTTGGTATTTTAAGTCAACCCAATACATTTTCGACTGCTTCATCATCTCTGACAGAATGTCACTTTGGTCATTTATTCTAGGTCTTCAGGATTGGGCCTGTCCTTGTCATCAGTGCATTTGATTACCTTGACCTTGACATTGAAGATCAAATAAATTTCTCACCTAATAAATATTATTTAACACTGTTAATAAACGTTTCACATGTCTTCATATTATATTTGCTTCTTTATCTTCATTAACCTTATTAGAATTGTAATTTACTTTAATAATGCTCTCCTTCACCGATAAAACTATTATAATTGAAGTTGCAGACTAATCCATCTTAATATTTAATAGTCGATTCAACTTTAAGTGGAGTTACGTTGTTAGTAATTTGCTCAGAATGCTATCTATACTCTAAATAATTTCAACTTTGTTTTACTTTAACAGAAGTAATTCTCAACCTTAATTATACCTTTATTCTAGAAGCAAGTTCAGTTGAGACGTATGAAGAGTCAATTAGTTTGTTGTAACTAGATAGAAATTAAAACATTAGTGACATGACTGTTTTCATTTTCGATTTTCTCACTTAGAATTAATGTGTAATTCAGGCCGTGAAGGATGATGATGGTAATGATAGGTAATAATAAGTATTTTTAATTGCCAAGCTACAAAAGAGTACTTTATAAAATAAAATGGATTAAGAAAGAATGCGATGAAATACGATAACATTTGATAAAACATGAATAACGGTTGTGATATTTGCGCTGAATTCATGATATCAATGCACAGACGACATTTATTAATTGTTAATCCTTGATTGTATAATTGGTTCATATAAATCTACCTAGTAATCTACCCAGAGTCCCCGATAGAGAAAACCTACACGGTTTTACAAAATGCAGAGAGGTTTAATTTAATGAAGTTAAACCTTATTCACGGAGAAAGATATTAATCTAAACTACCAAACCTACAAAAAAACAAAATTCCCACTCCATATTCCATCTAAGCTGCGACACCAAATAAATGACATCGCGAATGAAAGACCGAACGAATGAATGAATGGTTCTATTTAGGCGCGATCATTGACAGCGAAATATTTGCCGCCCGTGTGTAGAATACTTAATAACCGCGAGAGTTCTACGTAACCGACATACTTTGTATCTATTGCGTACATGCCTTTACTTTGATTAGCGTATATTATGTGCCCTTAGAGGTTATACGTATGGGAAAGTACCCATACGAATGTTATTTTTCATTTGTTGGTTAACGGTTGCCTGCTATTTTAATGTACACATAGAAGTAACAGTAGGTATTATGAAAGAGTGGCTCTAAAGCTTCCGGATAAAAATAACCTAAACAAAAGATTACAAAGGTGAAGTTAGGATTGCCTAAAGACACCTCACTATCCTACCCTTACAGCAATGGTATAAAAACCACTGAAAGGAGTTATAGCGGGTGAAATCGCTGGCAGCAGCTAGTACATACATATATGTGACTATAAAATTGTACTACCGATTCTGGTACAAAATTGCAATGGGGTCAACAAGCTGACGTGCTTTTAATTCTAGCAGCTCGAGTTGGAAATTAACAACACCTCAACTTTTCTATAACTATGGCCCAGGAACAACCTACATGTCGAACTCCTGTAATTGGAACTGAAAAATGTAGCAAAACTGACTGCAATAGATCCGGTGTTAGTTCTCAAACATTTCACACGATACAGTAGCGTATTTTTGTGGAAAATTCTTAACGAGCACTGTGAATCGTCAATATTATCCTCATTAGTGGCCAGATCCATAAAAAGCCTTTATTAATCTCTGATCTACCTATTGGTCAAGGATTCAAAGAAACAACAACTTTGGACTTTCTGGACTTTTTTCTTTCTTTTTTTTTGTTAAAACGAACTCTCTATGAATACAGAAGAACCTCGCCACCTTACTATTTTTTGTTTTAATTTCACCACCTCTAAGGTCTCATAAGCCCTAACTATCCACTGATCCATGTTTTTGAGACCCAAAGAACTTACCTAGGTACGTAAACCTCGTTCAATCCTTTGTTGTTGTTGCTACAAGCAGTCTGCTTTAAAATCCGAAAGCCAAGTTCTAGGATACCGATAATAACTAGAAAACTAGGTAACGAAGGTTAAGTGGCCACCGTGCTCTATGCAAAACCGATATTCCCTATCAATTTAGTCGGCAAGCCGATCCGGACATAGTTTCTCAAAGACAGACCAACAGCGAACAATAACACTTACTTCTGTGTCCCTCGACTTTCTTAAGATAAACCCTTTGTTAAGACTGTTACATACTTGCTCGGTTCGCTACAAATTCCGTTCGGCAATGTTTGTTGAGTAACAAAACTGATCATAAATGTGTTGCATATGAAGTATATGCGATCGTACGTACTTTCGGAGTCACCAGTGCTACTGAACTGTCTGATCTTAAAAACCATTATGTAGTCAACTTTCAGTGATTGTAGAGGCAATAAAAAGAGACCAAGAAGCAAAGCAATTACTACACATATTATTCAACTTTCATCATTTCAATTCCTCATAGCATTTAACTATCCATGCATATTTTGATTTTAAATAAAAGCTTACAGTTGCGTATTTTTTTAAGAATGAATATTGCTATTTTTTGTGATCTGCTTCTAAAATTGTCTGTAAGCTTTCCATACATGAATGTTCGGATCATCTCGGCACCATTCAAATAACCGAACGGCTTTGTCCGAACTTAGCCGAATCATCGACTTGAACAAGTGTGTATAACGCCTAACAATTTCCCCTATTCCTTTCCCTAACCTTGTTACCTAAGTGTTAGTAACTAAGTTGAGCCATGTCTTTCGAGAACTATCAGGTATCCACAGCAGATCTGACTGACTATACATCGTGGATCCAGTTTGCTTATCACGGTCTGGGAGACATGACACTGCGCAAGTAACGTGTACAGTTATCCATCCATTGGATAGTTTGACTACGCCCAGCGGTTGTGATTAGTTAGGTGCAGATGGGTGACTTCTTAAAAAAATATTATACTTCGGTGATTTCCCGAAGATAGATATAAAAGGTAACTTCTTATTATATTTCTATGGTTGAATTTAGTCTATCCATGTTTTTATTTTAAATATTATATTAATATGTAGTTGTGTATTTATTTGTATGTATTACGTATAAAATAGTAGATTACGCACCAAGGGAATAAAGCAGTGCCTTACGTCACGGGCGTATTGAATCCCGAAGCGACACTAAGGATTCTGGGGGTGAACCTCCGGAGCGCAGCGAGGAGGTTCAAGTGTTAATTCCCGAGTGAAACGAGGGAATTAAGATAAGAATCCTTAGTGTAGCGAGGGATTCAAGTTAGCCCAAGACAAAGGCAGCTTTATTCCTGAGGTGAGTACTCTGCTTTTCACACCACCTGCGAGGAAATAAATTCGAATTTTGAAATTTGATGTGGTACGACAACCTTCGAACGTGAGCATGCTGTGGTGCCCACCTCAGCAAGCGATCAGCTGTTGCAGTGGGGACTGCCGGGGGGCAGCCGCCGCTGCTTCAATTCCTTCGTTCCAAGTTTTCATACTATGTTTTGTTTGAGGTTCCAAATTCAAATCACATTATTCCCAGGGAATAATGAAATTCAGTACATATATTATTCCCTGGTTTGAGTGTGGGGAACAATGACTTGCTTTACGGCCAGTTTGCATGACTTATAATGTGACATTTACGAGCAAGTGGTGTGAAAAAATATTTATTTATTCCTGCACACCACTATCTTCTACCTCAAATTCTCCTCTCTCAGGTCTGCTAAAAGAAAATAAATATAGTTAAGTATACTTTGTCCGTACATTTACTGTTTCTAATTTTAGCTGATTAAATCCAGCATATTTTATCAAGTTAAGCAGGTTTAAATATTTCAGAATAGTTTAATGTACTAAACCGATAATTATATATTATATTTAAGCTAGGTATTTTAACAGAGAACTTGTGAGTGGCATTTCATCGTAACTAACTATTATATCATTTAAGTTTTTGATATTACCAATTATCCGTGGTATTAAATAGTATTTATGTGTACAGTTTTAACTCAGCTTGTTAAATTACGTGGAACACGTTTTCATGACACAATAATATGCTTACACCGTTGGTTTTAATTTAATTTTATCAATATTGAATTACTGTACACAATTTTAATTTAAATATATGTGACTACACCTACTTTAATAATTATTTTTGAATTGGCTACTTTTATAATTGTGATAAATGTATTAACTGCGTTGTTACTGTTATTATTGGTACAATAGCAATAGGCTACTTTACTCAATATAGACTATTTGACACGGTCGTATTTTTCTTTAGTTACCGTAAACTAAAATTGAGTAAGATACATGGCTTCTAAAAAATTACAAAACATCACGCGGTCATTTTAATGTTACAGGCGTTACGACGACGTCAGAAGCCCCCACTCCCGGAGCATTTTATTTTGTCAATATTCATTGATTCAAAAAAAAGTGTTCATTATTTTTCAAAACTCTGACGAACTTAAGAGATTTCTAATTTATTTATGCAGTAAACTTATTGTTATTTTCATACCAAGTCTTATAAACTAACACGTCCTCTGAGAGACCACTTTCTCATAGGCAGAAAACCTTCCACCTACTCCCAGCATCAGTGAGGTCCGCCGAGTACCGTTACCAGCGATCTCCGAACCGCAAGAGTCCGATTGGTTATCTAATGCCACATCGTGCAAGGTCGGGCATTCTCGATAATAACCATGATTATTGGCTATTTGCTTTGTTGTCTTCTTTTCAAGCTCTTTGAAACCGGTACTTTATAATAGTGGGTTGTCTGAATAAGTAAAGTCAGCGGCTTGTTAGTTTTTTTTTTAAGTTAAGTTTGGCTGCATTACATGGTGTATCGTCTATTATTTAGAAGTGATTATCATCATTGTTATTTGTTAGACAGAGCGACTGCTGAGCTTGAGGTCCCAGGTTCGACTCGCGTCGGAGAAAGTGTATATAATTAGGTTTTTCTTTTAGGCACGACGACATAATTATAATTGTAGACGCTGCAAGCACTTTTCAATAGAGCGGCTCGAAATCCAACTTTATTAGCTAAACGAAAAGATACACATTTCTAGTACCGTCGCGTCACGGCGCGTCTCTGTGTGAAGTGACCCTTAGGAATTTCTCAGTAGTAGCCGCGGTGTTTGGACCTGCAGCCGGTTGATGTTAATGAGGTCGCCCCCTGTTACATGAGACTTAGTGTCGCCGCACACGAGCCACTCGCGACAGCCACAAAAGCCGCCACAAGAAGCTAGAAGCGGCTACAGAGGTAGCTGAAGCGCGCGACAGCCATTTGTGGCCGGTGGTCGACACTCGCGGTGGTTGGCTGCTACTTTTTTTAACCAATGCATTACTGAAGTAAGAGAGAAAGGGGTATGGAATCGCGCGAGTGGCGTGTGGCGGCGTTTTGTGGCCCGTGTGTGGCCCGCCCTTAGACATAACAGGAATATAAGTATACCTACTATTAGGTACTCCTCTCCTTATCCCTTCGGTGATTACAGGAGTGATGTCATGTTATGATTGTCATCATTGCTGTTATGTTTGCTCCGACACTTTTTCTTCCCAACTAAACGCTAGGAAGTGCCGATGCCGCGGGGTGGAAGTTTTGGGGGGACTGTTTTTTGTGATTTAAGTTCAAAGAGTTCTCATTTTCAGCCTAACTTGAGGCTTCGGTTTAGATTTTGAAATACATGAAAAATGTAAATATTATCTAGATTAGCTTAAATCCGATTGCTGTTGATTTTTCTTGACACTGAATTTACTCATCCTTCAATTTACACGTAATTTGCTCGCTTGCAAAACTTGTGTTCACAAGTAGAAAACTAACATTGACAAGCGTCTAGAATTTAGGTCTTATTAAACAGAACCTTTTTTATTTATTTTAACGACGATGAAATAAATGGTTGACAAATGAGGGTAGGTATTGGTATAATTACCAACCTTTCGACTTATAACTAGGGCCTCGTCTATGGTTCCCACGCTTCACTAATTGTTAGAACCAAAAATAGTTTTAGAAACTAAAACAAATGTTGGCACAATATCGATGGGTCGTGGGTCTTTCTTGGAGGTGACCCTGGAACGTAAATGGCATTTTTATTTATATATTTAACGATTGGTTTGCGTTTGACCACTATTTTTCCGGAAGTGAAAACATATTTTTCATATTCCTCTACTATTCTTTCCTGTTAATTTCGTTGCAGGATCCAAGACAGGTAAATTCATTCTCCGGGACACGTCGAGCTTCATTGTCTCGGCGCTTTTCCGGTGGTTGCCACTGTTGATTTTTCCAGCCAGCTGTTCAGTCAGACGACCAGTCATATCTAGCCGTAATAGTCGGCCCATCTCAAATTAAAACAAAACTTGCAAACAAGATTTTCCCCGAATCATTAATCGGTCCTTATTCATTAGGTTGAAAATGCTTTATCATGGTGCAAAATCTTTAGATAAAATATTTGGAAGATTCTTCACAAACACTTAATTGTGACGATGACGGAGATTCTAAAATTATGAGAATCACTCAAGGTTCAGAATTCGAGAGTGCTTGTAACTTGGCGAAATTCTTGGCTCACTTGATTCGACGGAATTTGAGATAAGTGCACTGAAAAGGGAAGTATTTTGAAGAGATTTTGGTTTGTTTACATCGCCTTGTTAAAAGTATTTTTGGAACCTTTTGAGGAAATAAGGTTAAGGTTACTGTGTCACGAACGGACTTACTTGACTTAAAAGGAAGTCTGAGCTGTTTACGATAAGGGTTTGTAAAAGAAAGCTCCGCAATATTTCTAAAATAATAGAGAAGAGCTATTTTTTTATACGTTGCTCCACACTAGAAATTTCTTCCTGTATCGTGGGTGCGTTTACAAACATAGAAATAAAAACTCACATAGACAAACACCCAGACCCGAAACAACTATTTGTAGATCATACAAATATTTGTTCCGTGCGGGGATTGAACCCGCGACACCCTGCGCAGGAGTCGATCGCTCAACCACTGCGCCAATCGTGTCGTCATATTGAAGGATCATCGTAGATTTAAGTCAGTACAAGTCTGACAGTCCCGTCCCGCACTGGGTAGGAGGTAGGGTTGCCAACCGTACCTACTATAATATACAGTATTGTACTATATTTAGGGTCTCCGTACTATATACTCTTGAAGAAATATATACATAGTACGCGAAAATACTATATTTCCGTACAATAGCTCAATGTTTATATTTTGCGTTTCTATTTCATTAATAAAATTAGTAAAACAAAAAAACTTCCTGCAATTTTCGAACACGTCTTTAAAAATGGAGAAGTGCAAAAAAAAAAAATAAGTAAAAATATAACTTTAGTCTATTTTTTATTCTTCCCTACTAAAATCCTATTTTATTTTTTTGAAGAGTAAGTACTATATTTTTTATGGCTTTTTCAAAAAAATACTATATTCTGACAAAAAAATGTTGGCAACCCTAGTAGGAGGACTCATTTGATGACTTAACCAAGATAAAAATTAAAGGGTATATCTTACTTGGACATTCCCGTAACTTTACATCAAACAAAACAGCGATCACCGCAATCAATAAGTCACACCGTGGGGTGCAAATGAATTGTGTCGCGCTACTAAAAATCTAATTCGCTATCGAATAAGCAAACAGTGGGCCGGAAGCGGGGAGCGAGCGACGCAATCAGTGCGACGGAAACGACAATTTGGCGACAATTTCTCGTCGCTCGCCCTCGCGCCCTCGCGCGGAGAATTAGCGCTTTCGGTGTGGGCTGGGACTAATGTGTTGGTGTGTGTGCTTAGGCCTTTAGAGTGTGTTAGTGGTGTGTGTATAAAGTGGGTGTTTTTGAGTTAGTTAATTTTGTAACTGGTAGTACGAGTGTGTAGCCATGGATAGGGCCATGGCCCTATCCATGGCTACACACTCGTACTACCAGTTCATATATCATTTGTGACGTGTTCAATGATAATAGAACCTTTTTTTTTTGCAGAAAAAGTAAATAACTTCCAGATTTTAAGACCGTAAGTTAGATCGTAAGTGCATCATAGCCTTTCCCTTTTTTCCTAACCATTTTCACTTAAGACTATCGTCTACCGAGCGCTCGTCCATACTAAAAGAGAAAACGTTTTCCTGCCCCTAAATGTTATCCTATCTCAATGTTTTTTTAGAATGCTTCTGACACTGTAAAAAACTAGGTTTATAGGTTTTCTTTTTTTCAAAATTTATAATAGTTTGAAAGTAACAGGCGCCTAAAAGTTACTATTTTTATGACAAAATCTTCATTGAAGTAAAACCTTTGTATTTTAAAAACAAAGAAGTTTTAGAAAAAAAGCAAAACCTACAAACCTAGAATATAATATGCTGAAACGATTGACACCAGAATCTAAGAGATTGGACGTGATTTAGTATGTGAAAAACGTTTTCTCCCGAGAGACAAATTTCATATAAAAAATACTCACAGTCAGTCGCGAGCTGCAACGCTCTCTATCGCACGATCGGGGTTTTTTCAACGCGCGAGAGGGACAGCACGAGTTTTTCTAAATGCCTATTTTTTGAAAAGGCAGACCGCTATACAATCCTCTTAAGTTCGGTTTCCAGGTACATCTGGATGCAACTAAATTCGAATAACGTTCACGAAGTGCCTGTCGATCAGAGACCCCAGCATTAATTCAGACGTATTACGTCGTACACCGTACTTGAAGTATTATAACGTAATATGGAAAATGAAAAAACGCCTCTAGCGTTCTAAAGACGTAATTATCCATCAAAGTAACGTCAAAGTCCCCGTTTACTTTATGTCACAAAAACGTGGAACTCGTCATTAAAGGCCTCTGAATTACAAAAATACTAGTATACAACCAAGTTACAGTTAGTAGAATTGCTAAGAGCAGTGGTGGCCCAGTGGTATCGGCCCCGACTTACGAGTTGTAGGTCTCACAGAGAGGAGGCCTGTGTCCCAGCAGTGGGAACACTAGAGGCTGATGATGAAATCAGAATTGCTAAAGTACCTACCTTTGACTGCTAATATTCAAAATGATTTATTGTGATAGCCATTAATAAATTAACATATACCTACTCTTGGTCCTTTTCAAATTGTCGAGAAAGTGTTCAGTGTACAGGAAAACGTCATTTTGTCAACAATTTCTCTTGAAATCCCCCCTCGCATGCTTCACTTCAGATGGAACATTGTAAGCCTCGGGGCTGTTACGTCGGGAATTACGTTTTGTTCATGATTCTTGAGAAATTATTGACAGGATGAACAAAATTGAGGCATTGGGATCGTAGGTTCGTGCTTGTCTGTATCGGGAATGTTTTAAGAGGCTACCGTAGTTCTGGAACGCAAAGGACAAGTCAAGGAACAGTGTGGACAGTGGTTTTTAGTCTGTGAAGTCTGATAAGCTCAAGACAGGGCTCAGTGGCGCACATTGCAAGATGCCTATGTCCAGCAGTGGACAAATACAGGCTGATGATGATGATGATGATAAAGTCTGTCAAGTGATGAAGTCTGACAATCCCTTTCGCTCCACACAGGGCACTCATTAGATGACTTCAAACCCAAAAAAAAATGTGTGTTTCTTTCATGTTTGGGGGCAAAAAGAAAAACATAGAAGTTTATGGATGGATTTATTTCAGGTCAAAACGCATTTTGAATAATTTCTAGGTAAAATTGATTGATGCTTTTCGACCATTTGCGCATAACATTTTAAGATAAATATAATATTGCATTCTTTTTTGAAGACAAATAAAGTTATGCCAAAACAAATTAGTCTAATATACGATTAAGCACAACATAAACTGTTTGCCAGAAAACGATTCATCATCATCATCATCATCTCAGCCATAGGACGTCCGCTGCTGAATATAGGCCTCCCCTTTTGATCTCCACAGATACCGGTTGGAAGCGACCTGCATCCAGCGTCTTCCGGAAAACGATTATGACAAAATATTATAACGCCTAAAATTGTTATGCCGAAACTGTTTGCCAAAGTATATGAGAACAAATAACAATATGCGAAAAGAAGTCGGTTAAAAAGGGATTCCTTTTCGAAATAGTGATTTGGTATACAAAAAATTTAATTCTTTTACGAAAAACGGTTTGAGAAACGGTTTTTTAAAGACTTTTGCTCAGCCCTTTTACAATGTGTGTAGAACAATTAGCAATGATCGTTGGCGTCGCTATGAAAAACTCAATTCTAGATGCCTACTTAGAGCTCTTACACACGAGCGGCATGTTCCCAACGGCAGAGGTAACTGCAGCCGTCGACATTTCAACTGCGCGGCACACTACAACTGCAAGTGCCGCTATAGGTCGACTGCTGCCGTCGACGCGTCAACGGAAGCCATCGACGCGTCGACGGTTGCCGCCGACGCGCGTCGACGGCTGCAGTTACCTCTGCCGCGCAGTTGAAATGTCGACGGCTGCCGTCGACGCGTCAACGGAAGCCATCGACGCGTCGACGGTTGCCGCCGACGCGCGTCGACGGCTGCAGTTACCTCTGCCGTTGGGAGCATGCCGCTCGTGTGTAAGAGCTCTTAGGTTTAGACTTCCAGGAACGTATCTGCGCAAGGCTATAACATTTAGGAGAACATTTATAACATTTAGCTCAACAATTACTATTTCATTTTGATTTCTCTGCTCACAGAGGCCGGTGTACTAACAGTGGGATCATATCAGCTGATGATGATGAAGATAATGATTCAAAGTTACTGGAAACCCCTGGGCGAGGGCGGCACGGAATTGGGAAAATTGCCCATGTGGCAGAAAATAAAAAAAGTTCTTTATGATGAAACTGAAGCGCGGGCGGAGAGTAATGGGCGACCATACCTGGGTCGACGGCGCGTTGGGTTCCACGCGCGCCTCAAAGAGTGTCAGCATTATGACGGGACCCCTCTATAGAGGGCCGAAGCCTGCCGGGGTCGCGGGACTAACAAATTACCGTGACCCCAGAACGTTAAGGGCTATTGAAGGCACCGTGGATTTTAGTCAGTACGAGTCTGACAGTCCCTCCCGCCCTGTCCGGGGTGGGAGGACTCATTTGATGACTTTGACAGTCTAAAAAAAAAATGATGAAACTGATGATGATATACCGAAAATTAAAGTAAAATGAATGAAAATAAAAACAAAGAAACGCAAAAGCCAATAAACTCATTCCTTTAAAGTAACATTAGTAATCTGACAGACCACAACAGATTATGACATCATAATCTTTTAAGCACCTATGTATTTAATCAGGTAAAGAATAGTGGCGTCCAAAGTTATTTTACAACTCACTTCCACCGTATTATGATAACATACTTCATTACACATTTTATAAGCAAGAAATATGAATGAACTTATGAATAAATGAAATAAAGATGGTATACATAACATATGCAAGGTGTAATAAAAATACCTCAGAAAATCCAAACGTTGGGCGTTTGAGGCATTTTCTGTACTGTCTACCGAACGACAGGACTAAATTGGAGAAATCATTTCTTTTTTTTTCTATCCTTTATTATCAGGACAAGATTATAATGTAAAACAATCTTCGGAAAATCCACCGGTACCACCCAGCTCATTCCTTAGAGACAACGATTCTTTTGCCTGATTGGTCTTACTTATTCGCCCACGCGATCCTTTGCCTTCGATGTTCCCAACAACAACCAATTTTTTATTAAATCAGGCTTTACATCAAGCAGAAATTACATTTAGATATTCTAGTTCTGTCCCTATTTTAGGTTTAACCCAATTTACGTCTAACTGTTCTTCCATATTGTCGTGCTCTCATTCCTGTCAAAGCGCCTCAGTGCACACAAATGGCTAGTTCCAAAGGCACCTGTGTCTTTGTCTTAATTGATCCTCCTTTCTATACTGCACTGATTATGTTTAAATCGCTAGCTTTAGATATGTTGTTAGATAATATAATATTCGAATTGCTACTGACTTGTCTTCTGAATGAAAAAGGGAAGGTTTATTTTGGACTAGTGATAACATATTTGTATTTTAGGTTTTATATTCCATCATGTTCTCGTCCTCATCTACATTATCTTCTGGATGCCATTCTGCTTTCGGTCGTTAGAATACACTTTTTCTTCCATTCCCCTGTCAGATGGCACAGCATCATTTGTTTCTTTTTTTATATCATTCCTTACACAATCCATTCATCCATTTAGCCGTCCTCTTCCTCTCTATCTATTGACGTTCATACCCGTTAGTCACATGAGTGTCATCCCTCATCATCTCTTTTCAATTACTAGTATAAGATAACACTGGCGCAGCTAACTCATTTTTTCTCACACTGGTCCAGCAGTGTTGATTTCTAGTGTTATCTGATGTGATATACCTGTTTTGTAACGTTTTACAAGTTTTATGATAGGATTTTGGTCAAGTGACAGAGTTTCATTAACTGAAAAATGAATACTGGTATCCCAAAACTTCACACTAGTCTGAGACTTGTAACCCTTTAACCTTTTTGAGGACAATAACTTACTGAAGTACTACCTAAACGACGCGAAGAATTTAATCTCACAATACCGACGTCTTGCTTATTTGCCTAGGTGTACAATTCTAAGCTAGGACAGAAATATAATTACAAACCAGTACCTATTTTGAGCAAATACCAGACAACTAAATTAGTAATCAAGTAGCAATCAGGTATTTTGTTCAATATGACACAAAATACATTAATACCGTTGGATTTAGAAATTCCTCAAATTCAATGTATTTCACGCAGGGGCGTAGCCAGGGCTAATCAGGGCACGTAACAAAAAAACAGGGTCATTGAACCCAACTGCGGCAAAGCCCAAAAAGAGGATGAAAATCTAATATTTTTTGTAAAATCAATGTAGTAACCTGAATTTCATTGTGTACACAAATATAATAATTGTATGAAGAGTAAATGTTATAGAAAATTTCTGCCGTGTCTTGTATAAATGAAGATTCATTATAAAACGAGCGCAGCGAGCTCTTAAAATATTCGGTTGCTCGTTTTCTGGACCACGATTAGTTTGATTTTGATTTTAAACTAATTACGAGACTCTTATTATGAATTTAAAATTATGGATGAGATCTTGTGACATTTTTCTTTACAAGCCCCGGCCCCTGCCACTCGGGGCCCCGTATCATCAATATGGCTGCAGCTACTACCCTGATTTCACGTCAAATGGCCTGACATATGTTTGTCTACAGATTACAGATAACGCTTATGATAATGATCGATTTGACCGCATTATCGTTTCGTAAATGCTAATTTTATTGATATACTATGTTTGGAATGTAAACAACGTGGGCCTTAGGTGACTGTTATATCAAACATAGGAATATTGCTACCGATGCGAGCTTTTATAGTTAGTAAATATTTTTAATGAATAACGTTAACACAACTTATCGCCTACGCTTGTAATCCCCCAAAACAGTAGTCAGAGGTCTATAGGTCTAAATGGAGTCTTTCGTCAACTGAACCCACTCGAATCATATTTTTTATATATTAGAAGAATGAATGTAGATATTGTTGACAACTAGATGAGGTTGGTGTTTCTAATCTGACTATTTTGAGAAGAAATACTGAAAGCATAGGAATTTAAGATCGTATTTCGAGAAAATAACAACACAGATTTATATAGATCTGTCCAATCAAAGCACACATATAACAGTTGCGAAGCTCTACTGAGGAGTTATTTTATTATATTACTCTATAATTCCAATCTATTATTCAATTAAGAGAAAGTCGTTCCTAGTTTTCAGTTAAAACGGATTTCTGACAAAAGAAAAACCATAACAAAGTGACTCGAGAGAGATAAACATTTTTCAAAGCTATAAACTGCATTAGTCATAGTCTAGAATGCGAGCTGATTCACAATGGAATCCGCTACACCCCGTGCATACCGGATTTTATCTCTAAAATACTTGCTCCTGTAAGGACGTAACCTCCACCTAAATACTTTCTCTCTCATTCCTTTGCAAAATCACGTACTGTGAAAGAGATAGTGGATGCCAGGGAGATTTGGTCACATTTCAACTGGAATATAGTATTGTCAGTGGATGTTTTACGTTTTAGTATTATTTCGGTTCTGTGTTATATTACTGGAATACCGGCTATTTTATTTGTGCTGACTTTGATGTAGTAAAATATGTGATCAGAATATTTATATTGTGATTTTTGGTATGATGGAAATGAAGTTGAAAGGTAGATTTCCTTTACACGTGTCAGTTCTTCAACTCAATTTTGTTCATCCTTACCTGTTATTTTATTTTTCATACATATTTTTCATACATCTATTAAATATCGAATGTCTTGCTTGCGGACATGTCGGTTTCCTAACATGTGATATGTTTGTATATGACAATCAATTTCTAGCTAGGGGTTGGCGAAGCCATCTTCTCACAACGAAATAAACTTGATTATAAACATTGGCAGCCCTGAGTGTGTGACCGGGATGGCGCTAGACGACTTGTATAGCTCTGTCACTTTCACTCGCCGGAACAAGCCTGGTTTTAAGACGTTGTAATACACCCCCTGGTCGTCTACCATGACGTCTTAAAGCGTGAGTAATTAGGTTGTGGGAAAGGGACAGAGCTAAATAAGTCGTCTAGCACCATCTCTTTCCCTGTTCCCCCCAATGTGCCCTCCTCCCGTTTATGCCATATTTCCTTGACCTGCGAGAGGCTCAACCAGATTTTACTCGCAACATTTTGACTATAATTCGCCCATTTTCTGGCTGTTGGTCAACAATTCTTTTACCGCCTCTCAGTGACCCTTCACCTCTACTCCATCTGCCGTCACCACGTTTTGCCAAGTGCTCACCTCCACTTCAAAGGCATCGTCATCATCAGCTTATAATGTTCCCACTGCTGGAACACAGGCCTGCTCTCCATGTGAGGGAGTGGGCTAGAATCTACTAACTTACTTTAAAAGCATTTGAATTAAACTAAAACTTTGTAATTTTTTCAGCGTGTCAATTTCCAGTTATTCATGTTTCAAGCCCTATTATCTAATATTGGTCAGTTTCTTAAGTATTAATAAATTCCGCCTAATGCGAAAGAAATAATGACATTATACAGTTTGACGTAGTTCGCGTGCTCGCCAACTATATCATAACAGGGTTGTTCCTTCCAAGTTTTACATACAATTCTTCCTTTTTAAATATACTACTTTATTCTAAAGGAAAATAAATGAAAGTAAGGTTCTGTTGCATTGTCTTTTGGGACGCAATAAGTTATAAAGTTTCAGAAGTGACACTTTGTGCATCTTGAAAAGATGTTTCTTCGTTTTGAAAATTCACAGCTTTTCTTGGTAACTCGAACAAGATTTTATTATTAAACCTTTCTCTGTACTGTGTTCAACTTTTCTTCTATTATGTAGATTATTTTTTAATGAACAAAGCAGTCCGAATAGAAATAGCTTCAGAGGCGATTCTGGCGGTAATATCTCACGTCGCATTCGCTTCTTTGAAACAATACAACGGACACAAATATAGAGCCCGACTGCACGAATGGTGTTGGTGGTGTACGTGGTGATGATAACTATTTTTTTTACGTAAGTATTTCACCTCTATCTCACCCGATGATGATGCAGTCAACTGTGAAGAACGCTTGCTTAGAAGTAACTTGATCATGTTCACTCTTAACTTATCTTAATGATTTAGTGCCAGTGTACATTCAGATCCAAGGGGTATCGTATCACACAGTACTGGAGTAGGTATATGGGTGATCACTCCATGTAAAATACTGATATTCAGCTACATCCAGTTGGACTGGAAGCCGACCCAACATACACACATCAAAAGTGTCTAGGGATCAACATATATTATTGCAATAACTTTTCTCCTGATTGATATTAATTAAAATGTTCTTTAAGGATTCATCAAATAAAGTGTTATCGTTTGTCACAGTAACGATAAACCAAGTCACCTTTGCATTCATAAAGAAATTTGCCATTTTCCTAATAAAGGGATTTTTGACATTTGAACCACTAACATTAAAGTTCGAAAAAAAGACTGAAATAACAGTTTTCTTTAAAATTTTAGTGGGTAACTTAAACAATTAATAATCCGTGTTTCTACCGCGAACACTTACAACACAAGAACATCGGTTTGGCATACTCAAAATGAGTTCATCCAAATCACGCTGTGGAATGGCCGCCCATGTTCGTTGCAACAACAAAAAAAGGTCTTCTTGCGACTGGATACCCTCCATATTCGGCAGAGCTCTTCTCTGTAGCATATCCCATGCATGCTCAATCGGGTTCAAGTCTGGCGACTGAGCAGGCCAGGGCAGGACATTGATGTTAGCTGCGGCGAGAGTCTGTCTTACAACTCTTGCGGTGTGCGGTCGTGCATTATCATGCATTAACTGAAATAAGGGACCGATTTGCACTTGTAGAGGAACGATGACGTCTGATACAATCGTCTCAGCATAAATTTGAGCGTTGAGGTTGCCTCTGATCCAAATCAACTCAGTTCTTCCGCCGATCCAAATACCCGCCCATACCATGATGGTTCCACCACTTTAAGGATGGACTTCCTGGCAGGATTTTAATCGCTGTTGGCGTCCAGGGGTTCTCCAGTGTCGTATACGTCTTGTATCCGGTCTCATACCAAAACGAGACTCATCAGAAAAGCACACGAAACGCCATTGTTCTTCTGCCCAATTTCTGTGTTCAAGAGCCCATTGATATCGAATCCTACGATTGTGCATTGCTATAGGTGGTACCCGTAGCGGTCTTCGGGAATGAAGGTTCACTTCATGCAAGCGGTTTCTGACTGTTTGGTCGCTAATTAAGTTCCCTGAAGAGTGATGAAGCCTCACGGCTAACATCATGGCGGTTATTGTTGGAGCTCTTCGAGTTAAGATTTGAATGTATCGGTCTTGTCTCCGTGTGGTGCAGCGATACCGTCCTCCATGGCGCTCAGCCACGGTACCAGTGCTTCGGTAACGTGTCCAAAGTCGACTGATAACACTCTGACTTGTCATCATCATCTCAGCCATAGGACGTCCACTGCTGAACATAGGCCTCCCCTTTTGATCTCCACAGATACCGGTTGGAAGCGACCTGCATCCAGCGTCTTCCGGCGACCTTTATAAGGTCGTCTGTCCACCTTGCTGGTGGACGTCCTACGCTGCGCTTGCTAGTCCGTGGTCTCCACTCTAGTACTTTTCGACCCCATCGGCCGTCTGCTCTGCGAGCAATATGGCCTGCCCATTGCCACTTCAGCTTGCTAATCCGGTGGGCTATATCGGTGACTTTAGTTCGTCTACGGATCTCCTCATTTCGGATTCGATCACGTAGAGAAACACCTAGCATAGCCCTCTCCATAGCTCGTTGAGCGACTTTGAGCTTTGAGATGAGGCCGATAGTGAAAGACCACGTTTCGGTGCCGTAACTCATCACTGGTAACACACATTGGTTGAAGACTTTCGTCTTGAGGCACTGAGGTATGTCGGACGAAAAGACATTGCGTAGTTTCCCGAACGCTGCCCAACCGAGTTGGATTCGGCGGTTGACCTCTTTCTCGAAGTTGGACCTACCTAACTGGACTACTTGTCCTAAGTAGATATATGAGTCAACAACTTCGAGTACCGAGTTTCCAACAGAGACTGGGGTGGGCACAACATTGGCATTTGACATAATTTTCGTCTTGTCCATGTTCATTTTCAAGCCCACCCGTTGTGAAACTCGGTCGAGGCCATCGAGCATCATGCTGAGTTCCTCCATCGACTTTGCCATGACTACGATGTCGTCGGCAAACCGAAGGTGAGTGATGTATTCGCCGTTGATGTTGATGCCAAGTCCTTGCCATTCCAGGAGCTTGAAGGCGTTTTCCATTGCGGCAGTAAACAGTTTCGGGGAGATAACGTCCCCCTGTCTTACGCCTCTTCTCAATGGAATCGCCTTCGTGCTCTGCTCCTGTACTCGGACCGACATGGTGGCGTTATTATACAAGCACTTCAACACCTCGATGTACCGATAGTCAATATGGCATCGCTGGAGTGACTCAAGTACCGCCCATGTTTCCACCGAATCGAAGGCTTTCTCATAGTCCACAAACGCTAAGCATAATGGCAAGTTATACTCTTCGGTCTTCTGTATAACTTGCCGCAGCGTATGGATGTGGTCTATGGTACTATAGCCTCTTCGGAAACCGGCTTGTTCGGGAGGCTGGAAGTCATCAAGTCTGTGTTCGAGACGGTTCGTGATAACCCTTGAAAACAGCTTGTAAACATGACTTAGAAGCGTGATGGGTCTGTAGTTCTTCAATAGGCTGTTATCACCTTTTTTGAAGAACAGCACCACATCACCTCTACTCCATGTTTCAGGCGTTTTGCCCTCGGAGAGGACGGAATTAAAGAGTTTCTGGAGGACTTTAAGTACCGGTGTTCCACCCGCTCTCAGAAGCTCTGAAGTGATTCCGTCCTCGCCCGGCGCCTTGTTGTTCTAAAGCTGCTTCAGGGCCATCCTAATCTCGTACAGACTGATGTCCGGGATATCTTCGGTATAATGTCGGGACAGCTTGGCTCTTGGATCTCCTACCAAGCTGTCAACGGGCTTTGCGACCGAAGTGTATAACTGTCCATAGAACCTCTCGATCTCGCCTAAAACCTCTGCTTTGGTCGACGCTATGCTGCCATCCTCCCGTTTCAGCTTTGTCATCTGGCTTTGCCCAATAGACTTGTCCTTTGCGAACACTTTAGAGCCTCTGACTTGTATTCAGAGCTAAAGCCACAGTACGTTGCCGGGAACCAGCTTCTATCATTCCCACGGCTCTGAGCATTTCTTCCCTGCTTAAATGACGTCGCCGCTCCATAATAACGTTGGTTTTAATCAGTAGTAGGGAAACAGTAGCACTAATAATGTTTTCAATGCGTTGTATGTTTTTATAGGGAAAATATTGACAGCTGATTTTCATCTTTTACTCGAATTTGATTTACAGTTCCTGATTCAAATTATGAAATGCACCAAAAAGGATCCATATAAATTTATTAAATCATAAATTTATTACAAAGCCACATCTCAATCTCAAGAAATCCGCATAAAAATGCTTGATCCCTAGACACTTTTGATGTGTGTATTTGGGAAAAGGCTAAACAGAGCTTTGTAGGACTTATCCCAGTTTAGTTAAGTAAATACATACCACTTTATCTTAGCAGAATAAATACACATTACTTAAGGGTGCCAACCCTAATGAGAGCGGTCGATGACTCGGCGCGATTAGGCGACACGCTATGATATCCTAATGCGCGTAAATTATGTAGCTTTTTATATAGAACACACTTTATGTAGGCCAGTAATGACTTGATGTATTAATTGTTATTGTTGGACTTTGTTTTGTGGTTTGTTTTGGTGTTATTAAATGGGTCCGGCATCCAAAACAATGGGCTTATAGACGGCGAGTATTCGGTAGCTCGACGTCTAATCAAGTACCAGGCCAAAATCAACGGTACACGCCTTAAGGAATTGCCGGTAAACTTACAGGGTCATGTGACTATCAAAAAAAGGGCATAATGGGCCTGGAAGGCAATGGGAAACCGAATCTACAAGGTGAATTTTTATAGTCAGGAAGAGTCTGTCATCAGTCATTTTTGCAGCTTGACTCAGGGATGAAGGACTCATTTGATGATTTTACCAAGCCATAAAAGAGGGTATTCAAAAGATACAACGAAAAGACTAGCTAGGTTCAAGCAAGAAGAGAACATACCAAAAAGAGCAATACTTTAACTCGAGCTCCACAAAATTATGGACAAAAGAGGCTTGAGTTCAGGAGAATTTTAGATCATCGAAAGAAAATCTTCAACAGTTGATCATCATTTTCTCTTCAGGTTAAGAATACAGACATTTTATGGATTATTTCTGATGAATACGTGTCTTTGAAAAGTGATTGAATCGTTTAAACGTCAGCAAAACAATACCCTATAGTGTAAGAAATACATATCAATTTTCTGTTTGGAGGTATTGCTAAAATCTGTTACATAATTCTGTATAACAACACACCTCAAGTTTCTACACAAAGAAAATACACTCACTTGCTGCCAATTAATTTTTGTACTTTGTACTCACTCTTCTCTTCTTCATAATACATGTTTTCTTCCTTAATTAATTGAAATAAGTAATACACGAATAAGATAACGATAAGTTTCAACAGTAAACATGAAAATATTGAAGAAAATCCCCACGTTCGCACGATTTCTCGGTTTTAAGATATTATTTCTCCCCGTTCTTACCTGGCTTAATTACCTTCCCTATATTATTTGCGTACATACACCTACCTCCCTGCCTGCCTAACATACATTATTTATGGTGTGTATCTTACAGCGTGCGTGATTCAACTGAGAGGCAGGAATGAGAGCAATACAGGTTATGTGCAGAAGTTCTAGGAACTATTGAGTATTTTTAACAAAACTGACGATTTTCCATTGTTCGTTGACAAAACAAAAGAGTTTTGCTAGAACTTTTACCGTTAGGTTACTTCATAATAATATCGCATTGCCTTTTTGTGTTTTCTTTTTTTTATAATATTTTTAGTTTTAATTTTAATTGAGTATCTTGTTGTAAATAATTAGTTCGTAATTTAAGTTTTTGTGCATATTTTGTAATATGTTACAGATATTGAGAATATAAGAATACCTATTTAAAGAAGAAGCACTGGGACCTTTGTCGGGTCAGAAACAAATCACTGTTTTGCAGATTTGTAACTTAAAGACAATGGTGAAATATTAAAAGCAATTATAAAGTAGGTATCTTAGGTAGGTTACCTACAACTATCAGATTCCAGTACTGCTTCGTTTTCTAGATCATTAATGACGTCCATGATCGAATTTTTATTAAAAAAAAAACAATAAATTAATCCAACCGTAAAGCGGGGATCGAACCTAACTTCCCTACTATGTTGAGATTGGGTCTGTCTAAACCGCTGCACTTGAATACCAGTATTTTACATGGAAGGGACTGCCTATATAATCTTCACAACCCAGTTACCACTGCATAACAGATAGATACCCCTTAGTAAACAACGGTTTTACATATACAGGGTGGAATTTTGTAATGCCACTTGGAGGGAAAGTACTCTTAATACTGCAGATAGAAAATAGGAAAACCAGGAAATCAAAAGTTACAAATTCAATGAGCAACTAATTAGTTAGTTTACCATTTTTTGTAAATAATTAAATTAATTTAAGATTTCCTAGTTTTCCTTTCATTTAATTTATTATGTTTGTTAGAGAGATTTCATCCTTATAATTGACCCTAACGATCGATGCAATAAAAGTACAGGGTACCTATAATTTTTTCAGTTTTTGGCCGGTTCGATTCCCGGGTGTGGGAGAAGAGAATTTTCGAAAATCTTTGAATGCAGTTTGCTTTCTATTCAAAAATAAAGGAATGTTTCCTTTGAGTAAAATTTTCTATCTGCAGTATTAAGAGTACTTTCCCTCCAGGTGGCATTATAAAATTCCACCCTGTATAATTGGAGCCAAGAATCAGGCCTTCTGCCTTCCGCTTTGTATTGGCAGTGCGTAACTGAGGCACCGCAATTAGCCAGCTCGGAAAATTGATTGCGATCATCGTTTATATCGAAATAATTGTTACCCGCTACTGTTTTATAGTAGACATATCCTGAATAAAATAGTTCTCGTTCGCCATTACATCTTACGGAGGTAATGTTTGATCGTAAGGAAATTAGGCTAACAAGTCGTGTTTCGGATTATAGCATGTGATTTCCTGCTGTTCTAGCTCTCTGAGCATTTATGGAATCAATTTGTGTGTTCACACTTTATGAGACAAATTAGGATTGGCTGTTAATAACCGTTATTTTCTCGAAAATCTGAGTGCTGCTGAGCCGTCCCATCTAGCGGAAAAAGAAGTAATATTTTTGAGATGGATAACCACCAATGCAGCCATCAATATAAGAAAGTTTTCTCATCAATTTACATTATTAACCTCATCAATATTTTGATGTATTTACTTGCAATCGCGGACTTCTTTTCATTCTAGCACATCATGAAAAATACGAGATGAAAAAATAAATATTAAAAAAAACAAAAAACCCGACTGCGTAAAAAAACTAAAAAGAAAGAAACAAGCCCAGTAGTTTAGAATTCACTCATTCACACTCACAGTCGGGGCCCATTCAAATTATACCAATCAAATCTTCATCCATCTTTCAACTTCATGTAAGCCAGATTTAAAGTAAACCTTATCATCAACATACGAGTACAACTCACAAATCTAGGGTTATAATTATCTAAGTTCATTAAAATCTAGAGCGATAATACGCAGTTCTAGTTAATCCCCAAACGAACTGCGAATGCGAACGGACGTAGCTAAATCAAATTGCATCGCAGAGGTACAGAATAAATAATAATTTTTATACACAGTATTTCAAGTCAGAACAAATGTTAGGAAATGGCTCACATACGTTTACAACTTTTACATAAATTCTTATCATGTTTCTGATAGATAATGTAGTGCAAGAAGACAGAGAATCTAATTGACAACCGCAACACCTGTTTTTCAAAAAAGGTTTTTGTTTTCACCATCACCACCAGTTACTGGGGTTTGGAGGTCAGATACGCAATAGAATGCTGCTATTCAGTTGCATCCGGTTACCTTTGACTGGAGACTGGAGAAAAGGCTGGGCACATGATGTTGTGTTCTGTTCGTCGCCTGTTTAAACTGACAATTTTTCGAGTGCTTTGCAGGCAATCCAAAAAAATATTTGGAAGCGACAATATCTTAATGACACAACAGCAATGGCCAAACTGAATAGGATCAAAACCCATAAAGAATCTAGTTGATTTACTGATCACATTTATACCATGGTAGCGGTTGTGACGGTGGCACTTATAACAGAATCGGCTCGACCAATGAACGTGCGCAGATAAACGAGGAACACTGAGCCGTTGTACGTGCGAGGAGCAGCGCGTAACGCGGGAGCTATTAGTTAACCGCATAGCCATTGAAATATACTGCCTGTAATAGGAAGTTGCTGGTTTAGGAGATATGAGCAGATTTGGAAGAGGAGGTAATATATTATGGAAGTTAAATTAATGGTTGTAGATGCCAGATTTGAATTGATACGGTAAGATGGAATGCTGACCCATTATACTCGGAAACGACTAGACTCATAACGAGCAGGAATGTGCTATAGTCAAGTGCACAAAGCAGTGGCAAAGTTTGAAAAATATGTAAGTTTGAATCAAGAAGATCATCATCGCCGCCTAGCATTTGATAGGTTGGCTTCCAATATTAGATGCGGCTATTTTATGAGGCCTTATCATGAGTTTTCAGTTATTCTGACGTAAAGTAAACTGGATATTTGACATTTTCAAATTGACAAATTTCAACGAAAAAAATAGTTCCTTCTTCGCACACCAGAGGCGCTGTTCCATTTTTCCATACAAGAAACGCTGTAAATACTGGAAAGACGCTGTAAAGTAAAATAGTGAAAACTCGTAATAAGGGTACTGAACCCAGAACCCAGTAATTGGGTTGTGGTTCCACAACCCATAAACCAGTTATTTATTTAGCTACTACTGTAGAGAGCCACACTTTTTAACCATCATCTTTTTTTTGATTTATTCCTTTATATTTATTAAAGTAAGTTTTAGAGTCAGGCGTTATTTTACGGAAATCCATGACATCCAAATGGTAAGAAGCTTTTGCTTCAGCTTTAATTCCGCGAGACAAGAAATTCAGGCCTGGATGCAGGATGCAGTCCCGCCGCACTGCTATTGGGGGCAAAACACTTGTTGAATAAAGGTTTGGTTGCATACCATGTTCATTTTTAATCACGTGGCCTGCATGTGTGCACATGCACATAATATGCATAATCACCGCATCCTGCATGAGAGTGCACCCTGCATCCAAGCCTTAATTTTTGTCTGCCAGAAATAAAACTAGATATTTTCCCCAAACTTTTTAATTTATTACCCTTTCAGACTCTTTAAATCTTTGACGTGCATCCTCATGTGAATCTAATTTTATTACAACACTTGTTACTGCAATTGCTCGGACGACCGATTACAGTACGTGTTCCACTCGTAACATGAGAAGCGTGGTTTGCTAGCCGCAACGATTTACATTGAAATAAAATAAACTTGGTAGGAAAATCGCAAAACGGGAATATATAGGTAATAAGAAACAAAAACCGACTAAAATATTGTTGGTCCATAATAACGTAATTAATATTATGATGAAAGTAAAAGCAGCACTTTGTAAACGTGTAAATGAAATAAACAATAAAGTGGCGACCACGGACCGAAAGACGGAGCGCAGGGTTTCCACTAGGTGGACCGATGACATCGTGAGAGTCGTGGGCAACCGATAGATGCAATTGGCGAAATGTAATTTTGCGTGGCGGTCTAAATGGGAGTCCTATGTTCAGCAGTAGATGTCTTCCGGCTGATGATGATGATAATGAATCCTTTAAAACGGTCGCCTTTCATAATAGTCATCTCTTCAGAAATCTTTTCAGTATTTTCAGTGTACTTCATTATTTTTCAAATTATCAGCGTCCGTCCATTTCTTTGGTTTTATACTAGTTATCATTTAGCTAAGCGCGACTGCATAGCAAGTAGTATTGGCTTTTCTATCAGAATCTTATAGTACTCAATCTAGTCTGGATTTGTGCCTGTTTGATGTCAATTGGCTCGTCCCCTATTACATGAGGCTTAAACATAATTGGCGAAACATTGTGTTCTATAAGGTACACCGTTGCCTAATCCTTTAGGGGATTAAAAGCTTCTTTCTATTTTGTTGAGAAAGCTAGTTCTTAAATCCAACATTTATTAGGATCTGCTCGTCCAACTAACGTAAGTGTCCGCGTAACAGCGGGAGCTTGCAATTAGTTGGCCCTAATACCGTCAAACTACGAAATATACTGCAGTTAGCGCCCAGTTCAATGTATATTAGTGGTTAGTAGGTTGAGTCATTCAGTATCTACAGGTATTCGCGTACACTTTTGAAATTTTGTTGCACGGGGAGATTTTTACAGGTGCAGGTTTTAAGAGTAGGCGGGATGTATTTTATAAAACTATTGCTAAATAATAAAGTTTACTAAAATAAATGTTCAATATTAATATCTTTTGTCCTAGATTTGGTTAATCGGAATTCATGGATTTTGTAGTCGAATGATGTAAGTAGGCTAAGAAAGTTTTAGTAAAAGTAAAAAAAAATACCAACGAACTGAAAAGAAAAAATAATTCTCAGGCGGCGCCAAACATACAAACAAAGGTTGCATTTTTTGTTAGCTCTTTCATAAGCGCCATTGGTCCTGACCTGACGCATGGAAGGATAACGACGAAACCAGAAAACAAATAATTTAGAGTTTTTAAAGTGTTGATCTTACGTTTTTCTCGCTTAATTATTCAGTCACCAAAATATCCATTTGTCCATATTTTAATAGACTCTTTTAATAAAGCCATATAGATTCTCGAACAAGATTTTAAACGAATAACAGTTACACCCAGCGATATCCATTTCCCCTCATCCAGAACAATATTAATACGTGAATAATAAATTGAATTCACCTGTAATGGCTACGAATGGAGTCAAGTAGCGCCACCTGCCATGTCGTTCATGAACTAAGCCCGCCAATAGGATATATGGCCGGCGTGGATCACGACTCACGCGCACGCATTTAATATCTTTGTCTGTTATGGGAGAATGTTGGAGAGTTTATGGCGATGATAAGCTGGGTTGTACTAGATAGGGAGTATTAGCACGAAAAATAATTGTTGGATTATTTTTTAAAGTACTATTAAATGTTTTGGGCGCCAAACTTCTCAAGTAAAAAGAACGGAGCATATAGTTAAACAGGTGTTATCAACTTATCATAGTGATCCACTCACAACAAAATACCTACTACATCTTTAATCTTGTCATTCATACCTCCTCACACAACTCTTACCCAGGAAGCTGTAATAGCTATTAACATGCGGTAGCGCGTGCACAGGGCGACTCACGCTTGGCCGCTTCACATGCCTTACCTGAAACAAAATGAGATGAGAATTAGATGGGATATTAGAAGTCAGTATTTAGTACCTATCATATCTTACTAGGCACTGTAAGGGTGCTCCCACATCTATCGACGCGGAATCGTTTTCCTTGAAATTTGTCAATTTGAAACTGTCAAAGTTCCAGCAGTTTACTTTACGACAGAATAACTGAAAACTCATGATAAGACCTCCTGTACTTAGGTATTTACAGAAAATACTAACAAGTTAAACAAGGAAGTCCAAATCAACCAATAAATAATAAACCCTTTATTCCTTGCAATAAAATACTAAACAAATCCGAGAGACTCGTAATAGAATCTGAATGGTACCACTGACAGCTCCCTACGGAGTACAGCTTCCTACTGTTAGCTGTTTAGAGATGAGCTATGATGCGCCAGAGCAGAAGATTAAGGCGACCGTCCACTGCTATTCTACTTTGTTAAGCTGAAAGGCTATATTCCTGTTTTTGATCTGTTTTACCAACGATATAAGTATTTTCGACACATCGACCTAGATTCGGCTAGTTTCTGCTTCATGTAGGTCTTTAGTACTGCATACCGTGGCCTTGGAACGCAAAGAGAACAAGGTGGAATTTTAGTCTGTCCCCCTTATTAATAAAACGAGAAGTAAAGTTACGCAAAGGTTAATACTTAAATTATGGTTTGTCCGAAGATTATCCTGGTTGTAACTCTAGTCCACGTTTATTAATAAGGGTTTTTTTTAATGAAAACGTTGCCCCACACTGGGAATTTCTTTATTATGTGGGTGGGACGGCCAGAACAACTACTTCATAGATCATAGTTCCGTGCGGGAATCAAAACCGCGTCACGCTCAGCTAATGATAGCCATACACCATCCTGCCTATCGAATAGCGGCTGGCTAGGACGTGGCTGGAGGTGGATCACTGTGTTGCCCAATTTCTCACCGGACATGGTAACTTTAAAAGTAAATTGTTTTCCTTCAAGCTTGTTCCCTCGCCTTTTTGTCAATGTTCGACACCTGACTGTGAATATGAACAATCAGCACATCATATTCTTTGGGAGTGTATTCTTTGGCAAAACGAACGCAATATTATGTTGGATGCTGTTCAGACTACATCTGGAGTCATTTATTATACGGACCTTGTCGAAACTCGAACAAACTTCCGTGCGTTCAAGCGTTTTTGCCATACCTATTATTGGAATCAAATATAGCAGCTCACAATTTAGGACCCATTAATATTAGTAGTCATTTTTACCCGTGGTGCTAGGCAACTGGGCTTCTCCCAGTTGTAATGTCCCTTTGTGCCTATTGGCCTTGTTTTGTTCTGTCTCCTGCTTGCATGGAGGGAAGTGGAAACATATTTTTCCTACTCCTCCACTATTCTTTTCTGATTAATTTCGTGCAGGATCCAAGACAGGTAAATTCATTCTCCGGGACACGTCGAGCTTCATTGTCTCGGCGCTTTTCTGGTGGTTGCCACTGTTGATTCTGGCTTTCAGGAGTTGCAGTGGTTTGGGAATAGTGTGGTGGGTTTGTCCCAATTAAAAAAAAAAAAATCCTGCCTATCGAACGATGGATTTGACGCCTGCAATTGTTTCAAATTGGCAGTTCGTCCATATACACCATACACCATACTGCCTATCGTACGATCGATTTGACACAACGTCAAATCTGCAGCAGCGATGCCAACTTAGCAACTTTATAGCTAGATCTAGCTATTATTCGGTGACCGATAGCTACAAATTTATAAAATTGTAGCTGTCGTCACCGAATAATAGCCAAATGCATCACTGTTGCCGATTTGACGTTGTGTCAAATCGATTTGATGACCTATCAAATTGGCTTGCCATGCTATCAAATTGGCATTTTTAAACAATGGGGATGGCAACTCAAAGCTAATCGTAGATGGCGCTGCGATAGTTGGTCTTACGTCAGATTACTGTCTATCTTGTACAAAAAACAAACAAGATTTATTATTATAAAAATTGAGTATAAATACAAAACAAATATGGAAAATTATTCGTCAATGCAAGTGCACATACTAAAAGAAGAATTAAGACGCCGCGGTGCATCTACAAGAGGAAAAAAAGTGATTTAATTGAGTGGTAATACATTTGATTTTACCGTAATAAATCCACAATTACTTGTAGTTGAGGTTTCAATTTTTGAGTTCAGGTATGTTTTACCTGTCCTCTCCCATAACAAGAATATAATGCTGTTTCTGACTTTCTATTTTGATAAAATATCATAATGTTTGAAGTCAGTAATTTTACTCACTTTTTTCGATTTAGGTTCGAGAAATATCACAATATATTTAATTTCTTAACACCACAACCATCACAAAACTCGTTCCAGGTGATAATTCTTCCGCCAGATGAACCATTTCATGATTTATAGAGCGATGCAATACTGGTACTTAACCTCCAATAGAAAAGTAGGTAGATATTATTTTGAAAAGTGTATTCGATTGTTTAGTTATGGTTTATTCATAGAATTTCATTAATAAACTCAACTAACGGCCTGTCTCGGCTTCGCAAGGCTGGATATTTGTTTATTATATAGCTTTTCCTTAGTTATAATTCAATTTGTGTTCTCAAGGCAGTCACAGCAGCTACCCATTATTATTGATAGTGTGAATTGTCGGAAATTTGTATTCTCCATCATTTTTACAGCTTATTACACAGCATCTAGTCATTTTACATTAATAAATCGTTTTTTTTTTCAGAAAATTCCTTTGAATTGACAGATCTTTTGGGGCCAAACTGTCACTTGTCACTTTGACACTTGCCTTCCCCATTGCAATTTGAAACAATTGCAAGCGTCAAATCGATCGTCGATAGGCAGGATGGTGTATGGCTACTATAAGCTACGTAGCTTAGCCGAGGGCTACTATGGACTGTTACCTTTACTGCTAGTAAATTGTGCGTAGGAGTGGTCAGAGCTGTCCCGATGTTATTGTAGGACTCTTTAGAGGAAGCTTTAACTTAAATGAGCAGACATGAATGAATATCGTCGGTGTACGAGGCATAAATCTTTGTGAGTCAAATTAAATTGGTACTTTAAAGTGTTTCTTTGATTTCTATGTAATTTATTGTATCTTTCCCGGTCATAATTACTTAGAGGGTAATAGAGATGTTACTGATTTTCCGGCTTCAGATTAGATCTTGTGCCGGATAGTCATCTCTTTCGTACGAAACACAAATTTTATTTTGACCTTTTTTTCACAGTCTATACTTATGGTACCTGCGTCTAGTTAGGGGTCAAGCGGTCTCTTTTATTGTACCTAATTATAAAACTTTTGTTATTATATTTTTAGTCTAACGGCTTTTTTGTCAAAATTTAAAATTATATATCGAATCAATTTGCATTTCATTATTCTTGCAAAAAAGAAGAGCTTTTGCTGTCATCATTTGACCCCATCTATTTAAAATCTGTTAGCATCTTAGTGAAAAAGAGTACTCTGGTTAGAATAACCCGAAAATTAAAAAAAGAACTTTTAATTGTAGAAATGAGGTTTTGTGAAACTCTCATTAGGAATACATAAACCATTTGTACACATAATCGTTCAAATCGTCCTCCGAAAAGGTCATAAATATCTTATGTAAATAACGGTCTAAATCCCAGCCACCCATTCTGCTCACCTTCATTATCTTAAGGTCGTGAACACAATGATGCATCTCGCAGTTCACTCGACGGCAGGCGACCCCGCGACCTCAACTTGTATGCAAATCATATGAATTACGACTAATCTGCATTAACAATAGAGTTCAAAACATACAATTATTTTTTCACCTCACGCGCTCGGAAAGATTCTATTTCTCATTCAAAATCTGAGCACAAAACTCCATTTTGTGCTCTAGAGCACAAAGCGTTGTTCAAAATTCGAACACGCTTTATTCAACTGTTTTCTACACTGGCAGGCGAGCCGCCCCCACTACATTTCCTCGCTATGTGAGGTGAAAAGTTGTGTGTTGCACTCGGCAGCAAAGTTTTTCTGCGTCTCGTACCTTTGAAAACTTCGCATCGCTCAGGATTCTATATTTGAACCGCTGGTTTCTCTCGCGGTTCAATCTTAGAATCCTTCGCTCGCTCAGTTTTCAATTCAAGTACTCGCGCCAAAAATCAACTTTGCAGCCTTGCATAACAAATAACTATTTCACCTCACCCGCTCGGAAAGATTCTATTTCTCATTCAAAATCTGAGCGCAAAACTCCATTTTGTGCTCTAGAGCACAAAGTGTTGTTTAAAATTCGAACACGTCTTGTATTCAATTATTTTCTACACTGGCAGGTGAGCCGCCCCCACTGCATGTCAGTGCACCGGGTTGTTGCAACCTATTTTTTTTTTCTGAACATTAGTGTTGAGTAGTAGATGTCGTAAGATTGAGTTTTTAAAATTCGAGGAAATCGTTTCGAACCGCCTGTAAATTTGTCTTTGTCTCCAACATTCACAATGGAATCCAATGAATTTGAGCAATTTTCCGCAAATTTACGTAATAATAACACACAAGTGACAAACACAAGTATTAATGTTCCAAAAAAACATTTAACTTTCAATATTAACAATTGTAGTAATTTTACTTTTAATTTCTAAATTAATAAATAAATACTTATATAGTAAATTGTTTAAGCTGTTTCTCTTACACCTACCATTTCCTCGCTGTGTGAGGTGAAAAGTTGTGTGTTGCACTCGGCAGCAAAGTTTTTCTGCGTCTCGTACTTTTGAAAACTTCGCATCGCTCAGGATTCTATATTTGAACCGCTCGTTTCTCTCGCGGTTCAATCTTAGAATCCTTCGCTCTCTCAGTTTTCAATTCAAGTACTCGCGCACAAAAATCAACTTTGCAGCCTTGCATAACAAATAACTATTGTTTAATTGTTTTAAGATTGTGGGCTGTTGGGTTTGTTCTATAACTATGTTTATTTATAGGTAAGTTGATTTAATGTTTTGCCATTTTCAATATTTGTCTTTGTCCAGGCTCTCTGGCAAAATATACCAAATTCAGGCAAAGTGGCATAATATCAGTCAATACGAAATTAGAGAACAGGAAAAGTCAAAAATACATTGAATTGGCATAAATTACTAATACCACCAAATATTGTTGAAAGTAGTAGGTATTCACAAAGGCACTTTGGTAAATAACGGAGTGTTTTGCAAAAGCTAACTTTCATGCCTTCATAATCATATAATAATGGTATAGAAAAGAATACAAAATTCCTATGAAAAGGGTCAACGTCAATCGTATTTTTATTACTAAAGGTTTGTTGCATTTTACTTTTCCTGCAAATGACTGAGGTAGGTTAAAGTCTCGTGGGGCCGCGCTGCACCGTGTAATTAATTGTGTCTCATTATTCAACCTTTAGGCGACCAATTATGATAGACATATTCTCAATTTAAGCTCAACAGCTAAAACACAAAAAAATGCTAATATAACAGTAGCCCTAAAAACCACGCTTTTGATTTTACCACACTAAAAAAAACCCTTAAAAATCATAAGTAAGCCATTCTCATTAGACAAACTTTACATTTCCTTTCCCAGCTTCTCAGGAATACCAAAGGAAATATAAACTGGAAAAGGTACTATAAATGTCTATGGTATTAATTCTAACAGTTAATATTACGTACAACGGTTTGTGTGAGAACCAAGCTTCAATGATTTAGTGGAGACTCCGACGGGCCTCGTAATAAAAGCGATGTGATTTAAACCACAGCTATGTTTTGAAATGGAATAAAACTTTAAAGGATTGAAGGAATTTCAAATATGTTGTTCAAATGACAAATTATGCTGATTGCCTCCTAATAATCCCTTTTCTATACGTCGTAAAATCATCAAATGAGTCCTCCTTCGCAGGACGGAAGGGACTGTCAGACTTGTACTGACTAAAATCCACGATGTCCTTCAATAGCCCTCTACGTTCCGGAGCCACAGTTGTCCGTTAGTCCCGCGACCCCGGAAGATGAAAATCCCTGCGAGTTATTTTAGAAGGAATATAAAGAACCTTTTTTCAAGAATAAATTGTGTAAAGTCTACTTAAATTCCTGATGTCAAATATTTCAATAGCTGTTATTTTTCTGTATCAAATGATAGCTTTACTGAAGATACTGTAGATTTCCATTGCGTAATGAATGAATTCTCATACTAAAATCAAGAGGGATCGCCCCCTACACTCAAACTCATTCATCAAATTAGAGTATAGTTTAAAAAAAAAGTACTAAATTTATAGGGTGACTGGTAATTAGTGTACGATACTTAAACACGTGATTGTGCTCATGATAACCAACAACTTTTACTATGGGAACAAACCTGAAATCGTGAAAAAAATATCAGCTGTTCAGTACATTAAGCAAACATAAATGTAAAAGTTGTTGGTTATCATGAGCACAATCACGTGTATAAGTATCGTACACTAATTACCAGTCACCCTATATGTAGTGTGCATGTCATGGTTAAATCGCTGCTGAAATTGTATCATTTAACCGGGAACATAATCAATTCCAATAATTGAAGCTTTTACTAGGTACCGACTCGTAGAACGTGGAAAAGTTCACAAAAATAAACCAAAAAGCGTACATAATTAAAGTAAAATATTTACAAACAACCATCAAAGAGCACATTACCAGAATATACAACGTGTTCAAAACCCACGTAAATATTTAAATTAAAATGTAACGAATCCAGCTGCAACATGCAACAGTTTTAACAGCATTTTAAACGGCATTTCAAATATAGTTCCAGGGCCTAATTGACAGATATTTTCACATGTAACACGATGAAACTCAGTAACTGAGCCATTACTGTGTTTATGACCAGTTAAACTGTTTCCTCGTTTGCATTAAAACATAATTTCCTGATCTGTTGAATCTTTGAACTTTAAATAGAATTTAGTTCATGGTATGCTGTTTAGTTGTGTTGCATTTATGGCTATATTACTCTCAGATGTTTGTTTTACTCACAGTAAGTTTTTCCGTACTTTTCAGAAAAGACATAAGTAAATGTAAAATAACTTAAACATCTAGGAAATAAAATAATTAAAGAAGAAATCATCAGAATTCGGGGGTCTAAAAACCATAATATGAATTTATTGTCATTGTATTTGTCAGTCTTTCTCAAACAACTTACGGTTTTCTTTTCTTTTTGTTAATAAATATAATTTCACAGTACGTAGTTTGGTGTCATTGTACTCGTATTTAAAAGTTAATAATAATAATAATATAATATTCCACAACTATCACACAACGCCATCTAGTCCCAAGCTAAGCAGAGCTTGTGTTATTATGGGTGTTAGACAACTGATAAACATATTTATATATTTCTAAATACATACATATTATAGATAAATTTTATTACACCCAGACACAGAACAATTGAACAGGGTCATCACACAAACATTTGTCCTGGGTGGGAATCGAACCCACGACCTCTGGCATAGCAGTCAGGGTCACTAACCACTAGACCAACAGGCCAGTCATTTAAGTTCTTTCTCAAACACGTTACGATTTCTCGTGTTTCTTTTTTTTTTGTAATTATATTTTCACAGTATGTAGCAGGACCACGTTGCAGAGAACTAACCTTAATTAAACTACGAATTTGTAATTTGGCTGAAAATCTCCAAGAGTATGTGAGTGCACTAGCAAGTGCACATGTGGCACTACGAATTTTAATTAAACCTTTTTGGCTACTGCAGAGTTAATAAACATAGAGTTTTTATGTAATTAGTTTTAAAATTCTACTTTTTTTTCATTATCACAGTTACGTTAACACATTAGCTGAAACAATAAGCACAACATGTAACTGTGACAATCGATAAACACATAAAACAAATCATAAATTCTAATGTAAAACAGAACTACTCACATTCAGGGCCCATTCAAATTTTACCAACCAAATCTTCCCATGGGGCCCGACTGTGAGTGGTTCTGTTCTGCATTAGAATTTATGATTTATGTGTGTTTCGATTATAAAACTATTTCAGTTGTGTAGTTATTTAGTATTACTTGACAGAATTCTAAACTACTGATGGGCTTGTTTCTTTCTTTTTGGTATTTAGGTATTTAAGTTAATTTTTTCACGTATTTTTTAAAATTAGTTTTTACGCAGTCGGGTTTTTTGTTTTTCTTTCATTTTTTTTTTCAAATCTCTAACTGATATGACATACTAATTAGATTTGCAATTTATTGATGCTGGAAACTGGTCTATTCTCAACTAACTCCTCGACCCCGAATGGACCGGAAGGGACTGTCCCTGTCAGGCATTTGGCCTCAGCCTCAAAGTAACATGAAAGAAAGTAATTTCCAACATTACTCTTGCATGTGAAACCTTTATTAGCGAAATGGTTCTCTCCCTACGGGACCATCATGCCATCATGTTATCTAAACACACCCGCGAGCTATACCACTTTGTACAACACACTATAATACTACCTACTCGTACTTTAAATACCACTTTGGTTCACCTTCACTATTATTAAGATACCCAGGTATCTTTTGCTTTTCTAGGTCCTGGGGGGGTATTACAACGTCTTAAAACCAGGCTTATTCCGGCGAGTGAAAGTGACAGAGCTAAACAAGTCGTCTAGCGCCATCTCGTTCACTCACTGAAACAAGCCTGGTTTTAAGACGTTGTAATACCCCCCCTGTCCGGTAAATGTTGCTAGGATTCTTAAATACTATGCTTTAGGGGGATAAAGTGCTTTAGCTCAATGTCCGATCAAGGACTAGGCCCGATTCGACGGCGCGTAGTGTTCCATGTGAAACTAACGGGCCCACCATAGGGCCAAACGCTATGCTAGCGAAGGAGGAGGTGAGACGTCGTGGAGAGGACAGCGTCCACCACTCGACCCTGCCACCGCGGGAGACGCCCACGGTATCGACTCTTCTACTCCAGATTCATATTTGTTGATTTTACAAACCATAAAAGGGGTGTGATCACGTGTGTCTGTTACACGCGTCATGACAAGTAAGTACATTTTTTGATTTTGTGTTTTCACAAAGTACTAGATTTTTCTCCTGGATCGCGGGTGTATTCCCATACATAGAAACTCACATACACTAACTATTTAGACTCGGAAAATCTACATGTAGATATTACTAAATATATTTATTCTGTACGGTAATCGAACCTGCGACACGCTGTACAGCCATCCACTCAGCCACTAAGCCAACCGAGTTATGACAAGTTAGGATCAAATATTACGTAATTATCTTGGTTGCGTAACCTAAAATCTACACTATTAAAAATCTAACCACCGAATCCAACAACCATTCATCATCAACATCATCATCAGCCTATAATGTTCCCACTGCTGGGACACAGGCCTCCTCTCTGTGAGAGGGAGTGGGCCATAATCCATCACGCGGGCTCAGTGCGGATTGGTGGATGTTACATGTCTTCGAATTTTTGGTTCGAGGACATGCCGGTTTCCTCACGATGTTTTCCTTCACCGTTTTGAGAGCAGTAGTGGTGAAATAAATTACACAAAGTAATGTGCCTGGCGGGGTTCGAACCCACGACCTACAATTCGTAAGTCGGGACCGATAGCACTGGGCCACCACTGCTCAACAACCATTACTTACTCCAAATCCACCATCAAAGAAGTCGGTAAAAATCGGATCTGCATTACATTTCTTTTGTGATATTCGCCTATCGCCGCCATTGCGGTAGCCTATTAGATCCCAATGCGATAGCAGTCAGACCAACACGATTCAGGACTCTCATTCCGAACTAATAAACGAGAATTTTGGAACGGAAAACCCAATTACTTCTTTTCCGATTCCGGAATTTCGGATTCGGAAACGGAGTTCACTTACAGTCGACAGAAACTGTATTTTGTCAGAGCTGCATAACTAATTGTTAGACATTTAAACCGAGAACAGAACAGAAATTAAAAAAAATGAAACTAACTAGTTTAGTTTTTCAGAAATAATGGAAATTATATGTATAGGTACAGGCAGGCCTGGCTCACTCCGCGGTGTAGGTATAAAACTGCTAAAAGATGCGGGGCCATTTCGAGGTGGCCGTAACAAACGGCTGTCGCGCGCCGCCCGTTTAGTACGCGCTCCGTATCTCATTTATTTTTGTTACTTGTGATTACGTACAAGTAAAAATGAAGATAATAAAATATGAAGAGTAGCAAAATATTGCATAAGTAGCTTTTGGTTGTTTAAATAATAACAGTGATAGGAGCCTCACATTTTTGTTAAGTAAAATTAATACGATCAGTAGTATGCTTTTATTTCATATTTTTTACGCCAATCAGCCCGCTGAAATATGCATGAAAGAAGCAATAATGTATTAAATAATGAACTATAAAAAAAGTAAGAATGTCTGTTTACACAGCACATGAAATTGAAAAAATAACCTTTGTTCTGAGACTATCAGAACATCAAAACAGTGCAGTGTTATTTTTTGGAAGTTCTATAGCAAAAGCTGTTCAGTTTGGAAGGGTTGAGTTGACAAATTAACTGAACATTACAATAGAATTGACGATCATTATATAACTTTACCTACCTACATCCTACATTTTTAAATATTATTCTTTTTTGTTTTTCTAAGATGAAATGTTTAAAATAGAACAATAATAGGTAGAAAAGATAATATTGGTATATATCATTTCTAACGTAAGGTGCCGTAAGTACTATTAACATTTTGTGCTACCTATCGATAATGTATGTAGTAATCGATGACGAAAACAAAACGATATAGGCTGATAATAAAAACAAAATTCCTTGAGGAACATTATTTTATTTTAATAATGTAATTTAACATATTATGCATATAGACACCTACCTACCTAACTGTGCCTCCTAAACTCGCAAGTTACAACCCTATTGAGCGCGGCGAGCGTTGACCTTGATGTGACGTTAGCGTCAGATAAACTAAAATAAACTCTCGCGCGTAACCATTAAGTACATTTTTGCTTGCGCACGGGAAGTTTAGGCTATTATAAGAGTAGGTGAGCGGTACGGCTGCAAGTAAAAATGTACTTTATTTTCTCGTGCATACATTTTACATTTGTTTGATTGTTTTTGGGAAGAGAATCATCTGTAGTACTATTATATAATCTGTGGTACAGGGTGAATTTTTCAACTGGGCGTGGATGGCTATACCTATCCGAAACTATGAGGGATATCAAAAAACATTGAAAGGAGTCTCGACGCCGATTTTGACAAAAACTAAAACTGCATCAATACATTTTCGAAAAATCGATAATCCTGGCCAGGAATCGAACCCGCTGATTTTGGAAAAAAAAATCATACCCTGTATTATTACACCATTTGATAGTGTTGTTTACAAGGATTAAATTCTGGGAAGTAATCATGTACGACAAACTTAAGGAAAACATATAATTTAAAAAACGTGGAAAAAAAAACTGATCTATCTTCAAGGCTAATGGCAAGGGAAATTATGACTTTATACCTGAACAAAACCGCGTTATAATTGCATCATTTTTTTCAGTGCTCAGCTGTGCTTTGATAGGTCCAATGGGCTTCATCTATTCGTTGGCCCAGTAATTTGCGTAGCGTAAGAATGGATCAACCACATCGTGATGCGGACTGAACTTCATATGTACTTTTATTTAGGCTTTTCTTACAGAAAACGAACATTAAACTTGCAAATAGTTTTCTGAATTCTGAACATGCACAACTCAGTGTAGTATTCCACATTTGGCGACGGCTGGAATGGCAAATGAGGTAATGACACCTGATGACCTGAGGTAATTGGAATACGGCACCTATCAATATTTTTAAGGTATTCCACATCTGGCACCTGCGAAAAACTTTTTTCAGGACCTTATGTGTGGGAAAGATATGGTGCAGTAGCTCAGGTGCTATTGTCAGCGGGTAGAATACCTCATATTTTCGCAGGTGCCGTATGTCAAATCGTTTAGTCACCTACTCGAAAAATGCAAAAAAGAAAACAAAACGAAAAGCAATCGCAGAATCTTTAACCATTCTTGAACGAAACCTTATTCACTAAGCTACCCAGAGGGAATCAGATCCAATCTAGAGGGCGCTGCACTCTGTCTAATGCCATCAACGTCGCACTCAATCAACTCTATCCATAGATAGATAGATATCGAGAATCACATTAGTGTGCTAGGGGGTTAAGCTGCTTACGGTCACCGCTGGTTATTGTCGTCAAACGGTCTTGTCTTAAGGTGATTGCGTCGATGTAGCCCGCGAAATTCAATTTTTTTTACGTTTTTTGCAATTTGCAGGCCAGCGTCATGTTGTAACTTTATCAAAATATGAATTGCGGTAATAACAAGTATAATATAAAAATTATCAAAAAAATCGCTCCATCAGCTCTCACATAGAAAAGGTGCATCGTAGTTAGATTTCGGAGATTTTAACATAATAATAATAACTAATGCTGCGGAGCGCGCCCGTCTGCTGGCTGTGGGGGAGTGGGAGTCGGGATTATGGCTTCAAGCACTCCCATCATCCAGCATTGGTACCATGATGGATGATGCTTCATTTCGGCTCGCTACAGGCCTTCGCTTAGGCGCACCTTGTGTTGCTCCGCATCGTTGCCACTGTGGTGAAGCTGTCGACAACCTCGGGCATCATGGCCTATCCTGCAGCAGAAGCGCAGGTCGCATAGCTCGTCACGCTAGCATCAACGACATTATTAGTCGAGCTTTTGCCTCCGCCGGCGTACCAGCGGTTTTAGAACCAAATGGCTTGGTACGTGACGATGGGAAAAGACCAGACGGTATGACGTTGGTGCCTTGGAAGGTGGGTAGGCCTTTGGTGTGGGACGCTACCTGTGTCGATACCCTTGCGCCATCCCACATTGCAAGCACGGCGGGCTGTGCTGGCGCAGCTGCTGCGGCTGCTGAGAACCTCAAGCGGCGCAAATACTGTAACCTTAATGGTTGCTACAGTTTTGAGCCGTTTGGGGTCGAAACGCTCGGGTCATGGGGTCCGAGTGCGCGTCTCCTTTTCAAGGAAATTTCTCGCCGACTGATCGACAGCTCGCGTGACCAGAGGGCTGGTTCTTTCTTTGGTCAAAGAATAAGCATTGCCATTCAACGTGGCAATGCTGCCAGTCTTCTGGGCACGTTTCCGGATGACAGCGATGCGGAGGAATACTTTGACGCCTGAGTATCTCTTCCTTTTTAAGTATTTTTTTTAATTTTTTTTTTAAATTATGTATTTTAGTTTAGTTTTAGTTTAAGTATCTTGTTGTATATATTTAGTTTTATTTATTTTAATTTCTAGTTTTAGTAACGGATATAATAATTAATAAATAAAAGAAAATTAAATTAAAAAAAAAAAATAATAATAATAATAAAACAAAATATACCCGAATTTATAGCCACTGGAATAACCTACATGTTACCAAAAACACATTACTCACCACAACCTTCCCAATACAGGCCAATTACTTGCCTACCCACAATATACAAAATCCTAACGTCAGCAATCACTACCAAAATCAACAAACACATAGAACATTACAATATAATAGCAGAGGAGCAAAAGGGGTGCAGACGTGGCCACATGGGCTGTAAGGAGCAACTACACACATCAAAAGTGTCTAGAGATCAACATATATTTTTGCAATAACTTTTCTCCTGATTGATATTAATTAAAATGTTCTTTAAGGATTCATCAAATAAAGTGTTATCGTTTGTCACAGTAACGATAAACCAAGTCACCTTTGCATTCATAAAGAAATTTGCCATTTTCCTAATAAAGGGATTTTTGACATTTGAACCACTAACATTAAAGTTCGAAAAAAAGACTGAAATAACAGTTTTCTTTAAAATTTTATTGGGTAACTTAAACAATTAATAATCCGTGTTTCTACCGCGAACACTAACAACACAAGAACATCGGTTTGGCATACTCAAAATGAGTTCATCCAAATCACGCTGTGGAATGGCCGCCCATGTTCGTTGCAACAACAAAAAAAGGTCTTCTTGCGACTGGATACCCTCCATATTCGGCAGAGCTCTTCTCTGTAGCATATCCCATGCATGCTCAATCGGGTTCAAGTCTGGCGACTGAGCAGGCCAGGGCAGGACATGATGTTAGCTGCGGCGAGAGTCTGTCTTACAACTCTTGCGGTGTGCGGTCGTGCATTATCATGCATTAACTGAAATAAGGGACCGATTTGCACTTGTAGAGGAACGATGACGTCTGATACAATCGTCTCAGCATAAATTTGAGCGTTGAGGTTGCCTCTGATCCAAATCAACTCAGTTCTTCCGCCGATCCAAATACCCGCCCATACCATGATGGTTCCACCACTATAAGGATGGACTTCCTGGCAGGATTTTAATCGCTGTTGGCGTCCAGGGGTTCTCCAGTGTCGTATACGTCTTGTATCCGGTCTCATACCAAAACGAGACTCATCAGAAAAGCACACGAAACGCCATTGTTCTTCTGCCCAATTTCTGTGTTCAAGAGCCCATTGATATCGAATCCTACGATTGTGCATTGCTATAGGTGGTACCCGTAGCGGTCTTCGGGAATGAAGGTTCACTTCATGCAAGCGGTTTCTGACTGTTTGGTCGCTAATTAAGTTCCCTGAAGAGTGATGAAGCCTCACGGCTAACATCATGGCGGTTATTGTTGGAGCTCTTCGAGTTAAGATTTGAATGTATCGGTCTTGTCTCCGTGTGGTGCAGCGATACCGTCCTCCATGGCGCTCAGCCACGGTACCAGTGCTTCGGTAACGTGTCCAAAGTCGACTGATAACACTCTGACTTGTATTCAGAGCTAAAGCCACAGTACGTTGCCGGGAACCAGCTTCTATCATTCCCACGGCTCTGAGCATTTCTTCCCTGCTTAAATGACGTCGCCGCTCCATAATAACGTTGGTTTTAATCAGTAGTAGGGAAACAGTAGCACTAATAATGTCTTCAATGCGTTGTATGTTTTTAAAGGGAAAATATTGACAGCTGATTTTCATCTTTTACTCGAATTTGATTTACAGTTCCTGATTCAAATTATGAAATGCACCAAAAAGGATCCATATAAATTTATAAAATCATAAATTTATTACAAAGCCACATCTCAATCTCAAGAAATCCGCATAAAAATGCTTGATCCCTAGACACTTTTGATGTGTGTAGTAATAGATTCGATAATACACAAACATGCCGCCACAAAAAATAAAAATTTACACTGCACCTATATAGATTACAAAAAAGCTTTTGATAGCATTCCTCACTCTTGGCTTATCCAAATACTACAGATCTATAAAATAAATCCTAAAATAATTGAGTTTTTGCAAAACGTTATGTCCCCATGGAAAACTACCCTTCAACTAAATTGCCGCGATAATATTGTCACAACCAGACAGATTGCTATAAAAAAGGGTATTTATCAAGGAGATTCCCTGAGCCCTCTTTGGTTTTGTCTCGCTCTAAACCCCTTGTCACACCTACTGCACCGTTGCCAGGCTGGATATTGCCTCAAACATGCAACAGAAGAAACCACTATCTCTCATCTTATTTATATGGACGACATTAAATTATACGCTAAGACTGAAAAAGAAATGAAAAAGTTAATAGAAATAACTACAGAATTCAGCAAAGATATTATAAACATGCAGTTTGGACTTGACAAATGCAAAACAGTACACATCATAAGAGGCAAAGTCAAGCCTGGCGACTATGCAATTAACACCACAGATACTATTACAGCTATGGAATCCACTGATTTATATAAATATTTAGGTTACAGACAGCTCAAAGGGTTAGATCACACAACTATAAAACAAACATTGAACACAGAATACAAGAGAAGAGTGGTTGCTTTGTGCAAAACCCAACTCTCCGGAAAACATTTGATAAAGGCGTTAAACACATACGCGGTTCCAATTCTAACTTATTCGTTTGGAGTAATTAAATGGTCAAAAACTGACATCCAACAAATAGAGAGAACAACACGCACCACACTCACTAAACACAATAACCTACACCCTAAATCTGCAATAGAAAGACTGACCATCAAACGCCAACATGGAGGGAGAGGCCTCATTGATGTCCAGCATCTTTGGAAAAAACAAATAACAAGACTTAGAACATTCTTTCACTTTAAATCACACACAAGTAGCATCCATAAAGCCGTAGTAAATAATGACAATAATTACACACCACTTAACCTAAATGAACAAATTGATACACAACACACTAACAATGAAGACCCACAGAAGAAAAAAGTAGAAGACTGGAAAAAGAAAGTGTTGCACGGAAGGCATCCCCATGATTTAGAACAACCTCACATAGATTCTATAGCATCAAATAAATGGCTGAAGATAGGTAGTTTATTCCCCGAAACCGAAGGATTCATTATTGCAATACAGGATCAGATAATTAACACTAAAAACTATAGGAAATATATTATTAAGGACCCCTCAATGACGAACGATAAGTGTCGCAAATGTCACAGCCAGCCGGAGACTATTCAACATATCACAGGGGCATGCACAACACTCGTCACAAACAGATTACACCCATAGACACAATCAAGTAGCAAATGTTATTCACCAAAATCTAGCCCTAAAATACAAACTGATACAAGATAGTACTCCTTACTACAAATATACACCACGACCACAGCTTGAAAATACTACACACAAACTCTACTACGACCGCGGTATTATGACTGATAAGACCATCCACTACAACAGACCAGACATAGTACTTCAGGATAAAGTTAATAAAGTCACATACCTCATAGACATCGCAGTTCCCAACACACACAACTTGCAAAAAACAATAGGCGAGAAAATTAGTAAGTATACAGAATTGAAGGAAGAAGTCACCAGAATCTGGACTCAGGAAAAAGTTTTCGTAGTACCTATAGTAGTTTCCACCACGGGTGTAATACCCAACCACCTCCACCATAGCCTGAAATTACTGGACCTTAAAGACTCCATTTACATCACGCTTCAAAAAGCTGCCATTTTAAACACCTGTCGAATTGTACGAAAGTTCATGCAAATCGAAGGAGATGACATTTTCACACACACACAACTCACACACGCTACGTTGACTTAGCTTAGGCCCGTTAACGTAGCTTAAACTAGCCAAAGAGCTAAGAAACAGAAGATGTTTTCCCTAAATAATAATAATATTCCACAACTATCACACAACGCCATCTAGTCCCAAGCTAAGCAGAGCTTGTGTTATGGGTACTAGACAACTGATAAACATACTTATATATTTCTAAATACATACATATTATATATAAATTACACCCAGACACAGAACAAATGATCGTGCTCATCACACAAACATTTGTCCTGGGTGGGAATCGAACCCACGACCTCCGGCATAGCAGTCAGGGTCACTAACCACTAGACCAACAGGCCAGTCAAACATGATGTCTTTGTTGTTGAATCGGGAAAGTGATGTAGCGGAATAATAATGTCTCCTTCCTTTTTAAAACACAGCTAAGAAGTACGTTTACATCCTAACATTAAACTAGCTTTTCAATTAAGGTGAATGCTCCAACCAGCCCGCGAAATTCAAATTTTCTTACGTTTTTTGCAATTTGCAGGTGAAAATACAATTTGGATTCAAAATTTTAAATTCCGAATTGTCATTTTTACTGCGATTAAAGATCTCTTTTTAGTGGCCAGGATGAAAGGAATAGTTATTTGTTATGCAAGGCTGCAAAGTTGATTTTTGGCGCGAGTACTTGAATTGAAAACTGAGCGAGCGAAGGATTCTAAGATTGAACCGCGAGAGAAACGAGCGGTTCAAATATAGAATCCTGAGCGATGCGAAGTTTTCAAAGGTACGAACGCAGAAAAACTTTGCTGCCGAGTGCAACACAATAGTTATTTGTTATGCAAGGCTGCAAAGTTGATTTTTGGCGCGAGTACTTGAATTGAAAACTGAGCGAGCGAAGGATTCTAAGATTGAACCGCGAGAGAAACGAGCGGTTCAAATATAGAATCCTGAGCGATGCGAAGTTTTCAAAGGTACGAGACGCAGAAAAACTTTGCTGCCGAGTGCAACACACAACTTTTCACCTCACACAGCGAGGAAATGAAGTGGGGGCGGACCGCCTGCCAGTGCAGAAAAGTAGAAAAGAATTGAATACAAGACGTGTTCGAATTTTAAACAACACTTTGTGCTCTAGAGCACAAAATGGAGTTTTGCGCTCAGATTTTGAATGAGAAATAGAATCTTTCCGAGCGGGTGAGGTGAAAAACTTTTCACCTCACACAGCGAGGAAATGTAGTGGGGGCGGCTCGCCTGGCAGTGTAGAAAACAATGGAATACAAGACGCGTTCGAATTTTAAACAACACTTTGTGCTCTAGAGCACAAAATGGAGTTTTGCGCTCAGATTTTGAATGAGAAATAGAATCTTTCCGAGCGGGTGAGGTGAAAATGTGATTACTTCCTTCGTGTCGATATTATCTACTTTTATTTTTATAAAGGGGTGAATTTCTCAACTATACTCCCAGCCAGATAAGTCTGGAATAAAGGTCATTGATCCTAATAATGCGTCGTTCGAATTTCGTAATACCATCGTTCGAATTTCAAAATAAAATATAATGCCAAGGTCGGCTCTTACCACGATACGTTTGTTTTGATATTGTTACGACACTTTCTTTACATTTTTTCTTATCCTTTTGAAATATTGGAATACGGATCAACGAATTTTATTCCAGACTTATCTTGATTAGCAGTTGCGTAGTCCTTATTAGAGAAGCTATCGAATGGTGTAATAATACCTACCGTGTGTATTTTTTATTTAAACTTAAAGTTTGAAACTTAGATGGCAATTCTCAAAAACGATAAAATATATACCGTCAGAAAAAAAGGCTCCAAACAATTTAGAGTATTTTTCGATATATCATATTATTATAGTTTCTGATTTGGCCATCCACGTCAATGTTTATCTAACTAGACAATAATGGGCATGTCACTCAACTTGGATTGTCACTGTCAACTTAGATTAATGCTACGAGGTCATTGACACAAACAACTTCATAGAAGTAGATTAAACTTCAGCAAAGCTAATTTAAGTTAAACTAAGATTAATTAATATTTACAGAGTGGATATTGACGAAAAAGTTCGATAAGTTTATCTGTATTTCTAACTGTGAGTTTAGGCAAAGTGACTTTGAAGATAAGTTATGATGAAAAAGTCATAAGTCAATCCTGAGATTAACTTGTAGAAATAAGAAACGCTTCAAAATTAATTACCTACTTGTAGTACCTTCATATTTTGCAGAGGATAATAAAATGTTTCTTATATCAAAAATAGTATAAAACCGGTCCGTCCGTTCCTCTGTCTGAATTCGACAAATCTAAAATTACCGAAGGGATTCAATATGCTTTACACGAATGGAATAGTTTTACAGGCATCCGACCAAGGGGCCGTAATTTCGGCCTTACTCACGTGCGTTTTGCCGAGTCTGAACTAAGAATGAAGGATGTTTCACCACTCATGACCTGCGGAAAATTCGTGGTAATACATTTTTAAATGCAATTTGATGAAACGCCATAAAAACTAGCGCCGCGTCAAAATAAATAAATTCAGTCGTGGCGGTTTTATCCGTTGACGTTCGTTTCGTTTGTAGCCGTGTCTTCGTTTTCGGACGTAGAAAGTAGACACTCAGCACCGCCAGCAGTCCATGGGTACACGGGTGGATGGTGCCGTTTTTTTAGTGAACGTCGCGTGGTCAACATATGGACAACATGCGATTCACTCGTTGATAACACAAAGCAAGGATACAAACAGCGAATGATCTAGAAGTGATCGAGTTTTCGTCCGCGAGTAAGACAGCTTGCGAGCGAGGCGATCAGCATTGCATACTATTCTCTATTAACACAGCCTTGGGACCGCGCTTACGCCGCTGGGACTACAGTTTGCTATTGCTATGCTCTAACTAAGCTACCGACAACAACACTAACCAATCGTGAGGCGCGAACGGTGAGTGCTCGCTCTTCACGATTGGACGATTTCAAAGCCGTCGCGTCGAAGAGTACGTCGTAGAGTCCAGCGATGTGATATCTTATTGACAATAGTATAGCTGGTGGTGACGCTAAGGAGTTCATAAATATAGTGTGCGCAAATCCATAATCCGTTACGGGTCGGGTCTAACCCAAATGGGACCTTTGGCCCCTTTGAACACTAATGCCCGTTTTCACCAACATCCCCTAAACTACCACATAAGTATGGGACCCCTTACGTAAAAGGTCCCCTAAACCAGCCCCTAAATAAAATTTCGTTTCACCATCATTTCAATCCCATAACTAGGGGTCACATAACTATGTGACGTATTTTTTTCGATGTGAGTGACTGTTTCCCTTCCAAACCTATCGATACTTTTAAACATTATCGTTTTTTATAAAATTCTCTAAAGTAATGACACAATTAGATACAAGCTATGATAAAAATAATGTTTTAATAGCAAAAATAAATATAATTTCATTAATATTTATGATTAATTTTATATTTTAGTCTGTATATGCAAAATGAAACTTGCATATAATCTGTGGTAACTTGTGTTTGACAGTTAGCAGCTGTGCTATCACTGTTTGTTTTGATCGCCTCTCCGTGTTTGTCTCCGTGTTATTTTTACGATTGACTTAGTTTCTATCAATCTTTTGCGTTCGACAATCGTTTACTATACGTACCTATAGTAAAATGGCAGAAAAAAGGAAGCGTAGCCACAGTGGCGGGCCTAGGGTTGCAAAATAAGGCAAGCCCAATAAAATTTTAACAGATTTCAACAAAAAAAAAAAAAAAAGTTCAGTTGTCGACTGAGTATGTAGGTATATCATCGCAGTTTTCTCATAAACTACTGGTTAGGTACAATAAATTAAAAGAGAATTCATCCATCTTCTTCTTTCCTCTTCTTTCTTCAATTTCACTCTTGCTTGTCGTGCGGTGAATGAGGTAACCAAAGCAGAAAGCTCACTGAAGGCTTGCTAGTGCTAGATTGAATATAATAACTGACTGGCCTGTTGGTCTAGTGGTTAGTGACCCTGACTGCTATGCCGGAGGTCGTGGGTTCGATTCCCACCCCGGACAAATGTTTGTGTGATGAGCACGATCATTTGTTCTGTGTCTGGGTGTAATTTATCTATAATATGTATGTATTTAGAAATATATAAGTTATGTTTATCAGTTGTCTAGTACCCATAACACAAGCTCTGCTTAGCTTGGGACTAGATGGCGTTATGTGATAGTTGTGGAATATTATTATTTATTATAATAAACATATCAGCAATTGCATACCTCCGGTGGCTTTGAAAAAAGCCGTTTGGTTTGCTTCATTGCTTGAGGGAACAAAGTTACGAGTATGGTAAATAGTTGCTTGCTTCGTAACGTAACAGAACAGGTTACAGACAAAAAACAAAACAGAAAGTTACAAAACGAAAGTTAAAAAATAGCTAGAATGTAATAAGGAATTTAAATACTTAAATTATTTATATTCTAATTGCAATCGTCTATCTTTCTTAGGAAATTATTTAATTACATCAGAGTAAAATGTTGGTGATCGTTTTAATTCTACCAACAACTGTTTTTCAATAGCTATCATTGATAATTCGGAAAGACGCTCTTGACCTTGTGTATTTCTCAGATAGGTATTGATACGTTAAGAGACGAAAAAGCACTTTCCGCGGAAGAACTTGTAGCCGGAATAGATACAACAAGATACGCTAACTTTAACAGCTCGGGAAAGGCATCTTCGAGGTTATTCTCATGAATGAAATCAATTACTTCGAACAGCCAACAATCCAACTAGTTTTATACACTGATCTATTAAATTTTCGTTTATGCGATTTACTGGTCTGAGAAATACACAGAATAAGCGTCGGTTCTAATGAAGAAATTAACTGTTTTTTCTGAGCAAAGTTTAAAGATTTTACCTTATCTTCGCCAATCAAAACTTGAACGCATTTTAAATCCTCACAAGGTACTATTACTTCCATGGTTGTAGGTAAGTCACTAAAACAATTGTATCACTGAGAAAATCTAAGAAAACACACAAAAAACTTTAACAACAAAACTTTTTCCCACTCAAGCAAACGAAACTGAAGTGAGTTGCACTCGGGTGTCGGGAAATAATTACGCAGAGTTGCAGTGTTGTCATTTAGGCAAAAAAAGTCCCCAGGTATATGAAAAATCTAGCTAGAAGTCGCAATTTTGTATATTTATGATATTGCTTGAATATTTAATTTCGTTATTTAAGTTATTTTAGTCGCTAGTTTTTATTGTTGCTAAATCTTAAAGTCTCTAAACTTTTTAAAAATCTCCAAGATCTCACAACGGTCGCTAAAACGGCAACACTGCAGAGTTTGCAAAGTGACAATACGCGTACAACTTCATACGCATGCAGGGCTTAAATCTTCATACAGATCGATTTGTAAACGCACAAGGTCATAACTCGTGACACGGCACATCGCTAAAGTGCGAAAGAGACGAGAGATAGTATTTGAAAGCCCGGTAAAAGCCCGGTACGTGTAAGCGTGATAGCTATATTTATGTAGATGCTGCAAATGCGAAACTTTGCGCGCGATCATTCGACCAATCGCGATGCGTAGTAGTGTGGCGTAGGTAGATACTTTGTGTTATTTTGATGAGAATTAAGCGCGCGAACTTTTAAATAGTTCGGGTTTGATATTGATTCTCTATCGAGCATTTTTAACGCATGCCGGGCTTTTGGGCTTGTATGAAAAGATCGCCACTGCGTAGCCAAAATTTCACAGTGGATGAAAAAGATAAGTTGGTGAAATTGGTGTGTGTATTTAAAAACATAATTTTAAATAAAAGAACAGATGGTACAACCAACCAAGCTAAGAACGAGGCTTGGATAAACCTCTGTTCTCAATATAATTCAACGGGAAATATGTACAGGTTAGTTAACATTTTTAAATAAAAAATAACATGCCAAATTTTATCATTATGATAATAATTACCACATGTGCAACTATACCTACATAATTTTTTTTATCTTAGGAGTAAAGATGCTCTCATGAGAGTTTGGGAGAAAATGAAGAGTGAAGCAAAAATATACAACTCAAGAAACAGGAGTTGTACTAGTGGTACCGGTGGAGGACCCTCAACTACAAAAACAGACCCAATTTTAGAACAAGTCTGCGATTTAATAGGTCGAGGTTGCAGTGGTATTGCTGATGTTTTAGACTCAGACTCAGTTATCACCATACCAATTTCATCGGTCAATACACATGTCATAGATCCAGAAGTGACTGGTGAAGAATCACAGGATATAATTTTAGACACTGAACTGGTTACTGTAAGTACTGGCAGATATATTATTTGATCAATTTAGTTATATTGGCCTAGGCAATTATAGGATTGTACTATGTTAAAAAATTGTGAAAGAATTTGCCTATCATTTTGTTTTTTTCTTAAATTAACTTTTCACTCAATGCTCAAGCCGATCAGATCTTGACCAACAGGATAACTCATTTGTATATAAAAAGTACAGGCTACTCATGTTAATTTTATGTAAACAGACTGTATAAAGTGCTTCTTGTAATTACATTAATATAATTAAATTGTTTTCAGGACATGTCAATAAATGAAGTGAAGGAAGATGACCACAAGGAGGTAATAAACACACCAACATGTTCCAAGATAACTGCAACTCCACTTTGGAAAAGGCGTAGACCTGTACTCAAAGAAAATAACCATCCACAGTCGGAAGTTGTGTCTACTCTGTGTACAGGATTTCAAGGCATAAACAACAAAAAAATTAAAATTGAAGATCTAAAAAAGAAATTATTGGAAGAAGAAATAGAATTCAAAAGAAGCCTGTATAGTATACAATTGGAATCTGCAAGAAAAGACCTAGAAATAAAAATAGAAGTACTAAATCAAATAAAAGGTATATTGTTATATAACATTTATTAAAAAACTCAACAGTATTACTTATATATGTATACATTACATTAATTTATTGCATGTAACAAGTTTTCAAAATAATTTGTAATTTGCAATCGTTGATAACCATATGAGTTTTGGGATGTACTGTTGGTAATACTTGCTATTTGCCCATTTGAAATAAGTTCTTCTATATTAGGAACAATATTTTCATTGACTGGCTCATGTTCATTTCTTAAAATACACATATTGTGTAAAATACAACATGCAATGATAACATTTATAGCATTCTTCAATTCTAGTCTTATACCTATGGCTAATACTGGAAAACGTCGTTTTAAGACTCCATACTGCCTTTCCACCACATTCCTGGTTTTTATGTGAGCCTCATTGTATTTTTGTTGTCCTCTTGTCGTAGGATTTAAATAAGGAGTCAACAGATGATTCTGAAAAGAAAACAATATATCTCCTGTTTTAAAAGTTCTTAATATTAAAATTTACTTTACAGGTGGGAACTTCAATCTGAAGAATTTATTTGGTGTGCCAAAGAATGAGTAAATAGACCTAAGAAACTGTATTTTTTTAATAAATCGATTTGATTATTATACATGGATAGTATGTATTTTTATTTCTATAGATATATAGAATCTATTTCTATTTTACCTTCAATGGGTATCCACTGTCACCCAGTAAATAGCTGTTAGTGTAGTCTCCACTTTCAAATCTCCTGAACGTATTGCTATTTTGATAAATGGCAGAATCATGTGTTGAACCTGGCCAACGTGCAACAACATCTCTTATTAATAAATTGGCTGATGCTACTGTCTGAACATTTATGGACATGTATCCCTTCCTGTTTCTGAACAGCTCGGCATCATCTCCACCTTAAAATAACATACAAAACATCAAATTTTATTTTGTGTAAATTCCATAACATTTCAGTACCTAGGTGTGTTTCAGAAAAATTCTGACTTGTTAAACTAATAAAGGTTAGTCTTGAGGTTTCACCTGGTGATTGAATTTTCACATGTGTACAATCGATGCAGCCAAGAACATTAGGGAATCTGGCAATATTATAAAAGTCCATCTTCACTTTTCCTTGCTCCTCACTTGTATCAGGGAAGGTGATAAACTCTGGACGTAAAGTGACAATCGCTGCAGATACTCGCTTTATTATTCGACTGCAAGTAGCCACACTGATTCCACCCATGTCTGCTACAGCTAAAAAGTGATTCCCCGTAGCATAAAACCTCAATGCTATTAATAATTGATTTATTGGAGATATAGAGTTATTTCTGAAATAAAATAAAAGCAAATGAAATGGGTAAGGACATCATGTAACTACACAAGTTTATCAGAAATATAGTCGCAGCGCCAACTAAACAAAAAAATATACCTACCATGCGCATAATTATGTAAAAGTACCTAATGATATAATTCTGTCATTGTATGCGCTTATGCTACCTACCTACTTATAAAACCTTGTAATTAGTAGGTTGTACTCACCTATTATCAGGAAATTCTAAGGCATGTTCAATCTTTTCCAATAAAAACAACACTGACGATTTACATAACCTATATCTCCGAAAAAAATCAGTTTCATCAAAACTTTCGAAGTAATTTGGTCGTTTTCGATATATTTTTGGTCTACGGCGGTTATTTACGTCAAATATAGTAGAAACAGTCTCTAAATTATCAAAAAAATCATATAAATCACTATCCATGTTCGTTGCTTAGAAGATCACTCACTTATGTGCCGGTCTATGGGCCAAAATGTCGACCACCTAAATTTAGGGGACCTTTTAGCGTTTAGTTGACCCCTAACAGCTGGTGAAACAGAAACCATCTTTTAACGGTCCCCTAAGCATGGTTAGGGGATCCCATAAACTTAGGGGATGTTGGTGAAAACAGGCATAAGCGACGCAAGTCTTACCTTACGACTTTGATATCTTTTTTTTTTTATCGTGGTAAAATCATCAAATGAGCCTAAATGGTCTGTCAGACTCGTACTGACTAAAATGCACGGTGTCCTTCAATAGCCCTTTACGTTCCGGGGTCACGTTAATGAGATAAGTCCCGCGACCACGATTTTGTTATCTAGGCGACTATCGCAATACACATACATAGAGGTTCGTACACAGGCACGCATTAATGGATACCAAAGTCGTAAGGTAAATGAGACTTGCGTCGCCTTGTGTTCGAATGGGACTAACTCTCTCTCAAATATACAATCAGCTTCAAAACTCCTCATTCGCTCCCAAACCGTAACTTCCATTTAACAAACTAATTATAGCTAACAGTACACTCGGCTGACAATCAAGCCACATACCAGACTACCCTCATTCCACAACTAAGCGGTTTTCCCGCAACCATCAATAAAAACTAACCAACCGTAGCCTGGTTCACCATATACGGGCGGCAGACGATACTGTTCCGCTCTTAATGATAGCTGGATAGTGATGTTCTTGTGCTGAATGGGTGGCGAGATAGTGATGTAGCTAAGCTATGCATCTTACTAATATTATAAATGCGAAAGTTTGTGAAGATGAATGGATGAATGTTTGTTATTCATTCACGTAAAAACTACGGAACGGTTTGAATCAAAAGTAAAAAACAAATAGTTTATAATCGGAATAAACACATTAGATATTTTTAGTTTAAAAAATGTGTTATACAAAGTGCCTGAATCGGAAAATGAGTGAGAAAGGAATATTAACGGAAGAGATATTAATGAAAAACTGCTATCAGGCGCCATCTTTCCAACATGGCGCCTGCCATAAAGTAGAAATTCGGAAAGAGCTCATAAAAATCGTTGCAGTCGTCGTAGAATTTCATCTTTTTGACCCGCAGCTGTGCCCTCAGTAGCTAATGAACCCCAGGTAATAAATTCGAATTAAGACATCTAACATAATTATCTTAAAAAATCTTTTCCATTATTGAGAAATACTAATTATAGTAATATTTGTGAGTGCTAGTACCTATCCGTTCATCGAAAAGCCAGTCCATAAATGAATCCACAAAGATAACCTATCAAGATGCGAAAATTACACAGATTCACATTTCAATTCCCAAGATTGAAAGCCTCTTTAATAAACAACTAATCATAAGTTTACTCCGTTCGGAAATGAGAGGCAGACAGACAACGCCGCGGGGCTGAAGCTAGGCACATAAAGTTAGTTGCTCGACTTGCTTGCATCTCCTACTGTGCTACGCGGGTAATTATTTAATTTTCAATCAGTCACGGAAAGATTAAATATAGACTGAGGGGTGTTGTGTAGGGAAATCAGAAGGTTTAGGCCTTTTGGCGAGGCATAGACACGTTTATCCCACAACCCGCACTGGGCACGCGTGGTGGATTATGGCCCACTCTCTCTCACAGAGAGGAGGCCTGTGTCCCAGCAGTGGGAACATTATAGGCTGATGATGATTATTATACACGTTTAGAATTAGGTACAGTGACTCTACTGGAAATGTCTTAGTTTAGGATTATGCGCTTAATAGTTTCTTGTGTTTGATTTTCCTATTTATTGCAGAAAAAGAGATTATATGACAGGGTTTTAGAATCAGCTTTTCACAAAAATCTTATAATGATTTTTGTCTATGACCATTCAAAAGTGCCTGCATGTAACTGGCCTACTTGAAATAAATGCTTTGATTTGATCTTTCATCCAAAATACTGAAAGCTTCCAAAATATTGAAAGCATCATCAATTACATCTTCCATGTCATTGGCTCACATTAGCCATTTAACCTTAATAACTTGGAAAAAGGGGGTGAAAGTCGAGAAAGCAGGGGTTGTGGGCCAAGGCCAGTCGATATCATACCTACAATCGGATATCCGGCTAACCAGCCCCGGAGTACCAGGCGAACCAGGACCGGACCTGACATTTGCGGTTGGCTTTAGATCGTATAAATCCGTAATATTGGAAACGTAACTCCGGATATCGGATCAGCGGTATCGGTCCGGAATTCCTGCGGCTTGGTTGAAGGTGGAAGAATTAGGTAGTTAGTGTTAATTGGATGCGAAAACCCTTTTTGAGGAAGGTTCCGATATTGTCTCGAAATAGTTGAGTAATGGACATTCTTCCATACTTTTTGAAGGCACGGATTCCGCAGTCACAGATTCGATTGCCGCTTGGTATGATCTACAAGAACTTGTTCCGGGTCTGGGTGTATGTTAGTAAACGGACCCACCACGATACAGTTGATACAGACAAAAATCCAAGTGTAGGAACAACGTTTTTATTTTCAAAAAATTGTTGAGTAATGGGTATTCTTCTTGTCTACTTTTCTTTCAATTTGAATGTCAATATATCGAGCCTGTTGTTTTTTTTGTCAATTTTCGGTTGGCGATCACGTCATCATATTGGCCAAACTACATCCTCACCATCACTGGCACATCGATTTTGTCTCAGACAGTACATAGTTGGTATTGATAAGTACCAGCTATCTGCTAATACAAATCTTCTACTATATAAAAATAAGTCGGGTTTTCCTTCCTGACGCTATAACTCCAGAACGCACGAACCGATTACCACGGTTTTGCATTCGTTGGAAAGGTCTCGGGCTCCGTGAGGTTTATAGCAAAGAAAATTCAGGAAAAAATTCAACAGAAAAGCGGGAAAATCTTTTTTCACATACAGAAATGTTACTTATAACGAAGCCATCTGGTGGCGAAACGGAGTTCGCCGGGTTTGCTAGTCGGTTATAAGTATGCATACACATATTGAAAAAATAAAGTAAATAAAAACACCTTCAAAGCCCTTTATAACAAGTCTAACAAGAAAAGCTGGCCAAAAATCTAAGCCACATTTCCTCACTTCAACTTCTGTACCTACCACATTTTCTTAGTCGTATCAAACCAAGCGTACGCTACAACCGTAAGGCATTGGTCAACAGAATTAATTGCCGCGGTAAATAATGCTCAATGGCCATCCAGGTGTGTTAGCGCTGGTATTTCCTTGTGTCAGCCATTTTCTCGGCAATTAAAGATGAAAGCTATCAATACTGAAGTCATTTGACGTGCTATGAATTTCCCGTTATGGTGTAAACCTTGAGTAATAATGGCGTTTAAGAAGGCTTATTGCGGAAGATTTAGGAACGTAAGACTTCACAAAAGACCTTTTTTGCTAAGATGAGCTATCTTTTTTTTTCTACTGTGTTATTTATAGGCAAGAAAATACGGAACGCCTTGAATAGGGTTTACACCTGAACAGCTATTTGTCTGCAAGTTTTTTCAAAGACTTGATAAAGGTGCCTACTATGCAATTCAACTACGTATAGGACGGCCTTTACACGCGCACCTCAAAGAGTGTCAGCACAATGACAGGGCCCCCTTTAGAGGGCCAAAGCTGCCGGGGTCGCGGTAAATACGAATACCGTGACCCCGGAACATAAAAGGCTATTGAAGAACACCGTGGATTTTAGTCAGTACAAGTCTGACAGTAAGGGTCGGAGGACTCATTTGATAATTTTACCATATTCAGATAAATAAACCCTACTTAACCGACTTCTAAAAAAGGAGGTTACTCAATTCGACCGTAGGTATATATGCTTTTTTTTCACATAAATGTTTTTCTATTTGTGTGAAAAAAATCTTAATATTTATCAAATATTTTTCATGACAGTCAGGTTTCCCTCTCAATATTTTTATAGTAAACATTCTTACATACATACTTATTGATTAATATCTGAGGTGTGTAGACATAATTCAAAGTGCAAACACTTGCTGAAATACCAATAAAGTAGGGTGACAACAACTGAATATATTTTGGGATAGTAACTGTTAAATCAATATGATTTTGAACCCGTAACAAAAACATTTTTCTTGTATTCTCAGTATATAATTGGAATTTTAATTAGAACTTTGATTCACAAGAAACGACCTGAATCCCTGATTGATTATAAAAAAAAATTAAGGAAAAAACATGTAAAAGAAAATTGATGAATAAGTTATTTTAAGAAAAATTCCGGCACTTGTTTTGTCTTAGGGGTTAGCTTGACACAACGATTAAGAAAAACATTAAATAGGTTTCTTTTTGATCAATTGGTATTCATAGTTAGACTAAGACCATTTACTTGACTGATTGTAGTTGAAATCTGCCAAAATACTATTACTTTGTTTTTTTCTTTCTCTTAAATAACAGATGAATGGTAAACTATGACTAGAATTATTTGAATCCTAACATTCATTTGATGTTTGAATTCAAATAATTCTAGTCAAATAGTTATTCTGCAAATGATAAAGCTTTGTTACTTTTAAAAACCGTTATAAAATTAGTTTCATCGTTTTCTCCTTATAAAGCTCTGTAAGTGTTCCCTTCAACATGATTTCTCGCTTCTGATTCTTTGATGAATTCCAAAGTTTAATTCTGCAACTTCCCTTAGGTTTTCTCCGTTCCTGATGAAAGTGATTTCTCTGTAGATTTAATGAAACGGTCTTGCAAAAGTTGAAGTAAGCAGAAACTGCAGATATTAAGTGAACTAGTTTCAGAATTGATTTTATGACAGTTGTAATATTTTATGGTATGAGATCTGCGCTTTATGATGTAATATCAATAAACGTTTATTTATGTTGCGAAGTTGCGACTTGGCTTACGAAAATTTATGAAATGTGCTTGTGGTTGTTGATGGCAAGACGTTGCCATAAGTAAATGGATAGAACCGACTATAATGCTGTAATGTAACTTCTAATTAGCATTTTGTCGATGTTTCTAGTATAATAAAAAATATGAAAGAACATAACCATGAGATAGTGAGGCCGACATCTACACATTTATATATCGTTCGTTTCTTTTAGATACCGTATCTGCTTAGCAGTTATAGCGTCATATTTTTGCTAAAATGTTTCCATTAAATTTCGATGATGAAAGTTATGTGCCTATATTCTTACAAACAAAAGCTAGCGAGATTGACAAAGACTAGAATCGAAATTAACACGGAGCGTTCAAGAAAATCTTCTCCTTTAAACAAACTCGAGTAAAACACTCAACAACTTTAACCTCGATTTCTTCTCAAGGACCATATTCCTTCGTCCTTGAACTTCAAGGATCCTGTATCCAGCCTTGGCCTTATAAAGCACACGAGGGTCACCCACATCAAACACCGTTCCTTCAGTTTAACGTGTCAGCTGAGCATAAAGCGCACTTATAAGCACGCTAACTGTCGTCTGGCCCCTTGACCGATACTCCGCATGTCGGGCGTTTCTTGCGAGTTCGAGTTTGTGGTGTAAGGGAGGGGAATCAGCGGTCAAGGAAGTTATTTGAGAAACTTTGGACTAAGAGACTTTACCCGTGGCACGAAATGAGTGCAATTCTACCGATTCCAACTACAAATGAAAATCAACCTTACCACTATGACATATGGCATAAAACACGGTGTTGTCTACGGATAAATGAAAAACAAAACACGATCGCCACGACGCGCGACGACGTCAAGTCAATCCAATAGCATCATTATTTCTTAGTAGCAAGGTTGATTTTCACTGAAGAACACTTCAGGAACAGAAACATGTTACTCTGGATAAACTAAATATCTTATGGGAATTGGACTAAAATGGCAGGACAATCCCAAAATACAGAAAATAGCAGATAGCGGGATAAATGTATCCCGCTATCCGCTTCTTTCTTAACCCAACAATCATTACGGCGCAACTTTTTGCGTGCTGTCGCCTCGTACGGTAATTCAGTTATGCCTGTGACTTCATTGATTGAAGCCTCTTCGGGTTTACCGGTCACTGGGGAGCAACTGTCCATACCAACCTCCTTGCGGTAATTGATTGCCGCTGATTGAACCGAACCGAATTATTCTCTAGAGATATAATTACTTGATTATAGCCACTTAAGTGGTAATGTGTTGAGATGAATGGATGAAGAGAATGGACGCTTAATTCTACTTCGAACGAATTTGTTCTGTTTTCTGAGTTCAGTTGTCGTTATGATTTATGTGGGCTTTGAATGAATTATGGTCGTTGTCATCTAATATTATATCAAAAATCCTTTCTAATTGAATTAATACAAGATGAAGGAGGATGATGACGCAATTACATTCAAATACAGGCTCCATTTTATTTCGTACTGAATAAAAACGTTCCCACAAAATAATAGGCTGTTAAAAAAAGAGAATAAACAGGAGGGGAATGAGAAATAAAAATGTTTTATAGCCTCCAAAACCACTAGTACAAAGTAGTGTGCTGTATCTGTATAGTGGTTCCCTCGGATACAGGAGAACACGTATGTGGCTTAGAATCGCGCCTTCCCAAGGACCTTTGACAAAGTAATGACGGAGCGCAGACAAAGGGCCCAGACCCTCCCCCCTCCCTTCAAGGTACTTGTCTCCCTCCCCTCTGAAGGGTGGCACAGCCTAGGGGCAAGGGTATCTATGGCTTGAGAGGATAAAGCCTTGTTTGAAGTACGATTTTTAAAAGGATTTTTGTATTTTTGGTTTAAGTGCTTCTTTGTTCAATGTTATTAACTAACTGTTGAGGTTTTTGTTCGGTGGTTGCGATTTTTTTTCTTTTCTGTTTGAATGATGTTCAGGTCTTCTTGGAATTTTCCGGTCTTGATAAATTGCCCATTCATGTAAATGGCCTATAGATAAATCATACAACGTATTCTTAACAAACGGGAAAGTTAGATGTATTTGCCAGTATAACTAGAAGCTGTATGTTAAATGGATTTGTTTCGAGTTTTAAATTCTCATGTAATCGAGTAGTTAACTCTTACTTTTTAGAAAAAATCCTTATGTGTTCAGAGCAAATAGGAAACGAAAAATAAACTTCTCACAAAAAAAATCTGGTTGTCCCAAAAACATCCACAATAACAGTCACCCTACAAATGCAAGTGCCACCCGCCATTACAGATCGCACGTTTTGATTCGCCCGTGTTCTCGACGTGACGAGACTGGCTCAAGTGAGGCCTGCGGCGTGGTGACCCTACCGTAGGTTACCTATGATGCTGATGTGAATAATGTACCGGTTAGGTAACCCACTGCTCACTGGATTGTGGTATTATGAAATCTGTTATGTATTGACGGGAAATTGCAGTGGCGAGTTTGTGTTTGTACCTTCGCAATTTTTTTTTTGGGTGTAAAAATCATCTGGGTGAAGCGGGAAGGACTGTAGGACTCCTACTGACTAAAACCCTTTTCCTTCACTAGTCCTTTGCGCTCCAGGGCTGTAGTATTCTGTTCAGGCAGTCGTTTGCTCCGCCAGTTTACTGACAGCTTCGTGAGCTACCCATTTTTAGCTAGGCCAGTAAGCAGTTTTAGCGTAGGATTTGTATTTGCACCATTTTTCCTCCTGATCAAAGACTATATAAGCATGGGTCCACAACTCTACAGCGCGTAGTATCCAACGCGCGTTTCAAGGAGTTGTCAGCTTATTGACGGGACCCCTTTAGAGCCAAACGTTTGAAAGGGTCGCGGGACTGGACAAACAGGTTAATCTGGAACGTAAAGGGAAATTGAAGGAACAGGGATTTTGAATTTGTAACTTGTTTCTTAATTTCTAGGCAATGGTCGCGGGACTAGCGAGCCACCGTGACCTCCGAACGTAAAGGGCTATTGAAGGTCACCGTGTATCTTAGTCAGTACAAGTCTGACAGTCCCTCCTGCCCTGCCCTGGGTGGGAGGACTCATTTGATGACTTTACCACGTAAAAAAGGCGCTTGCAGTACTAGCTATTAGTGACCGACCGAAATTTCGGTTTCGGCTGAAAAGTCAGTTTCGGTCGGACACTTATACTAGCTATAGAAGACATACTGAATATGTTATCAGTATGAGACCTTTATCATGAAAGAGAAATGTTTAATTATTTTTTAATTATTTCAAGTTTTATCGCAGAAGCACATACATATTCATAAATTAAAATTATGACCGAGTATTTTATACGACACGTACTATAAATAAAATTGAAAATTATTTCTATCGTCTCGCGTCCGCTGTACCAACATATATGCGAAATAGATTCGCTTTGCAATCAAAATGAATGGCCGCACTTGCTTGAATTATTAGAAAATGCCGTCGGCTTTTGAAAATTTAGTATTACTTCTGTTTTATGTCGGGAGGTAATAATAAATGGATGCGGGCTTTAAAATTAAGAGCCAGTTTTGTAATATTGACTAACTTTTATGCTCGTTTTCCGTAACAGTAACGAAAGCGCACGATTTTCAACTTTAGGCCTATCATGGAAAGTTGAATTTCCAACAGCGCGATGATATTTTGGGATTCAGGTGTAATAAAAATTGAATTGCCTGAATTGAGAAAAAATGCAATATTGCAATTTATTTATGCATTTTGTATGAATTGTTGCCTGAAATTCGAAAACTTATTATTTTAGAGTTAATTGACAATTTAACACCTTACTCTTTGCTTCACTAAAGTAAAAAGCTTTTCTCACAATTCATTATTATTTATTTAGTTTACCTGTGGTTGAGTACCTATTTCTATAAAACATTTGATTTAATCGGGGAAATCAAACTCAATTGATTTTGTAGATTCTCACTTAACTGTACAGTGCCAAGATGATAAGTTCATCACCTGCTTATGCATGATGTGTTATGGTGGTCAGTCACAAATGGATCAACCTCGGCAAGTCAGACTCTTACTTACTAAAAACTACCCTATTCTTTCACATGCCGTTGTTATTCCAGGGCCACTCGCTGGGCTCTTTTAAGATAGTCCCCGACCCCGACTGGTTCTTGGCCCCATAGAGTGGGCTCCACAAGACCCCTCACATGAAAATCATCAGTATACACTCGCGAGCAATATGGAATCACTTACTTCGATTCCACAAGATTTTAAGCACTAAATAACCAGTTAAGAATAAAAAAATGGTGACCATTTTAAAGGTTTCATTGTAAACTTTAATTTGATACCAAATTCATCGAAACACGCCATTATTAAAGGAGCTATCCCGGGTCAATTCCAAGTAAGAGATTCCATACCTGTGCTCGCTAGTGTCATCATCATCATCAGCCTATAATGTTCCCACTGCTGGGACACAGGCCTCCTCTCTGTGAGAGGGAGAGGTCTATAATCCACCACGCGGGCCCAGTGCGGATTGGTGGATGGGTGGAAGTCACATGTCTTCGAATTTTTGGTTCTAGGACATGCCGGTTTCCTCACGATGTTTTCCTTCACCGTTTAGAAAGCAGTGGTGATGAAATAAATTACACAAAGTAATGCGCCAGGCTGGGTTCGAACCCACGACCTACAACTCGTAAGTCGAGGCCGATACCACTGCTCAAAGTTAAACTGCTCGCTAGTGTAGTAACTCAGTAATGCAAAACTTATTAGTACTTGCGTACTTGTCCATTAGTTTTTAATTTACTTAAATTCATTTCACTTATTAAAACCGTAATAATTGGACTAGAGTAGGCCAGTGCAGATGGTGGGATTAGTGTCATCTTGAAGAATTTCATGCAATTATTTGACAGCCATAACTCATTTAGATTTGTCATAGAAAGTTTAGCAGTTTAACTTATTCAGATAGCTACTTAGAAATGATTAAAGTGAACGTGGTAATGGGTAGTAATTTGTTGATTAAGAACATGTCAAGTGATAATTATTAACTTAGTTATATTATATAGGATGACTGGTATAATTAGTATACGATACTTAAACACGTGATTGTGCTCATGATAACAAACAATTTTTATTATGCGAGCAAAGCCCAAATCGTGAAAAAAATATCAGCTGTTCATTACATTGGACAAACATAAATGTACTGAACAGCTGATTTTTTTCGCGATTTTAGGTTTGTTCCCATCGTAAAAGTTGTTGGTTATCATGAGCACAATCACGTGTTTAAGTGTCGTACACTAATTACCAGTCACGCTATATAAGTCTCATTAAAATCATTACTTATTTGAACTGGACTGTCTCACCAGGTAACAGTGCCCCTGGAACGTAAAGCGCTATTGAAGGATCACCGTGGATTTTAGTCAGTAGTGTGGGGGACTCACTTGATGATTTTACCACTATAATAAAAAATAAAACATAATGAAAACTTCAAACCACGCGGGCTGGTTTGATGCAGCCCGTGAAAAAGAGTTCATGGAAGGCACTGAGGGAAGCCTTTGCCCAGCAGTGGGTCAGAACAGAAGTAGTAAAAAATACCTGGTGCTTGGCTGGCCACACTCCGCGTGTCTAGATGAAAGTACTTTCTATTTTCCGAACGTTATTATATCTTACTAGCTGTTCCCCGCGTTTTTACCCCTGCTACTTCCATTTGATCGTAGCGTGATGTTTTATATCCTATAACTTTCCTCGATAAATAAACTATACAAAAAGTTTTTTTCAATTCGAACCAGCAGTCCCCGAGATTAGCGCGTTCAACCAAACGAAGTCTTTCAGGTTTATATTATTATTAAGTATACGTTTAATTAAAAAGAACAGTGACTGTTAATGCTCTTATTTATTATAGTAAATTGCCATCATACTGCCGTTATCAAATCTTGGCACCATTGTAATAGGCAATTAATGACAGTGTGAATACTAATAGTTTAAGATAACGATATTGTAATGACGTGAACTATACGTGTTAATTTGTATTTCATAACTAGGTTATACCTGCGGCTTTGCCCCCGTTATGTTATGTATGTTACTCTTGTTATTCGAAATACCTGTTATTTTACATTTCTTTTTAAAAATACCTTTTTTATATTGTTCTTGTTCTTAGGTTTTCAAAATCAAAATACGGGGACGGATATATGTTTGTTACTCTTTAGACAAAAACTACTGCACAAACTTCAGGCTTGCAACACCGCGGGGCAAACCTAGTATTTACAAAATAAAAGTTATTGATAAAGGTTTTTAAGGGTCTACTATACAAAGTTAATGGAAGCATTGAAACGTGGGCGTTTTAGATCCGAGTCTTAGACCATTTTCACCGTTTGAAGTGTTTACTCTCAGTTTAATTTGAGCCTATTTATAGCGTATTTTATTTTTAGACCAGTTCTATTTATATTTTAAATTTTAATGGTTCAATGTTTTGAAAGTAAATTGGTTACGGCCAGATGTTTAATCGTTAGTTAAGTAAACGATCGTTAGTTCGATAAAAAATTGTAGGTATAGACTTCATTTTAACAACGATTATTACCTAGGAGTTTTAACTAACTTAATTGCCGATCAAACAGTTGACCCTTAAATCAACAAATTAGCTTTGTTTCAGTTAAATTAACGTTTACATTAAATAAAGGAGATTTTGAATAATCGAGACAGTTGAGAGAGTGCCCTCGACAGAGTAATTTTTTAAACTATCAATTGAGTTTGCTGCACTAGCAATATTTTTTTATTTGCAAAGAGCTTTTAAGCTATTTTTGTGTTGGATAGTTTATTTGTCAAGGAAAGCTACGGGCTATAAAACATATAGGAGCCAAGCAGCTTTGACGACACCACGGCAACAGCTATGTGAGATGGGTTTGCTCTTGAGTCTAGGTCAGGAATGACTAAGACAAGGTCGACGATGGAGCGAGCTTACCCAGAAGAATTAAAAAAAGTTATTAGTTATCTTAGCCAAACTTGGCTGCTCCCACTACCGTGCCTCCAAACCTTAAACAAACCAAATAATTGTTCCGAATGAACCGGTTACCGATGTTATCATAAGATTATTTAACCGTGGGTTTCGTCAGAGCAACCGTTAATAACCGGTTATGCAACGACACCTACTTACGTGATGGTCTTTAAAACTGTAACTTGATGAAGGTAACGGAATATTAAGTAAGTCAGTTGGGATTGTTTTCGGGAAGTGATTTTTGAGACATGTTTTGATGAAGCTTGGCGCAGTGTCTGAGTGATTGACTGCTTGCGCTACGTGTTGCAGGTCGATCCCGAGCGAAACAAATATGTTTTTGTATGATCTACAACTTAAACCGAGTCTGGGTGTTTCTTTTTATGAATGTGAGTTCATGAGCGCACCCCACGCCACAGTGGTTTTTTTTGACATTATTACTCCGAGCTATAAACTTCTTAAACGTGTTGGGACTTGAAAAGTAATTTAGAACTAGACTAGGTAATATTTAAAATTTTAGTTTTGTATGATATGGACTCAGGCCCTTGTTTCCACGTTGATGTTATCGGGATTTGTCTGAATGCAAGGATCCTTTTTTGGGTTGGTTAAACCATCAAATGAATCCTTATACCCGGTGCGCCCTAGGTGGAGCGGAATCCCATTCTCACTGACTAAAGAAAACCTTGTTCCTTTATACGCCCTCTGCGTTCCAAGACCGCGGTGTATTTTTTTTAAGATAATCCCGCGATCATTATGTAGCGACGATCCTACGACAAGTTGTAGGAAACTATTGTAACTTGGCTCATCAAGTCTTGTCATCTTTTACTTGGAGCGATTGCCTATCTGAGCTACAAACCTAGATCTATATGATGTCAAATCAATCAGGCTATCTATTACAGTAGGTACAGTCAGCATCAAAAGTTGCTGACCATATTCAGATTTTCAAAATCGCTGTACACCGCATCATTACGTATTATTACGGTGTACAGCGATTTTGAAAATCTGAATGTGGTCAGCAACTTTTGATGCTGACTCAAAATGGTTAAATAAAACGCACGCAAAATGATATATGGGTTTGACATTTCATGTCAGACATAATTTTAACCGAACATTGGCCAAGTCGATATAGTTAAATGAATGTAACTTCATTCATTCAACACATAAAATTTATTCAACCAGTTTAGACTGGAGCTGGTTATTTTTATACCTTACACCGGAACAGGCATGGACAAGGAACTTATAAAAATAATTTTGAATTTTTTTTTTTGTTTTTCTCTTTTTTCTCATATACCTATGCAAAATTATGTGGTAGAATTTTTAATATAACTGGGTGGTAGGACTCATTTGATGATTTTATTACAATTAAAAGGAATTTTGTCATTTTTGGTGCGATTCTGTTATTTTAATACAATTGGACGAACAGAACTATTTCAATTTAGTTGTTTACTTCAAGACTATTCCGTTACATAAATAGTTTCCATATTCAAATCATAGTAGTAAATTAAAAAATCGTTTTTCAGAAATATTCGCAAACATTCGCATCAATTTATGCGGATGCGAATGCGAATACAAATATCAAAAAACATGCGAATATTTGCGAATGCGAATGCGAATATTCGCAACATCACTAGTACCTATAGGCATGTCAATTCGACACGATAATCCTACCTATGACACTCATCACTCAACACAAACAATGAAACTAAATACTAATCAGAGATATGAACATCAAATACCTAATCAAGCCCCTAGTGGTGAAAGTCGGCTAATTAGTTAGTGTTGTAATTAGGTCGATGAATGTGCTTATGCTATCGGTATGTGGCGGGATGGTGGGATGAAGTGGAATAGAGTCAGGGGTCGCGTTGCACATCACTGGCTGCGCTTTGATGGTTCTTTTTTAATTGGGGATGAGTTCGTGTGCTGAGGTAGGCATCGATATTTTTAAATACGTAGATCGATAGTATAAGACAGAACATGGTTTAGCAAACTTTAGCTAAGTGTATCCGATATGCCGATTTGCCTATCATAAATGCCGATCTAATTTGATTTATATAAAATGAAAAAAAAAAATAGAAAGATTTGGAAGTTACCTTTTTTTTTTGTCGTGGTAAAATCATGAAATAAGTCCTCCTACCCAAGGCGGGGCGGAAAGGATTTTCTGACTTGTGCTGACAAAAATCCACGGTAACCCTTCGAAAAACCTTTAAGTTCCAGGGTCACGGTTACCTGATGAGACAGTCCCGCGACCCCGGCAGGCTTTTGCCTTCTCTAAGGAGGGCCCCGACGCGCCATCGACCCGGGAATGGTCCATGATCGGACCCCCATTACTTGCCATTCGCATGCCTTCGAGCATTGAATAGCTAAAGGTTGAGGAAGAGAAGAGAGTTGCTCATTATAATTGTGTTATAAGGAATTCTAAAAACAGATAGAACAAAATCTAGAGAGATATGAGTCACACAACTAATAAAAATAAATCCAAATGACAACTATTAGTGTGCGGCTATTGGTAGGTGATCCAGTCTCTCATAGTCTTCAGACTTCAACTAGATACTTGCATTGTACACACAGCTAAGGAGTGGAATTCCCTGCCGGCATCTGTATTTCCTGACAGCTATAACCTTGGGGTCTTCAAGTCAAGAGTGAACAGGTTACTTCTAGGCAAGCGTGCTTCACCGTCGACCACATCTTCCCTTACCATCAGCGAGATAGTGGTCAAACGCGAGTCAATCATTACATAAAAAATTTAAAAAATAAAGATGAAAATTGAGTTCACTTTTATTATAAATTCAAGTTCCTGTTTTTCACAACTAATTGGTTGAAAGTAGAATTACTTAATCGCGTATTGGAAGAAATATCGCAAGAATTGTATAACAAAAAAAACACGAAACAACAATAGCAACAATAAAATAAATGAAGTGTTTATATAAAATTGCCCATCACAAGTGGTTTCAACAGAGTAGACTGATGATAATGATGATGAATTTAATTTAAACACTCTTCCTATTGACCAACGAATAATTTGCGGACATTAGCGATGCTGAAGTGATATATGAGTATAGAATAAATGGAGAAACAACTACGAGTATAGTGTGTTAAGTATGGAGAAATTGTCTTTCTGCATTGGCAAAGACATCTTATACAAAGTTGAGAATTTAGGCTACTTTAGTATCGAAACAAAAATACCTTGAGAGCCATTGTCTTTCAAGGAAAAGTTTTATTATACCTACTACTTCATCCTGTGTCATAAAAAGATCGCAAACCTATTGCATTAACTATACAGGCCAAAATCATTCATACAAATGACACCCTCTCGGTTCAAATGTAACCCTTATTATGTTAATTACTGCTCCATGTCAAATCACAAAAGCTGGTTTGCTACTTATTGCCACGGTAATTTATTGCGGTGCAATTTTATTGTAGGCAATGTGGAACTTCAGTCTCTGATAACTATTTACTCTATGTGCTATTGATGCAATGAGTGATAAATGTGTTGACGGACATGCAATGGTTTCCTCAATAGGCAATTTATTTGCACTTTGTGAGGTTTGTATTGACTCTCTTGTATTAAGTTTAATTTGTGAAGTGCTTTTATTAATGATCATTTGTTAACAGATTATGTCTTTTGCAAGAGACAAATAGTTCTGGGATCACATTAATTATCCGTAGTTTAATGCCCTCATCCGCAACTAATATATAGTTAGCGTGTTGTGATGTAGATAATGCGTTACTAATGTAAATGAAAGATTAGGAATCTTAAATGGGCTATTGAAGGACACCGTGGATTTTAGTCAGTACAAGTCTGACAGTCCCTCCCGCCCTACCCTGGGTTCAGGACTCATTTATTGATGATTTTACAACGATAAAAAAAAGACTGACAAGACAATGAATCGACAAACCAAAACAATTTTTACGTATTATCCAGAAAACTTCCTCATTTTTACTATACCACCATAATATCATAGCACACATTACGGCCTATTCCTAAAATAACAGTGTAGGAACCACTCAATCCCGTACGAACGCGGAAGTAGTGACCGCAGTGCCGTAGCTAGACTGGGGCAAAAAGGAACCTAGCCCCCGGCCTCACACCTGAAGGGGGCCTAGCACGCAAAGAAAATAAAACGTTTATGACAACGGCGATCACCAGTTTGTTATCAGCGTAGGTCGGAATTAGGTAGAGTGTAAAGGTAAAAAAGTTTTTAAAAGTTTTAGTAAAGAAAAAAATACCTGTTTTCTACACGTGATTGTCTATTAGAAATCCCGGGATGATCAATATTTATATCAAAATTTCGATGCAAACACCAAAATAACTCTACCTAATTCCGACCTAGGTTATCAGTCAGTAAAGCAATACAATTTAACTTCTACTAAGAGATTACTAGGACCCACATTTAAATTATATACTTGTGGTGTCTGTTGAGTGGGAACTGAAAGAGCATAAGAGGCCTCGCAAAACTGATTTCGCCGACAATCACATTTATGCTCTCACAACAAGCGGGCCTCTGACGAGCAGCGGAGGCAAGACATATTTTTCGCCCTGAATGAAAAGGGCCTCATAGATCCACATTGCCCCCTCCTAGATTCGGTCCCACTACGCCACTGAGTGACCGCGTCAATTTCGTGTGATTCCCAACGATTCTGAGCGGCACCGTGCGGAGTGTTGCGGTCTCGCATCATTACCACATGCTAGATGGAAATGATACTACGAATGTGCTTTAAGATGATTGCTTGTTATTGTTGGACGTCATGCTTCGTGAAATGAGCGTGAATTACGAGTTATATGAACAATAAATTACTTAAATGTAGATATTGTTCCCTCGGGATATGTTTTGGAGTCGTATCTTTAGGCGATCATTGTCTTATAATTCACTACCGTCCATAGCCGGGCAGGGGTTTTCAAATTACCAATCATGGAGAGACCTTTATGGCAACTCGATTGCTTGTACTGCCTGGTGATTATTTAGTCGACACAAAAAGAATCAGAAGAACTAAACCTCTGCTCTTTTAGGTTTAGTTTTAAATTCTGATTCTTATTGCAAAATGCGTTCCGCGCGTCTCAAAGAGCTGTCAGCAATTTTTCTTTTAGAGCCAAAGCCTGCCCGGGTCGCGGCACAGTCTCATCAGGTTACCGTGACCCTTGATCGTAAAGGGATATCGAAGGAACACCATGGATTTTAGTCAGCACGAGTCTGACAGTCCATTGGAGGACTCATTTGATGATTTTAACAGGATAAAAAAGGGTCAGCACTTAGCAGTGGATTTAGAAATAAGCAGTTTTCTTTGTAAAAAAAGGTTGTCCTTCTCCCGTCCCGCCCTGGGTTGGAGGACGCATAAGATAATTTATACCAGGATAAAAAAAAAAAACTACTCTTTACAAAAGGTAACTTAACTAACTTTTACCTTAGAGAAATCAAGATTAGACCACAACACAAATCTAGGTGTAACCTCTATAGTGTTGCCATGCCCCAGCATTCTAAACACATATTAAAGTAAACGTTTCCTCCATATTATTTGTTCAACAGTCCAACATTACAAACAAAATTACTAACCCCCGGGAATTTCACGCAGAGAGAGGAAATCTTGCATTTCTTAGCAACCCTGAAGGCTTTGTTTACCAAGCTTAAGAGATTACACAGGAATGCAACAGCGTGAAATCTCCAGCTTTGAAGCCAACAGCTTGAATTCTGTCCAGCTTGAAGGCAACAGCTTAAAATCTATACTTTGTGTTTCTTGACCCTTTTGTCTTCGATGAAGTTTGCTTTTACTGTTATTAATAAAGACAGAACTGAATTCTGTCCATTATATTGTAAAGTTGGCTTGTAGTTTTTGATGTAGACAAAGCCTGTTGAGTCAATGAGTTGATCGTTTCTGTGTCAGAGAAGAACGAAGTTTCTCTTAATGAATAAAAGAATGAAGTTTCGATTAATCAAAAGAAGTTGGGTTCTTGCTAGGGTTGGCAAGTTTGTTACTTTATTTTGATAATGAAGGTAACTAGAACCAGCGTTGTACTGGCCATATACTTGAGGTGGGGTCCAGCCGGGCCACCGCTAGGAATCCCACAGGTCTGTGACACGACTTTGGACTTTATTGATTATACTAGCTGTGCCCGCGACTTTGTTCGCGTGGATGTCGGAACATAACAATGTATTTTTTTTTATAAAATTGTCAAAGTTTCATACAAACTTTCATCCCCTATTTTATCCCCTTGGGGGTGGAATTGATCAAAATCCTTTCTTAGCGGATGCCTACGTCATAACATCTACCTGCATGCCAATTTCAGCCCGATCCGTCCAGTGGTTTGGGCTGTACGTTGATAGATCACTATGTCAGTTATATACATATATTTAGATTACTCCAGGCTTTCTCGTGACGTTTTTCTGTGCGTTGAAAAAATAGTTTTCTACTTTTTTTAACGTTTTTTACCAGCTAAATCAATTTAAAAAATAAGAAAATGTAATAAAACAAGAAACTTCCTTTATTTACAGCGGAAGATTAAATTAAATTCAAACAAATACCTTACAAATGGCCAGCTTTGCTCCAATGAATGGTTTTCATAACAATAAACAACGATGGGATTCAAAATATTAATCAAGGGATCAACAGTGGACTTAGAAATGAATCGCCTCCTTTGTAACAAAATTATAGGTTCGGCGGGAACATCTCAGTAGGACACTGCAAGGTGTAATTGAAATCGAGCATGCCGACGGCGAGCAATGAGTGACTCGCCGTCTGATCATGGACCACCAGATCGACGGTAACTAAAAGAACTGTCAGCAATCTGAAAGGGCCCCCTTATAGGTAAGACCAAACGCCAGCCGAGGTTTTGGGACTGTCTAAACGGGGTGCCAATTGAAAACCAGCGCTAGGTGTCTTTCGCCCAGCAATAGCTGAGTTGGTAACCCTTCTGAAGTGGACATGCTCAGCAAAATTCTTATTATAATTTTTATTATTGTTGTGTGTGTCCAATGTCAAATAATTGTTTTTCTATTCCTTCATACTCTATTCTATAAACAGGTAACCGTGCTCTGTTCCGTAAAACGAATTGGACGAACACCATGGCATTTTAGTCAGGTTCGAGTCTGACAGTCCTACAGTCCCACCCTACCATCACGCATTTGATGATTTTAACAGGATAAAAAAAATGATCAACGGTGGATTTAGAAATGAGCAGTTTTCTTTGTAGCAAAAGGTTGGAAGTATCAAAATTAGTTTCACCAAACCAACCCACCTCCGGGTTGGTTCGGTGGGAACATCTCAATATTGTTCTGCATTACCATATAAATGGAGTTCTGCTTGTATTCTGTGGAGCTGTGTTTTAACATAATGCCTGGGCATGTCAGCGTTGTGTTACTGTGTTGTGTTGTACTATGTATTTCAAATAAAATTAGAATAAGTTTGGCGACATATTGTGACGAAAATTACTTTTAGCAAACAATACTTTGGACATATTTTTATTTTGGTTATACATAAAGTTGAAATCATTATCGTGTTTATTTGAACAGAAACACTGTAGTTATTAAAATATCATGAATACTTCAACTATGCAGAAATCTTTATGTCATCTTGAATCATCATTTGCCTAGCCTTTTCCTAACTATATTGGGGTCGGCTTCCAGTTAAACCAGATGCAGCTGAATATCAGTATTTTACAAGGAGCGACTGCCTGTCTGACCTCCACAGCCCAGTAACTGGGTAATACGATACCCCATGGTAAGGCTGGTTGTCAGACTTAAGAGCTTCTGACTAACAGTAACGACTTTCAAAGATCGACAAATGACAGCCATGACCAAGGGCTTTACGTGCTTTCCGAGGCACAGGGGAAACTCGCTATGACAGATGGTCACCCATCCACAGGTAAAGCGGCTCGACTTGTGCTAATCTCGTGCTCGGCTCGTATGCGTGGACACACCTTTAACCACGTTATTTATTTCGTCTTCGTTTCCTACGACTGCAGAAGAAAAGATTCTGAGTTAGATTCCCAGATAGGTAGTGTTATTGACCTTTTCCAATAGCAATTCCTCAGTACAGCCACAGAGTCTGGACGAGATGGGACTTAAACGTAACTGTCAAAATGTGGGTGTACTATTACGCCTCTGTCTAACCCATTTGGGAATGCGGATGTTTTATTTTGTTTATTTGGTCGTTAGAATTATTTCGCGTTTAGAATTATATGTGGGAGTTAGAGACATTAACCCACAAACGGACCCTCCTGCATAGAGATAGATCCTCATAGGCGTACCCAGCTATTGGGCCAGGGGGAGGGCAAGAGGGGAAATTAAAATGTTTTCAGGCCAAGTCTCTTATCGGGCAAATTAACTTTGTGGCAAATGTACAACAACCCCTTCTTTCTAATTATTTATAGGTGTCTGCATAGCTTTGACGTTATCGATTGATTTTCTCTTATTAGGACACCAAACTACATATTATTATATGTAATTATTATTTTTATTTAAACTTTATAACAGATCGTCTGCTGTTTCCTACAAAAGTACACATTCAAATCCTTAAGAAAGTATGATTGAATCGATTGAGTGTCTTTACAGATTTGGTACAACCGGAGCTTTATAAAGGGCCACATGTTTACATAAAGATCTTCTAATAACAAGCGTGAACAAAATACCCGTAAAAACCAAAAAAGTAATATAAAACAAAGTATAAAGGCAATATTCTTCAGTCAAAATTCTCCCCCAAAACAATAATAAAACATAACTTAATAAAAGGAAAGACATTCTAACCTCAATTTCCTTTGAGAATCTTTAGACACAGCTACTATATCTTGATCAGAGGCGTATCTACCGCCGTATCAGCCGTATTAATTATACGGGGCCCCCAAGTGCCAAGGGCCCCAAACGATTGGAATAAAAATAAAAACTTAAAATGTTGCCCTATCGCGGCCATAAAGCTCCAATTATCGAACTCCTAACATAGCTCAATTTTCAAAAAAGCTATACCTATGAAGTTGTCTTAAATAAACTACTTACGAGCAATCGATCAGCATTCTCAATTTTCTAGCTCCCTTCAAAATTCATTCATCATTTGTAATAGCATTACTTACACGACTCAGAATGCTATTGTCTTTTTTCAGGAAAACGTATTGAGTATGTTTAGTCTATGGTCGTAATCTATGAGTTTTTACAAATTTTAATATGTCGTCGTGCCCATGTAAGCTGCTCAAGTATAAATTAATATATTTCTTGTGAATCTTCAAAGATTGCTTTAATTTATAAAATCTCCACGCCATTAAAACAAAACACAAAACTATAAATCTTGTTCGGGGCCCTTCTAATCTAAGTTATTAGAAGGGCCCCGAACAAGATTTTACGGGGCCCTTCTGGGCCCTTCTGCCTTTGCTACGCCACTGATCTTGATCTTGGATTCAATTAAAAATTCACAACAGGATAAGGTTTCTGTTGACTATCGCTCATAATTTATTCCTGACGGCGTATCCAGTGGTGTTTAAATCTTAGTTTAATATCCTTCGGAGGCGTCATGCGGTGACAGATAAATGAGGCTCTTAGGAAAATATCTTAATCGATACAAAGTTGTTTGTTTTCATATTGAATATTTACTAACTTATAGATCGTATCTTAGATCAGGCTGTATAGATTATTCTTGGCTCTATTAATAAGATAGGCTTTTTCAAATAAATAAATAAAATATTAAAAATTGCAAAAGAATTTGTTAATTTTCAATTTCAGTCGAGGATAAAAATGGTTTTGTGGACGAGTTATAAACTCTGCTTTTCACTTCGTTTGCGAGGAAATAAAACAGTAGTATAACATAACATTTCTTTAATTAAAATTCAAAGTAAAATTAGAACAGTTTTGAATACTGAAGGAAATTGTTTAATTGTCCGAATTTAAATTCATTTTTATTTTCCAATTTTTCAAATTCAATTCTGGACATTTTTAACAATTTTAGCAAATTGAAGAAATTAATAAATGCACGAAAAAAGAACAAGAACTGTTTCCCGCCGCTTTATTTTTTTTTTTAAATCTTACGACATTGATTAGGCTGCAGACCTATACAGCCTACTATTAAATTAATTTTGTAATAATAATTTTCTTAAATCAACTAACCTACCGTACTTGAATTAAATTTTTTATATCTTTTATATCTTAAAAACACATAAGGCAAATAAATTAAAGTAAATATTATTATATAAATAACAAATTCTATCTATGAACTTCTTATTGCATTTGGCTGTATGGCTCATTTTCTTTGCCTTAATATAATACATTTATGAGTAGATACGTTAATGCCCTTGTGCACAAAATTCGATTTTGTGCAGCCTATACCACCCTGCACAAAGAAGCACTTTCAGAGCAAGAGAAGTGAAAAAATCTTTTACAGAATACAGACTAATGCTTAGCCGATGCATACGTGTGACTTGATAAGGATAGGGGGTAAACTAAACACATGAAAAAAAAATATCATAGCACACATTACGGCCTATTCCTAAAATAACAGTGTAGGAACCACTCAATCCCGTACGAACGCGGAAGTAGTGACCGCAGTGCCGTAGCTAGGCTGGGGCGAAAAGGAACCTAGCCCCCGGCCTCACACCTGAAGGGGGCCTAGCACGCAAGGAAAATAAAACGTTTATGACAACGGCGATCACCAGTTTGTTATCAGCATATGTCGGAATTAGGTAGAGTTGAAAGGTAAAAAAGTTTTTACCTTTCACACAATTTATTTATCTTATCTATCTCTGATATTTTTTTAATTATTATATATAATAATTAAAAAATACATCAGTGAGAAAAAAACATCTGTTTTCTACACGTGATTGGTCTATTAGAAATCCCGGGAAGATCAATATTTATATCAACATTTCGATGCAAGTACCAAAATAACTGGCCTGTTGGTCTAACCAAAATTTGACTGGCCTGTTGGTCTAGTGGTTAGTGACCCTGACTGCTATGCCGGAGGTCGTGGGTTCGATTCCCACCCAGGACAAATGTTTGTGTGATGAGCACGATCATTTGTTCTGTGTCTGGGTGTAATTTATCTATAACATTTATGTATTTAGAAATATATAAGTATGTTTATCAATTGTCTAGTACCCATAACACAAGCTCTGCTTAGCTTGGGACTAGATGGCGTTGTGTGATAGTTGTGGAATATTATTATTATAACTCTACCTAATTCCGACCTATGGTTATCAGTCAGTAAAGCAGTGCAATTTAACTTCTACTAAGAGATTACTATGACCCACATTTATATTATTATACTTGTGGTGTCTGTTGAGTGGGAACTGAAAGAGCATATGAGGCCTCACAAAACTGATTTCGCCGACAATCACATTTATGCTCTCACAACAAGCGGGCCTCTGACGAGCACCGGAGGCAAGACATATTTTTCGCCCTGAATGAAAAGGGCCTCGTAGATCCACATTGCCCCCTCCTAGATTCGGTCCCACTACGCCACCGAGTGACTGCGTCAATTTCGTGCGATTCCCAACGATTCTCAGCGGCACCGTGCGGAGTGTTGCGGTCTCGCATCATTACCACATGCTAGATGGAAATGATACTACGAATGTGCTCTAAGATGATTGCTTGTTATTGTTGGACGTCATGCTTCGTGAAATGAGCGTGAATTACGAGTTATATGAACAATAAATTACTTAAATGTAGATATTGTTCCCTCGGGATATGTTTTGGAGTCGTATCTTTAGGCGATCATTGTCTTATAATTCACTACCGTCCATAGCCGGGCAGGGGTTTTCAAATTACCAGTCATGGAGAGACCTTTGTGGCAACTCGATTGCTTGTACTGCCTGGTGATTATATAGTCGACACAAAAAGAATCAGAAGAACTTAAACCTCTGCTCTTTCAGGTTTAGTTTTAAATTCTGATTCTTATTGCAATATGCGTTCCGCGCCTCTCAAAGAGCTGTCAGCAATTTGGCGAGGTCAGCAATTTGGCCCCTTTTAGACCCAAAGCCTGCCCGGGTCGCGGGACAGTCTCATCAGGTTACCGTGACCCTTGATCGTAAAGGGCTATCGAAGGAACACCATGGATTTTAGTCAGCACGAGTCTGACAGTCCATTGGAGGACTCATTTGATGATTTTAACAGGATAAAAAAGGGTCAGCACTTAGCAGTGGATTTAGAAATAAGCAGTTTTCTTTGTAAAATAAAGGTTGTCATCCTCCCGTCCCGCCCTGGGTTGGAGGACGCATTTGATAATTATTAATACCAGAAAAAAAGCTACTCTTTCCAAAAGGTACTGTAACTTAACTAACTTTTACCTTAGAGAAATCAAGATTAGACCACAACACAAATCTAGGTGTAACCTCTATAGTGTTGCCATGCCCCAGCATTCCAAACACGAAAGTAAACGTTTCCTCCATATTATTTGTTCAACAGTCCAACATCACACACAAAATTACTAACCCCCGGGAATTTCACGCAGAGAGAGCAAATCTTGCATTTCTTAGCAACCCTGAAGGCTTTGTTTACCAAGCTTAAGAGATTACACAGGAATGCAATAGCGTGAAATCTCCAGCTTTGAAGCCAACAGCTTGAATTCTGTCCAGCTTGAAGGCAACAGCTTAAAATCTATCCTTTGTGTTTCTTGACCCTTTTGTCTTCGATGAAGTTTGCTTTTACTGTTATTAATAAAGACAGAACTGAATTCTGTCTTTGTAGTGTAAAGTTGGCTTGTAGTTTTTGATGTAGACAAAGCCTTTTGAGTCAATGAGTTGATTGTTTCTGTCATGTCAGAGAAGAACGAAGTTTCCCTTCTTCGATTAATCAAAAGAAGTTGGTTTCTTGCTATTTCTAAGGTTAGTAAGTTTGTTACTTTATTTTGTGATTGAAATTAAATAGAAAACAGCGTCGGACTGTCCATATAATTGGGTCACCTCTAGGAATCCCACAGGTCTGTGACTCGGCTTTGGATTTTATTGCTTATATTACTCCAGGGTTTCTCATGATGTATTTCTGCGCTGTGAATAGATTTTGACTTATCTACCTTTTTAAACGACTTTTACCAGCTAAATCAATTCAAATAAATAGGAAAATGTAGTAAAACCTTAATAAGCAAGAACCTTCCTTTATTTACAGCGGAAGATTAAATTAAATTCGAAACAAATTCCTTACAAATGGCCAGCTTTGCTCCAATGAATGGTTTTCATAACAATAAACAACAATTGGATTCAAAATATTAATCAAGGGATCAACAGTGGACTTAGAAATGAATCGACTCCTTTGTAACAAAATTAGGTTCGGCGGGAACATCTCAGTATTGTTCTACACTGCAAGGTGTTATTGAAATCGAGCATGCGGACGGCGAGTAATGGGTAACTCGCCGTCTGATCATGGACCACGTCCGGATTAACAGTAACTAAAAGAACTGTCAGCAATCTGAAAGGGCCCCCTTATAGGTAAGACCAAATGCCGGCCGAGGTTTTGGCACTGTCTTAACGGGGTGCCAACCACACTGAAAACCAGCGCTGGATGCCTTTCGCCCCCCTTTGGTGCGGACATGCTCAGCAAAATTCTTATTGTAATTTTTATTATTGTTGTGTGTGTCCAATGTCAAATAATTGTTTTTCTATTCTATGAATAGGTAACCGTGACTAATTAATGTCTCCTATTAGTAAGTATTACAAAATTATATTTATTGTTTTTGCTTGCCCTTTTGTTTAGATTGTCAAAATTTAGTATTATATTAAAATTTTTGTTAGCTTAGTTGTTAATCTTATAGAGCATGCTGTGGTCTCCTGTAAGTGAAGGAGTACACTATCTAAATACCTACTTTGTGTTATTCTTTGTTAATGATTTGTGTATATCTTTTGTTGGAGATCCTAATAAATAAATTAATAAATAAAAAAAAGCTCTTGAAGCACCCCATGGATTTCAGTCAGGTTCGAGTCTGACAGTCCCTTCTGCTCTACATTTCGCGGGAGAACTCATTTGATGATTTCAACAGGATAAAAAAGGATCAACAGTGGATTTAGAAATGAGCAGTTTTCTTTTTAAAAAAAGGTTGAAGGTATCAAAATTAGTTTCCCAAAGGTTCCCGCTGAACCAAACCACCTCTGGGTTGGTTCGGTGGGAACATCTCAATATTGTTCTGCATTACCATATTATTGGAGTTCTGTTCTGTTGAGCTGTGTTTTAACATAATGCCTGGGCATGTAAGCGTTGTATTACTGTGTTGTGTTGTACTATGTATTTCAAATAAAATTAGAATAAATTTGGCGACATATTGTGACGAAAATTACTTTTAGCAAGAATACTTTAGGCATATTTTTTTTGGTCACATAGTTGAAATCATATTTCTGTTTATTTGGACAGAAACACTGTAGTTATTAAAATATCATGAATACTTCAACTATGCAGAAATGTTTATGTCATCTTGAATCATCATCTGCCTAGCCTTTTCCCAACTATATTGGGGTCGGCTTCCAGTCAAACCTAATACGATACCCCATGATAAGGCTGGTTGTCAGACTAACAGTAACAACTGTCAAAGATCTACAAATGACAGCCATGCATGACCAAGGGCTTTACGTGTTTTCTGAGGCACAGGGGAAACTCGCTATGACAGATGGTCACCCATCCACAGACCCCGGAAGATTGGCCTGTGCGGCTATAATAATTTATCCACAGAATATGCAGCAATATAATGTTATTAAATTATAACTTAACGTCTTCATAACTTCTAGTCAAGGCTCTAACTATACTGGAACTTACACCACAACTGCAATCACATTACAGAATCTGATCGCAAGGACTTTTTTTTTTTTTTTTTTTTTAGCGTGGTAAAATCATCAAATGAGTCCTCCAACCCCGGGCAGGGCGGGAGGGACTGTCAGACTTCTACTGACTAAAATCCACGGTGTCCTTCAATAGCCCTTTCTGTTCCAGGGTCGCGGTAAGGAAATAATCCCGCGACCCCGGCAGGCTTTGGCCCTCTGAGAGGGGGGCCCCGTCATTATGCTGACGCTCTTTGAGGCGCGCGTGGGACACAACGCGCCGTCGACCCGGGCATTGTCCTTGGTCGGGCAGCGAGTTGCCCTTTACTCGCTGCCCGCATGCCCGATCGCAAGGACTAGATACTTAACTCTTTCATTGAGTTTCGATAGTTGTCAACGCTAAAATTAGTCAGGTATCAAAATAATTTATGGGTTATGATCATATCGAGACTTATACCACATTGTTATTTGATTTGACGAAGGGTAATACAGTCATTTGTGGAATTAATGCCGTAAATTGTTTCGCCACTCTAGGACTGATTTGCATCTGAGTGAATGAAAAGTGGATTTAATCTGACTATTGAAGTATTGAGAGATTGTTGAAACTTAAATACGTTAAGGTATCGACGCTTGGCGCAGGCATGCGAACGGCGAGTAATGGGTGACTTGCCGTCTGATCATGAAACCCGGGCCGACGGCGCGTCGTGTTCCACGCGCGCCTCATAGAGCTGACAGCAATCTGACGAGAATCAATCCCCGTTAGAGGACCAAAGCCCGCCGGGGTCGCGGGACTATGTCATCAGATAACCGTGAACCTGGAATGTAAAGGGCTATTGAAAGATCACCGTGAATTGTGGTTAGTACAAGTCTGGATTGGGCAGGACTAATTTAAAAAAAAACTCGCTTCACGCTTAGAAGTCGAGCACAAGCGGAGCACAATCCGAGCATAAATTCGTGTAGTGATCGACTTGCAAACCTGGAACGAGCGCGCTTCGACCGTGCTCTGCTTAATGTCGGAGGCGATACAAAGGCATTCGAGTAGAGTGGTTTTCAAAGGCTCGTTGTACGTCCACATTTGACACCGCGAGTAGAGCGGCTCGTCTTGTGCTAATCTCGTGCTCGGCTCGTATGCGTGGACACACCTTTAAATACGTTATTTATTTCGTCTTCGTTTCCTACGACTGCAGAAGAAAAGATTCTGAGTTAGATTCCCAGATCGGGTAGTGTTATTGACCTTTTCCAATAGCAATTGCTCAGTACAGCCACAGAGTCTGGACAAGATGGGACTTAAATGTAACTGTCAAAACGTGGGTGTACTATTACGCCTCTGTCTAACCCATTTAGGAATGCGGATGTTATATTGTGTTTATTTGGTCGTTAGAATTATTTCGCGTTTAGATTTATATGTGGGAGTTAGAGACATTAACCCACAAACGGAACCTACTGCATAGATCAGGCGTACCCAGCTATTGGACCAGGGGGAGGGCAAGAGGGGAAATTAAAATGTTTTCAGGCCAAGTCTCCTATGGGGCAAATTAACTTTGTGCCAAATGTACAACAACCCCTTCTTTCTAATTCTTTATAGGTGCCTGCATAGATTTGACGGTATCGATTGATAGAGCGGGAGCCAGGCCAAAATATCGTTAGTGATTTCTTCCCAACCCGTAATTAGTAGACTACATAAGGGAGTCATATCATAAAGATTCGTGAAAGTCAGCTGCGATTCCGTTGGTGGGATAAGCAGCAATCGCCGTTCAAACACGTAGAAAAAATATTTTTTTTTAGTCATTTCCTCCCAACTGAAACCTGGTTTATATTGAAGATTACCTTGTATCACGAAGAATAAAACCAATCAGCCGACGGTCCCAAGGTGGAATACACGTCAGCCGGTCACTCGAACATGTAATTTTTTATTTTATTTTCAGTGATTTCCTCTCAACCCAAATTTAACCTGATGAAAGTTTACATGTAGTTATGGCTAAAAACAGACGTCAGCTGGCTGTATCTCGGTGGAAAGATCGTCAACTGATACTTTGAAAATTACAAACAGGACTTAGGCTCTCAGCCTAAATATGCATTTAGATCAAAGTTTTCAATTCCTCCCTACAGAAAACCTGTTTATATTGACGCTTACTCAATATCACGATGAAAAAATACATTCAGCTAATGTTTACAGACAGTTATGGATCAAAATACAGAGTTATTCTTATTAAGCTGGGCATCAGGAACATTGTGATTCCGTAAGAGATACGAAAAAACTTATTTAGATAACTTTAGCTCTTTTTTCAGTATAAAAATGTTAGCATTTTTATTTTTTTGGTCAAGTGTGAAATGTCCACTAAAATGAATTCGCTAGGAACAATATTTGGATTATACCAAATGTGCAATACCTTAAAAACTACTTAACCGATTCTCATGAAACAAACTGTACAATAGTTTTTAAAACAAGACCAACACATTAAAATTAGTTCCATTGCAATAACCCCATAAACAAAAAATTACATTTTCAAGTTACGTAATTATGACCAACATAATTATCTCATATAAGATTTATTTTTTAATGCCTTTCGACTCTGTTTCATGTAAAGATCATTTCGTTGTATCAGAAGACAAAAATCAGGATGGCGGAAATTGGTCAAAGGACATCATTTAACATTCATCACGCTCCATACATTTTTTGGGCTTTTCTGAAAGTGCCGGCCAAAGTATTAAAAGTCGGCGATGAGACCACCGCTATGACGAGAGGTGCACGTAGTGGGAGGTGCGACAAGATGTAGGTAAATATTGTTTGTAAGGAACCTCTCTTAAGATATTTTTCTAATCAGATTTTTTTTATGTTATTTGTTTGTGTTAAATTATTATTAGAATACTGCATTTTTCTTATTAGAGCTAATTAAAATACATAATATCTTAACGAAACTAACTAGACAATTGTAGTGAAGTTTGATAATTATGTTGATCATAATTACGTAACTTGAAAATGTAATTTTTTGTTTATGGGGTTATTGCAATGGAACTAATTTTAATGTGATGGTCTTGTTTTAAAAACTATTGTACAGTTTGTTTCATGAGAATCGGTTAAATAGTTTTTAAGGTATTGCACATTTTGTATAATCCAAATATTGTTCCTAGCGAATTCATTTTAGTGGACATTTCACACTTGACCAAAAAAATAAAAATGCTAACATTTTTATACTGAAAAAAGAGCTAAAGTTATCTAAATAAGTTTTTTCGTATCTCTTACGGAATCACAATGTTCCTGATGCCCAGCTTAATAAGAATAACTCTGTATTTTGATCCATAACTGTCTGTAAACATTAGCTGAATGTATTTTTTCATCGTGATATTGAGTAAGCGTCAATATAAACAGGTTTTCTGTAGGGAGGAATTGAAAACTTTGATCTAAATGCATATTTAGGCTGAGAGCCTAAGTCCTGTTTGTAATTTTCAAAGTATCAGTTGACGATCTTTCCACCGAGATACAGCCAGCTGACGTCTGTTTTTAGCCATAACTACATGTAAACTTTCATCAGGTTAAATTTGGGTTGAGAGGAAATCACTGAAAATAAAATAAAAAATTACATGTTCGAGTGACCGGCTGACGTGTATTCCACCATGGTACCGTCGGCTGATTGGTTTTATTCTTCGTGATACAAGGTAATCTTCAATATAAACCAGGTTTCAGTTGGGAGGAAATGACTAAAAAAAATATTTTTTCTACGTGTTTGAACGGCGATTGCTGCTTATCCCACCAACGGAATCGCAGCTGACTTTCACGAATCTTCATGATATGACTCCCTCATGTAGTCTGCTAATTATCGCTTGAGAGGAAATTGGTCAAGGACATCTGTTACGGGCTCCCGCTCTATGATTTTGTCCTTATTAAGACATCACACCACATAATTAATATTTTTATTTTTTATTTAAACTTTACAACAGCTCGTCTGCTGTTTCCTACAAAAGTGCAAAAGTATACCTTCAAATCCTAAGAAAGTATGAGTGATCTCCAGATTTGGTACAAACAGAGCTATATAAAGGGCCACCAAGAGTAAACAAAATATCATCATCTGCCTAGCCTTTTTCCCAACTATATTGGGGTCGGCTTCCAGTCAAACCAGATGCAGCTGAATATCAGTATTTTACATGAAGCGACTGCCTGTCGGACCTCCACAACCCAGTAACTTGGTAATACGATACCCCATGGTAAGACTGGTTGTCAGACTTTAGAGCTTCTGACTAACAGTAACGACTGTCAAAGATCTACAAATGACAGCCGGGACCAACGGCTTTACGTGCTTTCCGAGGCACGGAGGAAACTCGCTATGACAGATGGTCACCCATCCACAGACCAACCTCGGCAAGCGCGGCTTAACCCGGAAGATCGGCCTTTGCGGCTGTAATTATTTAGCCACGAGCTCCTCAAAAATATAATACCCGTAAAAACTTAAAAAAAGTAATATAAAACAAAGTATAAAAGCAATATTCTCAAGTCAAAATTCTCCCCCAAAACAATAATAAAACATAACTTAATAAAAGAAAAACGTTCTAACCTTAATTTCCTTTGAGAATCTTTAGATACGGCTACTATATCTTGATCAGAGGCGTATCTAGCGCCGTATTAGCCGTGTCAATTATACGGGCCCCCAAGTGCCAAGGGCCCCAGATGATTGGAATAAACATAAAATGTTGCTCTTAAATGAACACCTATCGCGGCCATAAAACTCCAATTATTATCGAACACCTCCTACACTACCATATTTTTTTAGCGTGGTAAAATCATCAAATAAGTCCCACCTAGGGCAGAGCGGGAGGGACTGTCAGATTCGTACTGACTAAAATCCACGGTGTCCTTCAATAGCCCTTTACGTTCTGAGGTCACGGTGAGTCGTTAGACCATCGAACACCTAACATAGCTCAATTTTCAAAAAGGCTATTATGTTGTTGTCATAAATGAGTTACGATCAGTCGATCAGCATTCTCAATTTTCTAGCTCACTTCAAAATTCTCTTCATAACATCAGGAATAGCATTGTTATACGAGTCAGAATGCTACTGTCTTTATTCAGCAAAATGTATTGAGTATGTTTAGTCTATGGTCGTAGTCTATAAGTTGTTACAAATATGTCGTCGTGCCCATGCAAGCTGCTCAAGTATAAATTAATATATTTCTTGTGAATCATCAAAGATAATTTTTATTTATAAAATCTCCACGCCATTAAACATAACACAAAACTATTTGATTAGAAGGGCCCCAAACAAGATTTTACGGGGCCCTTCTGGGCCCTTCTGACTTAGCTACGCCACTGATCTTGATCTTAGATTCAATTAAAAATTCACAACAGGATAAGGTTTCTGTTGACTATCGCTCATAATTTATTCCTGACGGCGTATCCAGTGGTGTTTAAATCTTAGTTAAATATCCTTCGGAGGCGTCATGCGGTGACAGATAAATGAGGCTCTTAGGAGAATATCTTAATCGATACAAAGTTGTTTGTTTTCATATTGAATATTTACTAACTTATAGATCGTATCTTAGATCAGGCTGTATAGATTATTCTTGGCTCTATTAATAAGATAGGCTTTTCTAAATAAATAAATAAAAAAAAATGCAAAAGAATGTGTTAATTTTCAATTTCTGTGTTTCAACACTAGAGGCACACTAACGAGCTGAAATATCGTTAATTACCGCGTTAGTGGACGTTTATACAAACATTTAAAGATTACTTTAATAACACGAAAGTTATCGGAAAATGCCGTTATTGTGGCCCTAACATACTGTTACTCGTATAGATGTTAAAGTTTATTCTTATCCTATGTGCCGCGACACTGTTCAAGGCTCTGTCTAGACGACCTGCTCATAAAAGTCTTTTACAGAATACCGACTAATGCTTAGCCGATGCATACCTACGTATGACATGATAAGGATATGGGGTAAACACATGAAAAAAAATTACGAGCATTTTGAAAAGCCTAAATCTTTTCTACTACTGTAGATTTTACTGTTTTTTTATTATTTTTAGATTATTTTATTATTACAGGGTATTTCTATCTAAAGAAAACACACAACAAATATTTTTTTCTTGATAAAATTCAATTTAAAAAAAAAAACAGTAATTAAGTAGATGCCAAATACGTCAAGCGTAAGTACCTACTAATGTTCTACGAAATCATTGAATATCTAGTGCTTAAGAACAGTTACAGACGGACTAATTACTTTTAATTACTGTTAATGAGCCGAGTACTGGTGCTGGTATTGAGCTAAATCAGTCAGGCAAAGAATGGAAGTGTATGCAATCAATCGAGTGGTGGAATTAAGTATCGATTTGGTTTATGATATAGAGCTTGATGATTCTCTGAACTTTGTCCTGAGGTTGATTCATCATCATCATCATCATCAGCCTATAATTTTCCCATTGCCCAGCAGTGACCATAGATAGGTATAAGAAAGTCTAAAAAATATTTTGGTAATTTTTTTTTTCATTTTTTAAAATGTGGCACTAGAAATAATGTGTATGGCAAAACAACGTTTGCCGGGTCAGCTAGTTTAATATTTCTTGAGAATTACTTTTTTTGGCAAAAGATTTTCAAAAAATGACTCGAGCCTTGCGTTTTCTATCAAGCAAACTTCAGCCTTGTTATGTAACAGTTAAGACTAATAAACCTTGCGCTTCGCTTAGCTCGTCTTGGCGGGGGCACTGCCGTGCCCCCAGATATCAGCTAGTATAATATTTCCTGAGAATTACTTTTTTTGGCAAAAGATTTTCAAAAAATGACTCCAGAGATTTGCGCTTTCTATTAAGCAAACTTCAGCTTTACTATAATACAGTTAAGACTAATAAATATATTGGCTATATATAGCTAGCTATATTTATTAGTCTTATATCATCTAACTGTATTATATCATCTACTAAATCATAAGATCTATCTCACTTCAAAAACCAGGTTTACACCATTAAAGTCATAACAACCTTACCGCAAAAGTAATTAAGTCAGAAACCACATCATTTGTTTTCATTAAAGTTACAAGTTAATACACATAACCGGGTTCAATTATATCAGTCATGTCAACCAATAAGTCACAATGATTTGATCAATCGAAGCCTGTCTAACTCAGTACAAACATACATCATGTTCGTTTTCGAAATATCAATTTATGACTCAAAGATTTATATCGAAGCGACGCAGCGGGCGCAGCTTTTATTGAATAAAATATTAGTTTTATTTGTACTTTTATCTGGTTTATTCCGCGTTCAACCCCCAAGATCTTCTACCCTCTTCCGCGTTCGACCCCTAAACGTTTCCACATTCAACCCCTGAGGGTCGAACGTGGAACTCAGTACATTGGTAATCTTTTCTTTGTCCAGATTCAACCCCTAGTTTTTATGTCACTTAAAATGACATTCAAGTAATAGTGAAAGCAAAAGTGTTTAGCCATTTATTTTCTTTATTATTAATATTTTATAGATATTTACCGATTGTACCGAAGTTTGAGCTAAAAACATATCTTCGGGGATAGTGCAAATCCGCGAAAAAATGTTATGTTAAAATATTTATTGTGTTTTTACCCGACTGTGCCAGAAGGAGGGTTATGTTTTTCGAGTGTATGTTTGTATGTATGTGGGGATATTTCTTTGGCACGTTCTGCAGCCTAAACGGCTTGATGGATTTTAACTTGAGAGGTGTCGTTAGATTCGTCTTAAACTTGAGAGTGTCACTGGGTACATAAAACTGGCCAAGTGCGAGTTGAACTCGCGTGCAAAGGGTTCCGAATTAATTTTTTTTTTCAATCTCTCTCATTCTTTCAAGTGGGGTATCAAAATAAAGGATTTTAAAAATGGTTTACCAAAATAGGTATATCTCACTTATATGTTTCAATTTAATTTGGACTGATAGATGCTAACAAAAACTAAAATTAGTAAAATAAAAAAATAAAAAACTCGACTGCGTGAAAAAATGTGAAATAACTGAAAAGATAAAAACAAGCTTAGGATTTTTTTTTGTTTTTAAGCGATCGTGGTGGACAATTTTCACAAACGCAGTCGGAGGCATCAAATATACCTACACAATACGTTCTATCATCGGCCGCATGACTTTCTTTGTAAGTGTAATTCATCACGATGACTCAGCAGTGGTTAACTCTACACCATTGTCGTGGTGTGAATATTTGATGCCTCCGACTGCGTTTGTGAAAATTGTCCACCACGATCGCTTAAAACAAAAAAATATATATATTTCTTAGCTTGTTTTTATCTTTATATCACATTTTTTCACTCAGTCGGGTTTTTTTGTTTTTAATTCATATACTTACCCTGTCGCAAATTAGGTTTTTGATCAAACAACGGATCATGTTAAAGTAACAACACAATTTTATAATTTCCCTAAACAAATCTAGTGTGTAAAGTGTAATCCCAGTGAAATGACAAAAATTTCAGGGGATGGCTGGGTCTGGAAGACCCCGCCATCCCCTTCATCTTTATTTTACCCTTTTTAGTTCAAATAATATATTTTACCCAAATTCTCGCACTAGAATGTTTGTCTACATGGACGATGTTATTACTAATTGTTGCCATCGTCCACGTACACATTAAGCGAAAAATGCTCATTTAACCATAACATAAAAAAGTACTAAACCAAAGTGAAGGTTTAAATTATTATTATTGATGTTTCAAAAACCACTTATCCGATTTGTAATAAAATCACCGCTTGACTATTTGGGAAGTATACCTTTCCAAAGATTTTTTTAGATCAGTTGGCAAGCCACGGAGTTATGCGCGAACAAACATAAAAAATACAAACATCCCAATTGAGAACCTCCTCTTTTGTTTGAAGACGGTTAAAAATAAAAACGTGAAAATCTTTTCTGCTTCACTGTCCAATGGGGGTTGAACGTGGAACAAATACATTTAAAAAATAAAATTCCACTTTCGACCCTCAGGGGTTGAATGTGGAAACGTTTAGGGGTCGAACGCGGAAGAGGGTAGAAAATCTTGGGGGTTGAACGCGGAATAAACCTTTTATCTGTCATAGCTACTTTTACTTGTTTTTTTTTTTTATTTATATAATAATTATAAAGCCTGCACACTAATTTATATCGGCAGAACGACAGCTTTCATTAAAGCCGCGTCTTACTTCGCTTTTGCTCCATTATAGATTTTGTGTAGTTTCCTTCTATCCAACAAAAATCAGTTATTTTAGATACCTCTTTTCTTGTTAATAACTAGCTATCGCCATTGGTTTCAGCCAATGATATATAAACTATAGATACGTTGTCCGCACTCTAAAATAACAACATAAAATGAAGCCAATTGGCCACATCGCGTACCAATCTGTCACGCGACGCTACGTATATTTGTCTCCCTCTAGCAACAGGTATCCATCCCCCAGTACAGTGTCATATTTCGATGATTCCCGATGTCCACCCCCAGCTTGTCCCAATGTCCACCCCGGGGTGGACATTAGGAACTTTTTTTAGAAAAAGTTGCACTGTCCCCCAGCGGGGGACAGTGATACGATTTCTTAAAAATATTTTCGTTGTCCCCCACGGGTGGACAGCGCTACAATTTTAAAAATGAGAATTCTCAGTGTCCACCGCGGGTGGACGGAGATACTTTTTTTTATTTATTCCCTGTAGCGGGCCCTTTTAACTATTTTTAATACTTTGACTGAAAAAAAAACTAGTAATGAAATGTAAAGATTGTAAATGTAAGCTTAGTTATGAAAAAAAACGTGTGGCACTCGGGGACTGCCGCGGTGAAGCTATTGCATAGCATTTTGTATCAACTTATGCAATTATAATTTTATTTATTTATTTTATTCATGCAGTATTGCTTTTTCTTTGATATTAATTCAAGTTTCATTTTTAAATATTTCTTAAAAAAAAAAAAAAAATTAATAATATTATTATTATTATGGTTTTATTATTTTATTATTATTATATTAATAAATCAATAATTAATTAATTTAAATAATTAATTTAATTAATTAATAATTTAATTAAATTAAATGAGCGTGAGGTTTTTTCGTTACGGAATTTCTGGATTCGGTCCCCGCGCTCAAGGCCCGCGATAGAAGCTATGCAATATCTTAAAAATACTATTTTAACAATTTCACATACTTAGATCATTTTGTTAAAAAACCATCAAACTATGCAAATCCAATATAAGCTGACCGTTGAGTGTGCGGAAAGATTTCACAAAGCGAGATCAAGACAAACTGGTATTGTATAGGTTGATGTGTAACCAAACAAACTAACTACTACACAAACAAACAAACTAACTAGCCGTGTGTACTAGTAAAGTTTTAGTTAGCATTCTTCTGGGCTCGTTTTATTATAAGTTTGTTAGATGAAAACTTTTAATAAAGCGAGCCTGTAAAATTGGATTAGAAAAATTGGTATAATGTTACTCTACCTTGTATGAACATTTTAAATGATTAAATACTTTTCAGGTGTATATAAATAGAAATAAATGTCATATCCTAGTCAATTTCAAAAGAAAATTTTAAAACAAAATTATTGCAATAAATAAACCTACTTTTGAATTTTTAATTATGGTGTTAATTAGAAGATTTTTTTTTTAAATAAACGTTGATTTTAAAATACATAATTTGTTTTTATTATTATTTTAATAATCTCATCATCTTCCTTCTAAAGTCTTTAATCTGTAACGAGTCTTCACTCAAAGTTTACAAAAACAATTAAAAGGGAATAAATAAAAAAAAAGTATCTCCGTCCACCCGCGGTGGACACTGAGAATTCTCATTTTTAAAATTGTAGCGCTGTCCACCCGTGGGGGACAACGTAAATATTTTTAAAAAATCGTATCACTGTCCCCCGCTGGGGGACAGCGCAACTTTTTCTAAAAAATGTTCCCAATGTCCACCCCGGGGTGGACATTAGGAACTTTTTTTAGAAAAAGTTGCGCTGTCCCCCAGCGGGGGACAAGCTGGGGGTGGCCATCGGGAATCATCGTCATATTTTCTTTCTCTTTCTTCACGCATATAAGTTGTTCTAGTATTTTCGCCGTTTTTAAGCGCCGCGATGTTCGTTCATGACGTGTCTATTAATACGTCATTGGTTTCGGCTATGTAAAAATCAGGATTAATTCGATGGGAACATAGGGACGTATTCATCATCAGCCTAATATTCCCACTGCTGGGACACAGGCCTCCTGCATGTCACAAATCTTCGAATTTTTGGTTCTTGGACATGGCGGTTTCCTCACGATGTTTTCCTTCACCGTTTTGAGAGCAGTTGTGATCAAATAAATTACACAAAGTAATACGCCTGGCTGGGATCGAATCCACGACCTACAACTCGTAAGTCGGGGCCGATACCACTGGGCCACCGCCACCACTGCTCTCTCACCTTAATTTAAATATCTGAGAACAATCTATCTTATATTTTATTCAAGACATTCAAGTCCATTTTTTAAGCTATGATCCAATATATTTAATAAAGAGCCAATTTTAATGAAATTCGCTCAGGCAACCCGACCTGTGTGGGACGACCCATTTCCTGATTTTCCCTCGAAAAAAAAAAGCATTAAAATCCGAAATGTACAACATACCATATCTACTAATTCAACATTATTTTCGAAAAACCAATTTATGACTCAAAGATTTACATCAAGCGAGCGAAGCAGCGGGAGCAGCTTAGCTTGTATTGAATAATATATCAGTTTATAGATATTCGCATTGAGAAAGACATACCTGAGTACCTTAGTACCGGCCCTAGTAAGGGACCGCAAAAGTGCCTACTGTTCGCGATAAGATCAGCATAACTCTGTTCAAGTGCTTGAAACGCGACGTAAAGCCGGGACTACAACGGTCAAGAGACGCTTTTCGAGCGAAACGGTTTCGCATGGTTTCGCTTGTTCTACGACTGTGTGAACCTGCTTAAGTATTTAATAAAACCCCTCTTGAAATTGTGCGTAGGAATGTAAAAATGGATTATTTGAATTAGGATTTATTTTTATGTTGAGTTGTACGCATAAATAAAGAAGTTCTTTCAGGTAATTTGATTTGTATATGAAAGCTTTTCTTTTTGCAGTCATTTTTCACATAAAATGAATTACGCAGGCAGTGAAAGCGTTAACGTAAATATTAAAGGAAAGTAAGAGTTGAAAAATGGACTAAAAGCCTATTCACGGAATTATTTTTATTATGTTTTTCGCTAAGAGGAATGCTCGTACAAACAAGAAAGATTTATTGAGGAAAAGTTAAAATATTTTTACGACTTCCCCATGCATATTACATTGCTGTGTAATTAAATTAAGTGCTATAATCTTGGACCTTTTACCAAAATCGTCAAATTATGTAGGTAAAATCTCAACGAAATACTTAAATAAGTTCTTTAGAATTCATTATTTTTTCTTGGGTATCAAACAAGACATTGGATGAGGAAAGGAGATTTAAAAAAATATTTTTCTTTAGATTCTAATCTGCATTTTACTTTATCAAATTTATACTTCCTGTTTAATAATTCTTAGCACGAGTTCTTTTTTTTTAATCTTTCAGAGAGAATTTTATTGGTGACCATTTTTGTCAAGCGACGACATCGAAATCATATTAATTATTATAAATGCAATAATAACCGTAACCTCTCCTGTATACACGAAGCCCAAACGCTAATCCTAAGTTTATAACATACTCAGTTAATACCGCTCCTAAGAATTTTAAGTAAGTACAAGCGTCCTTACTGTTCTCTATATGGGATCCCGGACTTTTAAGCGAACCTGTTTAATTAAGCGAAGTTCTACCGTTGTGCACTCTGCATTATAATGAGTTGATGGAATGATTGTATAATTTTAACGAAACTGTAAACTGTGTGATTGGTCTATTGTTCTATTTATTAATTAAGCTGGGAACTTGATTGGATTATCCAAGGACAAAAAATATGAACTTTTCGTCTTTTATTTTCCGGGTAAGAGCGTTTTGTTTTGCAATCCTTCGTTGCTGGCATTGTCAAATGTCCTCGCTTTCTTCTGTGCGATCTCTGGCTATGAATAAAAATGCTTGCGTTTAAACGCCTACCAGAAAATAACCTATTTTACAATAAAAATATCGAAATACCTGCGAGAATCGATAAATGTTCACCAAATTGTGTATCATAAATTCATAAAGTATGTAGAAATTAACCTAAGTCAACTACAAAAACTTAAGTAGGTAATAAATGGTTAATTTAAACTGTTAAAACTTAAGTTTTTGTAATTCGGGTTGTCATTGCTGTGGTTATTCAGACTTTCTTGTATTGCTTATTGTACGGTTCTACCCGCCAGACGGTCTTCGCCGAGTTGACTATATAATTCCAGTAATAATAAAAAAAATCTAAGGCCCGCTTTCCATGGCTTCTATTTCCATTTGAAGGGTTTTAAAGGAACCTAACCAAACCGAACGTTCGCGCGATTTTTAGATTTGGTGAGCATTTTATCCATTTTGGTATACAAAAAGAATTATTGGTGAGCATTTAAATTGTAGCCGAATATAAGCCTAGGAAATGAATTTTTGGTAGGTCCCCACTCGGTTTTAGTACTGACCTTTAATGTTTAAGGACTCTAAGGCAAAATTTCTCGCCTTTTGTCTGGCCTTGGAAATCTTTAAAATCTTATTTAGAAGTGGTGTTTACGACTCTTACCTCTACACAATTTCTCCCAGCTCCCGCGACGAGACTGGTCTCTGTAATGAACAAAATAATAATTGGTTAGATGCAGTCAAAAGTATTCAATAACATAATAAGTTGTTAAACTGAATGGTCAAAAACATAGAGGGTACCTATTAAAGTCTATATCTGAGAATTAAAAAAAAACCGGAAAATATCACGATTGTTGTATGGGTGCCTTAATTTTTTTTTTCAGTTTTTTAGTATTATTTGTTACAGCGATAACAGAAATACATGACTTATGAAAATTTCAACGAAACATTTATCGCGGTTTGTTAGATACAGCCTGGTGCCAGACGAACAGAAAGACAGATAGACAAACGGACAACAAAGTCTTAGCAATAAGGTCCCGTTTAAGGTGAAGGTACACTTATCCGAGCCGAACGCGTCGAACGAAACGAATTTTAGAATTCTGTAGGTAGGTACCTAGGTAGGTAGGTAACTTAAAAGAAATTTAAAAATCCTTTCGTTCGATTCGGACGATGCGGCGCGGATAAGTGTGTGAGATTTCATATACATAATTCTAAAATTCGTTTCGTTCGACTCCTTCGACGCGTTCGACTTGGATAAGTGTGCGTCCACCTTTAACCCTTTGGGTACGTAACCCTAAAAACGAAACACATATCGCTTTTGCGTGGTTGATTTGTCCATTCCCTCTCAAAGTGCAAAGGCTTGTATCCCAGCAGCATATAATGTACTCGTACTGATTGCTTGTAAATGTCACGAGCGACGAAAAGCCTAGAAGTCATAGATACGTTTAAAATGTTTTTGAAATAAGTACGATTTTAAGATTCTAAATCTAGACTTTTAACAGTCATAAAATATTCAGACTGACCCTGAAAATTTATGAAATAAAATACAGCCTTAAAAAAACATTGCTATTTGTGAACTAAACTGTACCTACTATTCAAAATAAACATCGCGTTACAACTGTTTCAGTCGACTATTTAATATTTACGCTAGAATGCGAACATTTACAACCGATGCTTTAACCTGCTGTCATTTAGAGTCCTATAGCGTTCAGAATAAGGTATAAAATCGCAGAACTTTCGCATTGTTAAAGGAAAAGTCCTGAGGGAGGGTATTTCAGCGTCTCCTGTTTATTGCCCGATAACTGCCAATCCCCGGGGTGCGTTCGAACTTCGAACTCACCCGAATTTCGGCCAGTACTGTTTTGTGTTTATTTATTTGTGTATGAAGATTTGTGAACGGTTTAATTTTGAAGCGAAAATAGGACAGTGAAGAAAATTGTGCGTAGGAGCCTTAAGGTACTTTAGTCTGGTCTAAAAATAGTATTGAAATACGACTTTCAGACGAGCTTATTTATTTTTGGCCATTATAAAAGTGGTAACACCCGTTTAAACGTCAGTCATAAACTACCAAATTTTATTAATATGTAGTTGTTTCAGGTCAGGTGTTTGTGAATTTAAATGTTTATTTGCAAACATACGACTTTTTCTTTGGCTTGGCATATTCATCAAATGAGTCCTCAACCCAGGGCAGAGCGGGAGGGACTGTCAGACTTGTACTGACTAAAATCCACGGTGTCCTTCAATAGTTCTTTACGTTCCGGGGTCACGGTAATTCGTTAGTCCCGCGACCCCGGCAGGCGCAAAAATATACGACATAGGAGAAATTCCTTGTATTATTTGTATTTCTTTTTTATTTCAGATCAAGAAATTGTCGTAAAAATACGAAACGCAACAAAAGACTTGTGTTTTATTATTTTCTCATATTCTTTTTTTTTTCATTAGTTCCTTTATTTCTAATTCTTAATCTAAAAATAACATTACGCTAAGATAAAGCAGCTGTACTACCAACAATCATATTTTCCTACTAGTGCTTAGCAACAATCGGCTAACTGAATCCAGAAAATTATTGTCAACGAAAATAAATCAGTCAATTCCGTAATACTGACATAATTTGCATATCTAATCTGTAACAGCTTGCTAAAGATAAATAACACAGCTATGTCACAACGATCACATTCTTTGTCGATCATTATTAGGTAACTATTAGTGCTGCTTAATTTATTGAGCACATTATATCCTGGATGGTGGTGTGGGGGCCAAGCTGTAAGCAAAGAGCGATAGTTGATTTGATAATGTTGCAAGATTTCTTAACCTTGGAGTCGGTGACGGTATTGGGATGGGTTGCGGTGATTTTTAAAAGACGTTATGAGCGCCGGAATCGCTGTTATCCTGACTCGGAATGACGCACTGTTTGAGAAGTGACTTTAAGTACGCCACGCCATCATTTTCCGTCTGAAACAGGTTCATCCTGAGCACACTTAACTGACCAATGCAAAAAAATGGGGTGCGAGTTCCAAATATTGTAAGTTTGGGTCACCTGCACCAGCCAAAAAGGTTGGCATAGAGTCTATTTTTGGTCGTGTGATTGGAATGCGTAATTAGAATTTAAGTGGTAAGTAATGAAAAGGACGTGTTAGAGAATAAGAAATATAAAGTAAGTTTTAATGTTTTTTGGAGGTTACATGAAAAGAAGTCCCAAATGGAATATGTACAAAGAAATTGTGGATATTATACGCGTATAAGAGAACTGCAGCTGAGAGAAAAAAGGAAGAAACTATACTCATTTTCCCGGCACTTTAATGTCATTGTATTCACTTATGGTTTATCAATGTTGCATGAAAAGTGCGTACAAACTTATAAATTAATTACCTTTCTGCGTGCCCTCTCTGATCAAATGTACCACAGACCGCGCTAAGCGCTGAAGTCAATATTTTACCCACAAAGCCGTGGCGCCACCGTCGTTGCTGCGCGTAGGCACAATTCTAGCCAACAATGTATACTGCACTTTATATTAGTTGGTGCTGTAAACCTCTCAAAGTACGCTATAATTTTCTATTAGCGGAGGTTAACTTTGGCTGTTAAGGTTTAAAATTGGGTGTTTAACTACTATTAAGATTGTGGAAGAATTTATTTTTAGTAAGCTATGTTTACTGTTACTCTGTGCTCTATGTTAGCTAACACCAACTGCTAACTAAAAGCACAAATGCCAATTGTTTTGTCAATATAACTTGCACTTTAAGTTAAAATGCTACATTTGACCTCAACCATAGATGACGCGGATGGGACTGTCAGACTCGTACGACTAAGAACCTCTTTCTTGTCTCTTCGATTGCTTATTGCGTTCCTGGCACTGTTTAGCTCTAATACAGTCGTGTAGTTTACAGTCCCCCGACCCTATCCGTGTGCTTGAAAATGTTTGGGAACCCCAATATTTCGCCATTTTATCCCTACTGCTCGCTATAACTACACACGTAATTCTGTATATACGTATGTATTTGTCAAAAAATTAATTGTACAAATCGAAACGTCGGAGTAATCGGTGTACATACACAAAACAATTGTGAACCTCCTCCTTTTTGAAGTCGGTTAAAAAGCAAAAGATACGAAGATAAAGTTAAACAATTTGCGAGCGCGGGGGTTAACAATGTACAGACGCCAGCACATCAAGCTACCACAATCTGTCAGATTTCTTTAATAGAATTTCAACCTTATCACAAGAGTAGAAGGTTGGGGTGCTAAGACAGGAAACCTCCACGTGCGCCCGTGGACTGGAGTTCCCTCTCGGATACGTCCGGGGGGAAGACCAGTTTTTCGGGCCGGTGCACCCTGGGATGCGGGCAAAAACTCTTTCTTAGGCACTGTGTGCCTAAGGGGTCTCTTTGCCCGTATGCGAATAGCCTGTCAGGTGGACGCTCCAACGCGTGTCCCTCTGAATAGCAGAGGGCACAGCGGCGGAGCGGGCTTGCGGACGGTGAGTAATGGGTGGCTCGCCGTCCGACCAAGGACCAAGCCCGGGTCGGTGGCGCGTCGTGTTTCGCGCCAAATGCCTGCTGGGGTCGCGGGTTTTTTCTTAACCCAGGATACCGTGGCCCCAGAACGTAAAGGGCATCCGAAGGAACACGGGTGGATTTTAGTCAGTAAGAGTCTGACAGTCCCTTCCGCCCCACCCAGGGCGGGAGGACTCATTTGATGATTTTACCACCTAAAAAAAAAAAAAAAAAAAAAAAAAGAGTAGAAGGTTAATGTTTGATTGATAAAATCTGTCAGATTTGGGTAGGTTGACCTGCTGGCGTCTGTACTTAATCCTAACATGTTTTAACCCAGCTAAACCACATTAACCTAGACCGGGAGTACAAGTAAATCCATTATAATTCATCCTTGTACCTACATGGATGTTTTGATCTCATAATATGACCTCTGGAAGCCTTACGCACTGTAAGCCGAGGTTACGTCTGAAACCTATACAATGTACCTAGTATGTATGTGTTTGTGCGTAGAAAAGATGCGTAGAGCAATGCTCGATAGTGTGGAAAAAATATATTGTTTTGTAAGTGTTTGGCTAACCATGGGCCAAACCCTGCCGGGGTGGGCCAAAGCCTGCCGGGGTCGCGGGACTTATCTCATTACCGTGACCCCGGAACATAAAGGGCTATTGAAGGACACCGTTGATTTTAGTCAGTACAAGTCTGACAGTCCCTTCCGCCCTGCCCGGGGTGGGAGGATTCATTTGATGATTTTACCACGTAAAAAAAAAAGTATTTAGCTAACCATGACAATCATAAGTATCTCACTCTCTATATTAACGCAGTCAGTAACTTTTTTTATTTATTATTTATTTATGATGTCCCAAATCTGAGAAGCCTCCCAGCTACTGTCTCGTTTAATTCCTTCCAACAACTATTATCCTACGTCACCACAAACCAACCCTCGTGGTACATACATGTCCTATTGTCTTGCCTGTCTTGCCACGTTTTTCTGAGCAGGCCGTGATCAATAGCCGTTACAGTAGCAGTAGCAGTAGGTCGTGGGTTCGAACCCCGCCAGGCGTATTACTTTGTGTAATTTATTTCATCACCAAAACTCAAAACGGTGAAGGAAAACATTATAGGCTGATGAAGATGATGAAGTTCACTACCACTGCTCTTAAAGGCTTCAAAGTTTCATCATCATCATCATACAGCCCGGGATCACCCACTGCTGGGTATGCCTCTCCCTTTTTTGCCATATCTCTCGGTTCTATGAGTTCTGTGGTTTTCTCAAGGTTTATGAAGGATTATGTTGTTCATCAACACTCTAGATCAGATATTAAAACACCATACAAAGCAACACGATCCTCAGACAGAACTGCATTAGCACATGATACTTCTCAATTGCAGTCATTACGACGTTAACCCGCTGTCGCGTCCGTCCATTAATGTCCACTACGCTTTATTACATCCGCCATTGAAACTTATCATCGGTTATTAAATTAACTGTTTCGAAACAGTTGGCTATGAGATTTTTGAGTGTTAATTAGGAAGTTAGGGGACATTAATTAATTAGAATTAATATAGGGGCTGAATTGTTGTTTGTTCCGAGTTTCCGAGTTTTGTTTGGACATATTTTGAGAAAGGGATCGGGTCGATGGCTCGCTACGTTCGTGATTTAAGTAGCCGTGTATGTGTGAGGGTGACAACAGATGAAAGGTCAATAAACCTTCAAAGTATTTAAATGTTTTTTGGAAATCTGTTTAACTCCAGTTTTCCTTAAGGTTTAATGTTACAATTTAATTTAATAAGATACTTAAACGTACAAGGTACTCAACTGAGCTTCCAAAGTACATATTTAAATTATATGTAACAGCTACGGTTTAATCTAAATTATCTACTAATTTAAAGTTTCAACTTTAGAAGACTTTATTTTTAGCGTTTTACTCAAGATAAATTATGGAATCAGGCGTCACTTTGCGGAAACTACATTAAATTGCCTGGATTTTTGTCGCGGAATTAAAACTAGATATTTTTCATAACATTTAGCGTTTTACTCGTTTTTGTAATGAATTGTACTGAAACTCGACCCTAACCTAGATTTTAAGAGGCTAAAACAATTAATGACTTGGTAATAAAGATAATGAAATAAGATTTAAAATCCACTTTGTAAACGTCAAAACTTTTTGATCGATTTTGACAGAAAACGGGATCCATTACTTTTTATCGTATTGTTTGAATATTTTTGATGATAATAAATGGTCGGTAGTACGATAAGTAGGTACCTACTTAATTGATAAATGATCTTCTCCAAGTGAAAGATTTCGTTCATAAATCTGTAGATGGATATCCTAATTTTCTATCTCGATTCTAAGAATATCTAGGTTAACGTAAAAAGCTTTTGCGAAACCAAAACTGGATTTGAAAGAGAGAGCAATTCCTAGATGTTGAGGGAAAAGGTTTTTTTGTGTAGGTAACTTGTGAGTTCTTTCTTCACCTTTTACATATTTCACGATCGGTATACTCCTAAAAAAAATATTTGAATACAATGTATTTCCCAACACTTTGAGAACCTTGAGTAGACATGTATCCATGTGAAAACTGTGAATCTAGAACGAATGGAACTTTTTAAATTCTGAATTTTACCCATATTAAAAAAAAAAAGCCCGTATTCATAAAAAATTGGTTCACAAATGAACGGAACGATATGAACATTTATACATAAATAAAAAAAAATGCATGTAACTCCAGTCGAACATTGCAGCTTCTCCTTTTTTCAAGTCGCTTAAAAAGCACTGTGTCTTTTATAATTACGTATCAAGATAAATCTGTTGTAACAGTGATTTTTTATATATTTTATTATTTACCAAGGTAACCACGCTCCCCACGTGATCATTTATGTACCTTTTTTTGGACGCTACCAATGTAACAAATACTTATTTCCAGTTTTCAGGTCTGAAAACTGTAATTTTATTATTTCCCCATATAGTGCCTAAACTGCAACTTCTTGTAACTATTATTTTTCAAAAACACCACAGAACACGCTTTTTATTTGTGGTATCATAGAAGCCTGCATGAAGGTTTCATAACTGTAAAAAAATCCTTTTAAAAGCCTCAAGTACAACATTACAAAATTTTTTTGTACTTATATATAGCATACATAAATAGCAAAATGATAGCCGATGCTACCACAAAACGGGTACTCATTATAAAACGCCTTTTTTCTTCAATATTTTTGTTTTATTTTTCACCATGTAGATGTCAGGATTGTCGTTACTACAGATAATAAGCTGTTTATAAAAGCTATCGTCATTATAGCTCATTGTTGCGGTCGGGACAGCACTAAAATAGCTTCATCGAATAATAAGTGTTGGGATGAGTAGGACCTGTGGTTACGTGAATATTGGCTGAAAAATATCGGTACACATCTCTATCGTAGCATCAATAAAAAGCAAATTGGTTTATACAGTTTTTATATATTCATCTTTATCAAGATACAGTAAAATATTCCACAAGTATTTTTTTTAATAAAAGAATGTTGTCAAAAAAAAAAATCGCATCAAAACTCGGAAGTTAGAGCTAGTGACGAGAGACTGAGAACTATAGGTAAGTATATGCAAAAATTTAACATAGACATGGCGTAATGTAAATTTTAAAATAATGATATCTTCGTAAAAGTTGACTTTACGTTATAAAAAGTAGGGTCAGATAATTTTTGATAAATTAGCTTTCATTCACCTTATCTAACCGAATAATCTTGCCCATAATTAAATCACTTACAAACGACCCAGAAAGAGATGGTTGCTCAGAGTGGGACACTATGGGTTCAGAAAAAAACGAGAAGAGTTAGGGGAAAATAAAACTCGGATTTTAATTGGTGAAATATTTTTCTTGAAATCAGCAGTTTTGCAGATATCGCCCAACTAACAAAACAAACAACCTATTAGTAGAATCTTTGTAGGTAGATACTGTTTTCCAAAAAAATCAGGTTTCTGTTTCCTAAACTAATATCAACGTTATGTACATTTTAATAGTAAAGATAAATTCTGATAAATTTATATCTAAGAAATTTTCGACCTATTTTTTATCACGTTAGACTTCATTAGAGACTTATTTGAACAGTTTTTTCATAATATTGTGTATATTTCTAGGTAAACATTGCAAGAAGAAATATATTTTAAACTAAAAATCGTAACAAGCCAAGCGAAAAAACTAGTTACCATTTCCATGCGCTTCAGACTGCATAGAAACCAAAAAGTTTAAGTAACAAAGCGTCTAGATTTTTCGCATACATCCCTAGTCCATAGTAATAAAATTACTTTATGCTCGCCTCAACATTTATTTTACCACGTCAATATCGATTTTACAACATAATAAATACAGTTGAATTTCACTTGACAACTTGAAAGCCATCGATGAATATGCGACGACACGCGAGTTGTAAAGTGGACGTGCTATTTTTTTTTTTAACATGTCCCGTGCTCTATGCGGCGAGTGTGACAAAGTTGCCTGGAGTATACCACCAATTGAAAATGATTTTTATGACTTGTACAGTTGGGTAGGTTTTAGTTTGTAAAGAAAAGGGGTCAACGTTTTCATAAAGTCTAGTTCTTTTTTTAAAGATTACAGTTGACTGATTCTTGAATGCAATTCAATAAAAAAGCGGCTGCGAAGCTCGTTTGGATAATGATTTACGAATGATTTTCTGTAAGAAATTGCAATTAAAAATACCTAGAATGTTTTATAGAAAAGTATTTTATTTAAACGCGACGTTTTGTTTGAATTTTTGTGAATAAAAAGCGAACCTCGTTGAAATCTTAAAGACAAAGACAGGAAAAGCTTTTGCATGTACTTAAAAATGTTTAAAAAGGGGGAAGCCCTTTTTGTCTTTATTTGGGTCATTTTTAATGTCATCATTTGACACTTTTTTTTTCAATGTTTTATTAAAGTTAAAAACTGTCCTTTGGGACTTATGAAAAACGCAAAAATGTATAAAGAACTTCTTGCAAGTTTTGATGTTTTATCCCGAAACACAAAAATGCCATTATGAAGTATGTCTTTTTCCCGGTTTTTTTTTTGTTTTAGAATATTTATTTTTGTTAGATTCATTGGCTGAAAAAGTACAAAGTGAAACTTTTAGTTTAGATCCTAAACCCAGGTTTAGTGTTCTCTTATTTTCATATATTAACGCTGGAAAAGGAGTATAAGAGACTTAGTTTGACAGCACCCATGTTATAGGAGAAATTCCAAGAAAGGGGAAACGTTTCTTATAAAAAAAAGTTCTGTCTATGTATGTTAAATAGTCACTAATCCACAGACCAACATCAGCAAGCGCTGCTAAGGGTCTATACACACCACGTTTTTTAAACGCGACGTCGACGTGTGTTTTAGAAACGCGCGTCGTCGGCGCGCTTTTTTCAACAAGAGCATTTTGTTGTCGTTTGTATCGCGTCAAACGCGCGTTTGCCTCGCGTCTGTATCCCTACACACGCGCGTCTGCATCGAATCAAACGCGTGTTTGAATTTATACAGGTGTACAAAGGTCTACAGCTGCGTCTGACTTGCGTGCTTATCGCGTCTGTATCGCTAAAAATACATTAATTAATAGCCAATTGATTGTAAAATTCCAAATTAACACGAGAGAAGTCGAGGGCAAAAGTTAGTTGTTGTTATAAATCCATATTACACATTGTGAATAAAGGTAAATTTTACCTTCGCAATATAGATCTACAAACATTACTATGTTCGTCACAGTCTACAAACAGACAGGTCATGTTTGTTCTAGATTGGATCTTTTGTTTTCTTTGCACCGTTTCATATCAGAATCTTTTATTTGTAGAGACAAAGGTCGATATAGCAATAGTTTCTGCAATCAAGTTCGATTCAAGTAGGTATTTGGAAGCTCTTAATATTTTGTTGAAAATTTTACACAGAAAGACAATGCTGCAGCTGGTTTAAATAATTATAACTTTTGTAAAAATTCCACCACTTTTAAAAATAACATTTCCGATTCTTAATTCATTTTTTTCTTTCCACATTAAGGTTTTGAAATTCGCGATGTATGCGGTAGGTACGCAATGATTCATCAGAATATGAGGATACAGGATCAGGAAGTCTAAAAAGGCAGAATTATAATATGATTTGTAAAAAATCGTGGTCTATTTTTACTTCTTATTAGGTATAGAAGCAATAGAATATTACGCAAGATTATTAACCAGTCTGAGGCCTTATTAAGCCCCAGGTCTCCTTTGCATGTCGTGCAACCCGTCAAAGTCCAAAGCAAAAAAAAACATAACCAATACATAATTCAACACTACACAATACCATCAAATAGGAAGTGAACCAAACCAAAAGGAAAAACTGACACGTTTCTGTGAAAACTTCTTTCCCGTGGGATTCCCAGAGCACGCAGCTATGGGAAATGGGAATTACCAGACAATAACCCTACAATGTTCATTGGAACACTTTGACTTTGTGATCATGGGGACCGGAGAAGGGTTAAATGTCAGAGGACAATGTATTGTACATTGTGGGTGGATTGAGTTTAATAACACAGATTTATCTTTTTCTTTTACGTCCGTGTTTTTGCTTGAAGACTGTAAGTTACGCAAGGGGCAGCCGAAAGAACAGAGGGTCTTGTTTCTATGTCCATAAACGAAGACAAGGGCACGGTGTATAGAGATTAGACCTCCAGATTTATTCCCGTTGAATACCAGTTTTTCATCCCATTTTTTAGTTATTTGTTCCTGGTGAATCCCATTTTCGTATTCCATTGAATCATTGTGTGGTTTTTAGCCAGAAAAACTGTGATAGTCCATACCTAGAATGAGAGGACTTATTTGTAAATTTTTCATACTAAAAATATTTTTGAATACCCTAACTGATGGACGGAATGGATTTGTTATGTATTGATGTTGGAAAATTAGCCCGTTGATTTTAAAATCTACAATAATGTAGAATGAAGAACCTTAAGTGACAGGAGACAAACTAATAGCCTTTACCAAGCATCGACCGAATCCCTCTTCATTATTAACTTTGAAGGTAATCAGACTGATATACAGCTAACACTTGGCTTACGTTGCGTCCACGTACCACCGCTATATCATGTCTTGAACCAGTAGTTATCGTCTATTAGGCATCTGTCTCGAATTGTGCGGTGAGCGGGGCGGGTAACGTAGACTAGAACCATGTTACGCTAGGACACGTCTTAGTGTCGCCGCACACGATAGTCACTCGCGACAGCCACAAACGCTGCCACGAGAAGCTAGAAGCGGCTATAGAGCTAGCTGAAGCGTGCGACATCTATTTGTGGCCGGTGGTCGACACTTGCGGTCGATGCATTACTGAGGTAAGAGAGAGAGCGGTGTGAAATCGCGCAAGTGGCGTGTGGCGGCTTTTTGTGGCCCGTGTTTGGGAACCCTAAAGTTTGCTTTTACTAAACAGTAACACTAGCGCTCGCCACTCGCGTTGCACGATCGGACGATCTCAAAACCGCGTCATCGCAGAGCATATCGTGTTTTTTTTTTTATGTGTGGCATCTCGCAGGTAATCCTAGAGGAGGATGTGAGCTGCTTAACCGGACTTTTCTGTGGATGCCTTAAATAAATCTAAGGCCTCCAGCCAGGGGCTTACAAACTACAAACTAAGTGACCACATGCTTAGGGCACTCCCTGTGGGGTACGAACCTCGGCTTGCGGCGTCACTGATAGAAGACAGACAACAAGGGACAGGCAGGCAGGATCTGAGTGATAACATTATATAAGGGGCAGGGCTAATTTAAGAACTACAGGCTCAGCATTGCGGGCTGGCTCTTGCAAGGGTCGGGGAGGACATCGACTTAGACGTTGCGGTGGTCGTCGTCGGCGGGCGGATTTGCGTCTGTGTTTCTTATCTGTACTTGTTTCTCGACTGCTCTCCTGGAGTAGGGTGATGGGGTCATCGGGAGTGGTGAGAATATGCTTTGCCCGGCGAATTGTACTATACGCGATGGATCGTTTCGAGCGGCGGATGCGATGAGGGGCTAAGGACCGCTCACCGCTAATTGCGAGACAGAGGCCTTACTATACCAAAGACATTGTAAGTTAATGAGCCACAGTTCTCACAATATTTCGTGTCATTCGATTGATGTGAACGATAAATTCTGATCGTAATGTGGGGAAAATACATTGGTTTTGTATTTTATCGCTGTATGATACATAAATTAATTCTCGTGAATGCGAAATTTACTGTTATGGTTAACTGCTTGTGCTATATCAATCGAGCGTGATCTGAGTTATGGGTTATGCTATGGTGAATAGATTAAAGCCAGTTTTAGACAGTCAGAAGGGAGTCCTACTTAGAAGTGAGATGTAGGGGCCTACTCTCTAAGTTCTCGTCAACGAAGATATGGGACCGTACGAAAGCAACCTGATAAAGTAGATCCAGAACCCAAAAATTGTTTAATTACTAGGTACCTATACAGTGGCGTAGCTAGACGGGAGCGAAGTGAACTCTAGCCCCCAGCATCGCACCTGAAGGGGAACTCGCGTCCTAGCGTCCAGAGAAAAAGGAAAAAAAGTCTTGACAACGGCGATCAAAAGTTTGAAACTAGCCAGTAAAGCAGTTAACTTCTCATAAGAAATTAACATGACCTTCGTAGTGAACATGATTGATGAGTAGGAACTAAAAGAAACGAAGAGGCCTTGCAATGCTGATGTCGCATATGATCACGTTTAGGCAACGACGATATAATACTAGACTACGCATGCACGATCTAAGGAACAAAAATTATTCTGCCAACTCGCTGAGGCACTACGTAAGCGAGGGGGACGGGGTACTGCGTTGTGATTGGCTAACTCAAGGTCTGTTCTGTCTCAACGTATGGTCGAAATTCGACGAATATAAGACTTTTTTGCCTAATGTGTTGGCAGACATCGGTCGCCTGTTATTAGGAGTCTAGTATTATATCGTCGTTGCGTTTAGGTCTAGCGCCTCCACTGCTCGCGCGAGGCGCCCCGTGTGCAAGGTAAGTTGGTTCCGTTTTATTTCTAACTGACAACTGAAAGAGTCAAAGGGGACTCGCAAGTAGCTGACGACAATCACATTTGGTATAAGGGTAGTTCTTCAGAGACAAAATGTTCGATGTCTGTGGGTATATTTCTGTAACCAACTAACAAAACGGCATGTAATATTTTTTTCTGTACAGTTTAGCTTTAGCTCTATCTGGGACAAATTATATTTTTTTAATAGTAACTATCTAGATACAAAATAAAAAAATTTGAAGTCTGTTCTCCTGATTCATATAGGGCGTCCGTTTCCCATTTTCCGGAACAAAATGGTCGATGTCGCATTTTCCCTTTGATTCATCAATATAAATTAAAGTTATATCGAAAGGTAACTAATTGACCTCTTACAAAAAAAATATGTATTAGATATAACTACGTTAGTGTGTTTTTAATTAAGTAAATAAGAAGTGTCCGGCGTATAATACTGATTCATGTGGAGTTAGCTTTGCTTGACTGTACTTGGTCGAGGAATAATGATGAGAGTCTGGGATCCCACGTGGGGGGAAACCTGTCGTACAACGGACGTGCTATAAGGCGGACGTGAGGCTGGTTGGCTTAGAACCTGGTGAAACAAAGGTAAATGTCTGATTCATCTGTGCTTGGTTTAGGTACTTTGCTGATTACAATGCCTACTTTATTAATTTTATTTTGCTGTTTTAAGACTTTATTCTGAGTTTCGTGTGATGCTTTTGGGTTACAGATTCGTGTAGAAAAATGATAATACTGAAGTCTGTATGAATGATGAGTTAAGCATGATTTTAGGCAAAATCATGATTCATCTGTGCCTGATTCATATGTTCAAAAACCCATATGAATCTGAAAATAAATTAGTTTTCCCCTTTTCCAGCCAGAAAGGAGCACTTTTGTTACGTTATTTTACTTTTCCATGTCAGTAGAGTTTGTGTGAGATAATTTTTCGACATTATTCTTCGGTATTTATTGATAAGTCAAACTCTATCTATTTTATTTTATTTTATATTGCTGTTCACAACAATGCCACTATCAATAGTAGAAAAGATGGAAAAAAATATATGTATGAGAAAAAGAGACTCACAGAACGTACGAATTTTTCATCCTTCTTAGATGGAAAATAAGAAAAGATCCAGACAAGTATCTATGCTGCGTGGAAATTAAAAATTAAAGAATATTATTTGAAAAGAAAGAGAAAAAAAAACAAAAGTAAACAGAGAGAATATTATAACATAGCATTAAAATAACTATCTAGTACCTATTTATAACAAAATTCTCGCTTTTCTGTAAGTATTTATTTCTGTAAATGTTATATTGAAAAACAAGAATTTTATTGTTGAATTGACCAATTTTTTCCTTGATATGATCACTGATAATTAATTGTTTTATAAAAAAATATTATTGTTATTATAATATTATGATTATTTTCAATCATAATCTTATAAAAAAGTAAAGTTTTCCATTTTTATTTCTGTTCCTGATTCATCTGTAAAAAATTCTGATTCATCTGGGCACAAAATTTTTAAACGTCGATATCTTAAAAACTACTTTGTAAAAAGGAGTCCCTCAAACAAATAAATGTTATTTGGAATATCTATTTTCATATATGAACATGTGTTACTGAGCCGAAAGTGAAATTAAAATTTGACCATATGAATCAGTCAAAGAATCAAATTTCGAAGAACTACCCATAACTTGATGGGCTTAGGCTTATAAACAGTCACTCGTAGATAGTCTTTATATGCACTCTTCTTATGTAAAGTCAGTACTTGAGATGCCGATGCACCACAACATAGAGCCTTCAACATCAAACGTACACAATACAAACTAACTTTACAACTATGACGTCATAAACTGAACCTCACCACCTCGACATAACCTTTACAACTTCATCAGCGTTCCTCTGTATTCACACACTTCTCTATTCCTTACGAAATAGAGTTCAATATCCTTCAAATCGACTGGGATAGACACTTGTGGTCAAAATAGTCGTGTGAATACTCGACCACAAATGAACCAATACCTTAGTGACTTGTGTGAACTAACTTTGTATCCGGTGATTGCTTCCGGGATTCAAACTTGTTTATACTTTAGTTGTGTTTTTACGGTAAATGACGCAACTGGTTCGCCATATTAAAGAAACCATACGAAACTTTACTGGTAAAGTTTCATCATTTTACGAGTATCAATCATGTAAAGTTATCTGATACAGATAGGTCCTTATGAAGAAAATTTCGCACGCCACTTATGCCTTTTTTTCCTATTTTTTATATTTTTACATTTGCACCACCGATCTTGATACTTTAAGGATTTTGATCAATTCTACTTCCAAGGGGATAAAATAGGGGATGAAAGTTTGTATGAAACAATGTAAATTTTATAAAAAAAATCATTGTTATGTTCCGACATCCACGCGAACGAAGTCGCGGGCACTAATTTACTACTATTAATAATATCGTCAACTGAATCTTACTTCAAGAAAAGTAGACGAAACAGTTAAGGACGATATCGAAGGATAGCTTATTATTAGAATTAAATCACATAACTTCAGTAAACCTAGAATTATGTCAAGGTAGATTCAGATATCATTTAACAGCTGTCAAGTGGGAACTTAACAACACGCTTCACGAAGCAAAATTACACTTTGCATGGAACTTGCTAACGTCATTTACATACTGAGGGTTTATGGTAATATTCGTCCAAGTGTTAAAATGTCCACATGCCAGAATAACCGAATGGTATAATTCTATTTGGTTAGAATGAAGTTTTGCAAAAATCAACAAGTGTTATTATGTCCAAAAGTCATATTGTACGGCTTAAAATCCTAGGTTTTGTGATAAAACAACGCCAGGATTTTTTTTAGATAGGTAATAGAACAAATTTCATTATTTTTTATTTCAAAAGCCCTTTCCATTCCAATGTCGTCAAACAATTTAATGTGTAATATAAAATCATTTTCACTTTTTGCCGTATGAACATTTTGTCACTTGATCTTTATAACAAAACTAGCTGTGCCCGCGACTTCGTTCGCGTGGATGCCGGAACTTAACAATGTATTGTTTAGTGCGAAGCGCTGTTGGAGGATACCGATACAAATCATTTTCTTTATGCTTTTTTTAGCCTCATAAAATCGTCAAATTAGTCTTCTCACCCAAGGCAGGGCAAGAGGGACTGTCAGACTTGTACTGACTAAAATTTACGGCATCCTTCAATAGCCCTTTACGTTCCGGGGTCACGGTAGCTCGTAAGTCCCACGAACCCGGCTGGCTTTGGCCCTCTTAGGGGGGGCTCCGTCATTGTGCTGACACTCTTTAAGGCGCTCGTGGAACACAACGGGACGTCGTCCCGGGCATAGTCCATGATCGAACAGCAAGTCGCCCGATTACTCGCCGCCCGAATGCCCACGCCTGTTGGCCAGAGATAGTCTTGCGACGTCCGTCACCGTGGAAGTCTACCACTGCGGCTGGGTCATGAGGTAGACGCTGTCCTCTTCCTCACGCGTCCCGCCTCCTCCTTCGCTGGCATGACTGCTTCGCAGGAGGAGGCGACCGGTTCCCACTCTATTTCACCCCGCAGCATGGCGTCAACCAATGCCGAGCGCGAGAGGTCGCCACTTATCACCGTTGCCGTTGTGAGGACATGTGCGATGCTCTGCCCAAGCGGGGCAATTCTGCACCGTATTCTCTGCCTTAGACCCCCACCCCCCCCATAACCTCGTAGTGGTGATATCCAAGCGTTTCTTCCTTCCCCGACAAAGGTACCTTCCAAAACTTCCGTGTCCAGTGAGGACCTGCGTCAGGTGGTTGGTCAGGAAGCCGTGACACCTATCCAGCCACTCCTCAAAGAGAGGTCTTACCGCCGCGATTGAGGCGTGCCCGAACCTCGGTTTCGATAGTCGCTCCCACCATACCGCCCTGAGATGGCGCTGGAGCTCTTTCCGCCTCACCTCGACTTGTCGATGCAGCGGGGATTGGCCCGTGCTTCTTTATAAATACGTGCTGTCGGACGGCAAACTACCCATTACTCCCCGTCCGTAAACGGCTGGAATATGACCCGATATTTCCGACGCCTTGGGCGTCTTCAGCGGTGGCTGGGGTGAGAGGTAGAGGGTGCCCTTTCCCTTACGCGCAATTATGACATGCCCAGTATTGCCCAGGCAGTAATTATTTTGTTGTGGCATTATTTTGAAACTATGATATCTCCTAAAATATTCACTGAAATCATACGATGTCAAGGGCAATTTTGTTCAAAATTGAATGCTTGTGATGATTAACGTATTTATTTTGATAAGGATTAATATCATATTAATGAAATCCTCAAAGAGAGGTCTTACCGCCTATATTGAGGCGTACCGCCCCCTTTTTTTACCGTGGCAAAATCATCAAATGAGTCCTCCCGCCCAGGGCGGGACAGGAGGGATTGTCAGACTTGTACTGACTAAAATCCACGGTGTTCCTTCAATAGCCCTTTATGTACCAGGGTCACGGTTACCGAGTGAGACAGTCCCGTGACCCCGGCAGGCTCTGGTCCTCTTAGGGGGCCCCATCAGATTGCTGACAGCTTTTTGAGGCGCGCGTGGAACACAACGCGCCGTCGACCCGGGCATGGTCCATGATCGGACGGCGAGTCACCCATTATTCGCCGCCCGCATGCCCGCGCCTACGTTGGCCGGAGATCGTCTTGCGACGTCCGTTGCCTTGGGCGTCTCCCGCGGCGGCTGCGTCGTGAGGTGGACGCTGTCCTCTCCCTCACGCGTTCCGCCTCCTCCTTTGCTAGCATTATTGCTTCGCAAAAGGAGGCGACCGCTTCCCATTCCGTCTCGCCCCGCAGCATGGCCTCGACCAGTGCCTATCGCCGCTGTGAGGACACGGCGGTGCTCTGCCCAAGCGGGGCAGTCCTGCACCGTATGTTCTATCGTGTCCTCCGGGCGATCCTCGCAGTGGTGTCACCCTGGCGTTTCTTCCTTCCCCATTCGATACAGGATCCATACCGCCCCCTGAGATGGCGCCGGAGCTCTTTTCGCCGCGCCTCGACTTCTCTATGCAGCGGGGATTGGCCAGTGCTTCTTTATAAATACATGCCGTCGGACGGCAAGCTACCCATTACTCCCCGTGCGTAAGCGGCTGGAATATGACCCACTATTTCCGACGCCTAGGGCGTCTTCAGCGGTGGCTCGGGTGAGAGGTAGAGGGTGCACTTTCCCTCACGCGCATGTACGCGATTTGCTCAGTATTGCCCAGGCAGTAATAATTTTGTTGTGACATTATTTTGAAACTATGATATCTCCTAAGATATTCATTGAAATCAAACGATGTCAAGGGCAATTTTGTTCAAAATTAAATGCTTGTGATGATTAACGTATTTATTTGGATAAGGATTAATATCATATTAATGAAAATAACTTCGCAAATAATGCATTACTTTAAAACAAATTTGATTTCCATGAAAAAGGTTATAGTGACTTAATCTTAAAAGATAGATATATGCTCTCGCGGACTTTATTTTAGAACTTTTTATGAGGAATAATTCCGTAGTACATAATTTTTGCGTATCTTTAACCGTTTACGCAGCGCACGCAACGAAAGCTCTCGAAAAGGAATACATTTTCCCGATTTTGAAACATTTCTCATTGCTGCTCCGCTCCTTTTGGTGATAGCGAGATGTTATATAGCCTATAGCCTTCCTCGATAAATGGACTATCCAACACAAAAAGAATTTTTCAATTCCAACCAGTCGTTCCTGAGATTAGCGCGTTCAAACAAACAAACAAACAAACAAACAAACTCTTCAGCTTTATAATATTAGTATAGATTGACTTTTTTACGTAATGACATGTGGACAATTTAACACTTGGACAATTTTTACCATAATTCATACTGAGCCAATCGGCAATGCTCGTATAGACTCGATAAAATTCGGCAGGCGCTTCGTTTTTTAACCAACCAAAAGTCTAGATTCGAACTATGAAATCTAGTTTACCTACACTACAGCCACACTCGCGGGAAATGCCGTTCATTATCGTGTCTATTTAATTGTTTGTCTGTCTGTCTATACGAAGAACTTAAAGATTATTACAGCGACAATTTACGTTAGTGTGGCCCTATGATGTGGCCTTATGAAGAAAATTACATACCATGGTATGTAATTTTCTTCTAAGAAACATTGGATTCAATCGATCATAAATACCTGAAAATGTTTAGTATATAATTAGTTCGATCCGATTGAGATAGTTGTACCTTAGAAATCTTCCTATGAAATTTTGTGAGAACTGATGGATGTATATTAATTGTTATTCTGCCACAAAAAAACTATTCAACATAATTTTGGTTTTACAACTTGAAAAACATTTATTCTACTCTTTTTATTGTGATTTTATGAGACAATTAACAAGTAGCACAATAAAGTTCTCCGCAAACATTGTTTTCGTAAGTACTCGTAACTAACATAACTAGCAAAAGATGATTATAAATTCATCCACTCTCTCTATACATTAACCCATCGAAGAATAAAGCCTCAAAGTTGTATTATATCAAACCACAGATTAATGCAAAGAGCTACATCTCAAGATCTCAAGCTGTTCATCGTGAAAGGGAAATTCACTCTCTGAAATCCTCTGAAGTCCTCCGAAGTCCTCCAAAGTCCTCCGAAGTCCTCCGAATATCCCTGAAGTGAATACGTATATTTGTGCTCATTGTCTCTTCCGATCGCGAGTGCCATTGTGCAGATCCTCTCAAAGAGTTTACTTAGTTGCTTGTGAATTTATGTATGACTGTAGACCCTTCTTAGATATTCACATACAAGTAACTAGCATCTATACATATAATAAAATGGTAGGTAAGTCAAAACTGTACATAGATTTTTTTGTCTGTAAGTCTGTATGTTATGTCCGGGATAAACTCAAAAAGTAGTGCACGGATTTACTTAAAAGGCATGAATATTATAAAGAAGTCGGGTCAACATATAGGCTACATATTATTACGCTATCACCTACGGGGAAGGAGCAGTGAACCTTTATTTCTTCAAAGCATTGCAGACGACGTCGCGTGCAGCAGCTAGTGATGGATATAACTGATACTGCTGCCTGCATCATCTCACTGCTGGGCAAAGGGTCTCATTACTTCCAGTTTCGTCGATCCAAGGCCAAAGTGGACCACTGATGGTCGTTGGTTTTGTCCAGCTTATCCACCCATGTTCTACGAGGTTTGCCGCGACGCCTGGCTGTGTCAGGGCTCCATAAAGTATATGCATAGTAAAGTATAAAGTATGTAGTATAAATGTAGACGTGTGCTGCTTGACTTGATGGCAAGTGGTTGGGTGGATCTGGATAGGAATTGTTCATAAATGACGACGACTCTTGAATTTGACAAAACTGTACTTATTGCTGATATTTTATGAAGTTAAGTTACAAAAAAATGGATGCGTAAACTAAGTTAAAGGCGACAAATTAGGTTTGTAAAGAAAATGTGGTAAAATGACAAGAGAGGCGTTGATGGCCGGCCCAGGACGGTGTCGTGGGTGAAGTTCATTACAAACAGCTAGCATGCCCAACGCCAACGAGCTGATTGTAATGTGGCCAGCCCAGGCTATGCAGGATAAATATAGCAAAATCTTAAAAGGATAGATGATGAGCTATTATTATTGATCGAAGGATGATGCCATCCTTTAATAATAATTATATAATAATAGATATTATTATATTTTATAATAATAATTATGTAATAATTACGGTTTTTCAGCAATTGCAATTGCAAATTATTTTCCAGCAAGTGCTTTTATATCTGAAAAATAATCCGAACAATGAAGGTTCATTCCACTGATTGTTTCATACACCAATCAGATTCCCTTAAAACCTTTTCATCATTCCATGATCTCACTGTTCCAAAAATATTAATTCCATGAAAGCTTTCATATCAATTCCTTTTACGTCCACATAAAACCTGAACAAACAAACAGTTTTAAATTATTAGTGCTATCTACAAATACAGCCCGACTGTCCGATATTTTTTTTAAACGAAAAACAAAACATAAGCATTTACACGAGCAGTCTTTGGCATAATCATACCCTAAAAGCAGACAATGCTCTGCGCATTCAGTACAACAACTCCTTCAGGGCGCTGTTGAGGCTTCCACCTTACTGTAGCGCGTCAGGTATGTTCGCTGATGCTCACACTGATGACTATTTCGCTATAATGCGTAAAAAAGTTGCCTCGGTTATATCCAGAGTGAGGGGAAGCGACAATAGCGTTCTGAGGGTGTTTGCAGAAAGGCTGGATGGGCCCACAATGGGGAGGTTTACCAGGCTGCATGTTGGCAACAAAGCTTGAGCTAACCATCTGATTTTATTGTGACTTTCTTTGACTTATTTTATTTTATTTTTTTATGATTTCTATGTCGTGTGATTGTTATTTTATTTTATTTTACTTTAAAATTATTATTTTAATTTGGTCTTATCTTGACTTTTAATTGTAATAAAAAATTATATAATTATGTTAATTTTGATTTAAAGTTTAATTCTTTTGATTTAAATTTAAAGTTTGATTTTTAATAGTTAATTTCTATGTCATGTGAGTGTTATTTAATTTCAATTTTATTTTAAACATATTATGATTTTAATTTGATCTTATAACTTTTAATTGTAATAATCTAATTATGTTCAGGTTGTTTTAATTCTTTTGTTTTTAATTTAAAGTTTGATTTTAATATGTAGTTCTTTTTATGTAAATTTTGATTTTTGTGATTTATACTAAAATAGTTTATAAAGAATGTACCTACTACTAACACCACTATGGGCCACGATGCCTGAAAATAAAATATTTTTATTTTTATTTTTTATTTTTATTAAGCGGCAGTTTTTCACGTACGCGGCAAAAACGTTCGCAAATACAGGCAGGGTTGTTTCGATGTGCGGGTTTAGTGACCCGCGCACGACCTCAGGCAATGCAACTTGCGTCAAGCAACACGCGAGTTTCGATTGAGTAAGTAATGTCGTACTCAAATCGCGTCGTAGTGACTTGGCATAAAATAAGGCAGTGCTAAGCAGACAATGGGTACTTTCGGACAAAAAAACTTCTGAATTATGACTTACACTGACGATTAAAACGCTAATAATGGATTATTAGCGTTTTAATCGCGGTTATCGTGTAGCTTTTTAATTTGTACGGACGCAAATCGTCAAAGTCGACTTCGCGGATTACTTATGTCCTGTTCAACGCCTACACCTTTCTTTCACTTATTTTCTTTGCAGTCGTTGTCGCGACTCGCATGTCGCTTGAGGTTGCGGCCATGCCGTAATTTGCGAGCGTGTCACGGAATATTTTACAAGTCCAAACGGGTCGGGCAAAGTTCATGGGGACTGGTATGTTCAACAGTTAGAAGTTCCACGGTTCAGTTTAGCTGGGAAACCTTCGTTTGATAGGATAGATTTGTAGAGAAATGTTAGATGCAGAGTCATCTATATTGATAGTTGTCGGAACGTGTGGTGAAAAGATGGGTACATATTTGAATATCGAAGATTAAAATATCTACGCTTAAAATATCGATGTTCAGAATATCGAAAATTAAAATATCGATTGTATCAAAATATCGAAAAATGTTACATCTACGCTTAAAATGTCGAAGGTTAAAATATCGACTGATTTAAATGTCGAATGATTCAAAATATCGAAAGACGTTATGTCGAAATTCAAAATAGCAACGTTTAATACATCGCAGTTCATAATATCTAATTTCATAATATCTACGTTAAAAATACCTACTAGTTGAAATATCGAAAAAAATAACCACCTACCAAGGTAAGTCGACGGAGCCCCGCTTCGCGGGGCTCCTATTTCTGTTTGCAAGGTTTATAGTAACCTAACACGAAGAGGATAGCGGGGTCTTTCAGACCCCGCCACCCTCTTCGAACCTAACCTGTCCGAGTCGGGGTGCCCAAGTCCCGAGCTCGTTTCGCTCGCTCTTGCATCCTTAGTCAAATTACTGATTACTACCCAACAAGGTAGCTGGACGGACTTCGGATGCAAGAACGAGCGAAGCGAGCTCGGAACTTGGGGCACCCCGACTCGGACAGGTTAGGTTCGAAGAGGATGGCGGGGTCTGAAAGACCCCGCAATCCTCTTCGTGTTAGGTTACTTTAAACCTTGCAAACAGAAATAGGAGCCCCGCGAAGCGGGGCTCCGTCGACTTACCTTGTTAGGTTCGATATTGCGGACATTCGATAATGGGTACATATTTGAATATCGAAGATTAAAATATCTACGCTTAAAATATCGATGTTCAGAATATCGAAAATTAAAATATCGATTGTAACAAAATATCGAAAAATGTTACATCTACGCTTAAAACGTCGAAGATTAAAATGTCGACTGATTTAAATGTCGAATGATTCAAAATATCGAAAGACGTTATGTCGAAATTCAAAATATCAACGTTTAATACATCGCAGTTCATAATATCTAATTTCATAATATCTACGTTAAAAATACCTACTAGTTGAAATATCGAAAAACGTATATATCGTCCTTAGTCAAATTGCTGATAACCACCTACCAAGGTAAGCCGACGGAGCCCCGCTTCGCGGGGCTCCTATTTCTGTTTGCAAGGTTTAAAGTAACCTAACACGAAGAGGATGGCGGGGTCTTTCAGACCCCGCCATCCTCTTCTAACCTAACCTGTCCGAGTCGGGGTGCTCCAAGTCCCGAGCTCGCTTCGCTCGCTCTTGCGTCCTTAGTCAAATTACTGATTACTACCCAACAAGGTAGCTGGACGGACTTCGGATGCAAGAGCGAGCGAAGCGAGCTCGGAACTTGGGGCATCCCGACTCGGACAGGTCAGGTTCGAAGAGGATGGCGGGGTCTGAAAGACCCCGCCATCCTCTTCGTGTTAGGTTACTATAGACCTTGCAAACAGAAATAGGAGCCCCGCGAAGCGGGGCTCCGTCGACTTACCTTGTTAGGTTCGATATTTCGGACATTCGATAATCTGTAGTTCGATATTTAGGACATTAGATAATCTGTATTTCGATATTTAGATCTTTCGATGTAACTTTTGTAGATATTTAGATTTTAGATATATTGGACGTAGATCATTTAATCATTCGATATTTTAAACTTTCGATATTTTAGTTTTCGATTTTATGGTCATTCGATATTTTCATTTTCGATATTTTGAACATCGATATTTTAAGCGTAGATATTTTAATCTTCGATATTCAAATATGTACCCTCGATAATCTGTACTTCGATATTTAGGACATTAGATAATCTGTATTTCGATATTTAGATCTTTCGATGTAACTTTTGTAGATATTTAGATTTTAGATATATTGGACGTAGATCATCTAATCATTCGATATTTTAAACTTTCGATATTTTAATTTTCGATTTTATGGTCATTCGATATTTTTATTTTCGATGTTTTGAACATCGATATTTTAAGCGTAGATATTTTAATCTTCGATATTCAAATATGTACCCGAAAAGATGCTATCTCTGATTTAATCACTTAATAACATAGAAGAATAAGAAGACAATAGATAAATATTTGAGTTTCATTACAAAACAAAAAACAGATTTTTTTAATAGTCTGATTTGTGTCCCACTGTTGGGCAAAGGTCTTCCCTTTTTCCTTCCAATCCTCTCTATTTTAGACAATTTCTGGCCATGTCTGCCCTGCGAACATGATCAGATCGTCATTATCTGATAGGTAATTTAGGTAAATTTCATCGAAATTCGTTCAGCAGTTTATTTTTGAAATAGTAACAAATATATAAAATTCTTGATAAGTCGTCCCAATAATCTTGGTAAAGCCAATTTACGTCGGTCAAAGAAAATAGAAACAGCAAAAGAACGTCTTCATCTTCCCACGCCATTGTTACAAGCAATTGAAGTAACCTATTGCGGACTGGAGAGGGTTACTTAATGGTGTAAAGCGACCAGCAAATATCTAGACATGCGGGAGCGTGTCAAGCCAACAGGGCCCTTTTTTGTTACGTAGTAAATAAAATCATCGAATGAGTCCTCCCACCCAGGGCAGGACGGGAGGGGCTGTCAGACTTGTACTGACTATAATCCACGATGTCCTTCAATAGCCCTTTACGTTCCAGGGTCACGGTTTCCTGATAAAACTGTTCCGCGACCCCGGTAACAAAGCCATAGCTGATAGCATGACTTTTCTCGTTTTTGTGACTTAAAGTAAATGGGTACTTTGAAGTTAATATTTCTAATGAATTCCTCGTTCGTACACTAGAGGCGCTTTTTCATTTTCCATTAAACGCCGTAAATACTTCAAGAATGTTGTAAGTAAAATATAGAAATCTTGTGATAAGGTCTCTGGTGTTGTCCACTCCTAAAGTAACATAGGTACAATATACAGGTATACACACTCACAGGACACTAACCATGATTCACTAGTTAAAACACCTACATTAATTCATCTGATTGATGTTAACAAGCCTACTACATTGTCGGCTTTTACGGGTACCTTATATTTAATTAAGATATGATGTTGCCTCTACAGGGCCGTAGCTAGGGTTGAATTTTAGAGGCCCCATAGAGGGCCAAAGCCTGCCGGGATCGTGAGACTATTAACAAGAGTAACCGTGACTCTGGACCGTAAAGATCAATTGAAAAAACACCGTGGATTTTAGTCAGTACGCGTCTGACAGTCCCTCCCGCTCCACCCAGCGTAGGAGAACTCATTGATGGATGATTAAACTACGTCAAAAAAGGAAGGTAGGAGAGTATTCGGACATTAAACAAAAATCAGAGAGACCGGGTGTGAATAATTATGACAAATGGGTCATTCAAATGTCACCGCTACTCGTGGTTTATTTTTATGTCCTCCCGCGTTGTACCCTTAACACGAGTTTTCAATATTTTACTTTACTGCGTCTTTCCAATATTTACAGCGTTTCTTATATGGAAATGGAACAGCGCCTCTGGTGTACGAAGAAGGAACAAATTTTTTCCTTGAAATTTCTCAATTTGAAAATGTCAAAGTTCCAGTTTGTTTACGTCAGAATAACTGAAAACTCTTGATAAAGCCTCTGGTTGGAGTGGAAGGGACTTTCAGATTTGTATAGACTAAATTCCACCGTGATCCTTCAATTCGACCCCAGTAGGCATTTGGTTCGGCCTTTAGGTTCGGTTCGGCCCTTAGGTTCGGCCCGTCAGAGTAGCTACGGCCCTGTGCCCTGTTTACTATACTTTGTAAGTGACCGAAGTACACTACATGTAACAATACGCACCTTACTCCATAATACATCATAACATCACGCATGTAACCTAAAAAGGTGAGGTTGATGCGTACATAATTATACTACTCCAAAGTAGATATTAATTTTGAATGAATGCTGATGAAATTCACAATTACCTAAATAAATTCTAATTAATGAATGCCAACAAAATTCAATTAAGCACATTGAACGGCAAATGCATCTATTAATGTCAACTAAAATTAATTATTTTGTCTAACGCAGAGTGTGCAACTTAATCAAAAACGTTGACAAAAATGTAAAATTATTTTTTAAATTTGTTCTATTTTTAAAATTTGTTCTATTTTTAAAAATTATTCTATTTTTAAACGGAGGAAATTTTTTTTTTTGGCGTTTTTTTTTTTATTCATATTTTTAAAATCGATAGGTACCTATAATGTTTTCAAAGTAGTCTGAAATTTAATTTGCTAACTCAGATAATGTTGTGTGTTCATCAGATATACCAGTACCTACTGAGTGCTATGTTGACACTATGTGGGGTCGTCACACTGAATATTGTTTACTTGACAGCATTATGCACGGGCATGCATACTTGCATGGTATTCACCGTGTAAATGTGCTGACTACGATAGAATTGATGAATAGAATTTCTTGGTGTATTACTCTCTCACTAAAGCTGTGATCAAGTCCCAATTCTCCATTAAAAATCTCTTCGTTTAAAAATATTAAAAGAAGTTCAATTTGAATTCGACAAGTCGATTTTCTCTCTTTATTGGAATAGTTATTGAAACCGATGGAATAGTTATTGAAACCGATGGAAACATAGCTTTTCGAATCAAAGCGTTTGTAAATACAACTGGGCTGGACATTTTATGATGGGGCAACAATAAGAAGTCTATGAACAAAATAAAATCACGTCATTAACTCATAACCGTTCATAACCGCATTTCATCATTACCATACATTTATCCCTTTCTACTCAGGGCCAATACAATACTTTCTTTTTTCATTTCTGTCAGACGTTTTGCGCCTGAGCCGTCACGTTATCATTTACTTCTTTTTTTCTTAATTTATCACACAATTCATTCATAAATCGAAAAGACAATCCTTACCATAATGAATAGGTACTTGATGTGTAATCTTCAAACAAGATTCTTCTATAACAATGCATACAGAACTCAAGGTATCCTTCAGACTTGCTTTCAATTTACGTCGTCAATTCCGATGAGCAACAAAAGCTAATGCGTGAATTGCCGTGAGTAAATTGTGAATTGAATCCATTGCCGCGGAGCGAGTGAAGTGCACTCACTCGAAGAACAAACGTATTTAGCTTTACTGGAGAGCTTTACAAACATTTTTGCTGTAGAAAAACAAGGATTTTTTCTTTAAAATGAGTACTTTTTAAAACTAGAAAAATAATTCAGGTAAATTCAGATCCAATACATGTAGTTGACTAGTTGCAGACTCTCTGCTTTAGTTATTATCATTCTTTAATTAACTACAACAGTAGTTAACAGAAAAAAATAAGCTACTAAGTAATGTTGGCAAATGACGCAATACCAAATGTGTGTCCACCACATGTGACATAGACAAACCAGTGAACTGAATGAACCAATGATGGGCATTGGTATACAGGGTGTTAGAAGACACTTAACGAAGCCGAAAGCCACGTATTCTACCCATTATTTGGATCATAGTTTAAGAAGAATATGTGGCTTTGGCCACAACAAAAATCAAACCATATCAAAGATATTATCACGTTTGACCGTTTAACAAGACACCTAATAATGTAAGGACTGTTTACTGTGCATGATAAATACAACTGGAACATAACATTACCTAAAGTTAGAATAGATTACTTACATAATTACTGGAAGTAAGTGTCATTACGACATCTAATGATTTATTATGGTTAAGCCCCCTATAAGATAAACTTTGACCTCTGTAGCAAGGGATTTAGATAACAAATCCGCATCTTAGATGTGGTTGGTACCGGGTAATATCTTAAGATAAAAGTCCTGAAGGAAGCATCAAAGAATTAGCGAGAGGCATAACATATGCCCTGGACATTCTGCCCTGCTAATTGTAAGTGCAGTAATCGTCATTTTTGCGATTTTCACTTTTTTGCAAAAATGACACCTCAAGGGGCTAATCTATACATAAAAAAATAATTTTCATGTATTTTTAAATTATAAACATGTTTTTTATATAACAAGATACGCAGTACTTGCACCAAATTATTACTTTTGCTAACAGGATATGCAGTACTTAGCATGTGCTAGAAGGTTGTGCAGTACTTGCTATGGTTACTACAAGTACTACTAGTAATTCGCAACGTATACTAACTAAAGCTTAACGCAGTATTCAACATGTTGGGAAGGAAGGGTTTTGTTCAGATGAGAATAACTCCAAAAATACTTTACATAGAGATATAATTTTGATACCATTTTATAGCCTGACTCAAATACTTTTAATTTAATGAAAACCTAAGCAAAATACCGGTGTACTTTCGAACTAGAGTAAAAAATGTGAAAATATTCAGTATTTTTTATATACAATTTCGTGTTTGCCCGAGTTTTTTGGTTCATTTTACATATTGTTTAGAAAACTTTCGTAAGTTTTTAAAAAGCCTCAACGTTTAACTTTACAATAAAGTCATTTGCATGTATGTAGGTCTCTTGGATTCAAATATATTTGCATTTTATTGTACATACCCCAGTTTAACCGATCAAAAAACTAAAATGGCTGCTATTCGCGAGGTGTTGGAGTAAGTTTTTTTTTTAAAGCAGTTTTGTCGATGAAAATGAGTTTTTAACTTTCCCTTTAAATATCGCTAGTTCAAAACCAAACACACTGTATAGTATCTGATAGCTGAAGTAAAAGGATAATACATCTTTCAACTAGTACCAGGCATGATAATACGAAACGATTAATAAATAGAAACGCAGTATTGAACACGTGCTAAGTGATTTTGCAGTAATGAACACAAATACTGCCTTTGGGCTTAGTGATACTGTCATGTTCACAAGTCTAGATGGAAGAACAAAATGCAGTAATGCGCATTTTATCCAAAAGAAATAATAAAGGAAAGAAAAAAATACATCAATACAAAGTTTGATTTTTTTCTTATTTTTCTGGTATATTTAAAAAAATATTTAATTCAGACTTGTTGTGTAGATATCACAAAACACGTTTACCGCGTATATCTCGGAACCGCCAATTTGCGAGTACTGCATTTACAATTATCAGGGCAGCATTTATTATCAGCATAATGATAATTTTAGCTAAATTGATATTTCAATACCTTCACCACAAATAATAAAAATTAATATTTCAGAAAACCTGAACTAAATATATTTTTCAATTTTGTGCTAAACAAGAGTTGTCAACAAAAAAATCCAGAAATTGTATCAAATTGGTATCATCGGTTACCAGATTTTCAACGGGCAAAACTCTTTTTTTCTAAACTTATTTAACAAAATTTGATGCAATCAAGTTTCATTTTGAACTAAATAGGTCTGTTTCCCGTTACACGCCAAACATACAACACACAAAATGAAATTCTCGCTAAAAATATTTATCTACCCTCTAAATTCTACTCTGCCATTACACACAGCCCAGTGGTTCGAGCACATGCATTGTTGTGGCATATCGCAAGTTTTTGTCACCATAGACACGGTGCGACCCTCTGTGCAGTGCACTAATCGATATCCCATTTTCATTATTTATGACATGCGACCTTTAGGGGAGAAAAATTGAAAATCTTTTTTTTAGTTTATCAGATTTATTTGATTTGTGTTTAAGAGTGTGAAATCAGAAAATATTTTTGAGGGGAAGCTTTTTTTATGGATTTTGAGATAGAAATTAAAGATGGCAACATACTTGTCCCGTTTTAAAAAATCATCGTACCAGTAGCAGTACGTGTACATAACTAACTGCCCAGAGAGCTTAAACATAAATGCTTTACTTAATCATTTCCAAAGCATTTCACATCACTGTTTTTGATTATACCGGGTATACCTAAGCACACAAGTGGCTATCATTTTTAGACTGATACCTGCTTACCACTAGAAAGATAAACATCTGTTGAACACTTTTGTCTAAAAAAAACTATCAACGTCTAAACGACATCTCACGTTGATATAAGGGTCGTTTTTCAGTTACACTTTTTTTAGACAAGCGTTCAACAGATGTTTATCTTTTTGTGGTAAGATGGTTGGAGTCTTACTGACTAAAAATCTACTCAGATCCTCTGGTAGCCTTTGCGTTTCAGGGCAACGGTATCCAGCTAAGACCTTCCCTCGACCCAATAGTGGGAAACCTGAAAATCGCTATTATAGCCTTTTGCACTTTTTAGCATAACTTTCACCCTATCAGCATGCTGGCTACAAAAGACACAGATGTATTGCAGAGCAACAATATAGCTCACTCGTTACAATATCCGCTGTATAACCACCCACAATAACAATTTGTTTGTTCGAAACAAAATGGAAACACGTTTTCAGAATTGCATCGTGTTCCAATAACACCCACGTAGTTCGAATGAGGTGTCAAAACACAGCAATATGAGGTGATTGTCATTGTACCACGAAGTGCTCGCTTCGTATTATGGTGTAAGTGTCCGATACATGATACTTTTATATACTCGTTTTGTGGCTACTTTTTTGTTATGCTTGTATAATAATTGTGATTTTCGAATAATAATTCATTGATTTCAAAATAACTTTTAATTTATGTATGATTGTAATTAAAAAAAACTTTTAACTCGCATTAATAAACTCGTTTACAAACATTTAATTTAAATAAATTATGGAATCAGGCGTTACTTTGCGGAAATCCATGACATTAAATGTTATGAAAAATATTTAGTTTTAATTCCGCGACAAAAATCCAGGCTTGTTGCAGGATGCAATCCCACCCTATGCAATCATGCATATGCACATGCAGCAAAGGACCCACCCTCCCGCCCACATGCATATGCATAAGTGCAAGAAACAGAAAAACATGCCATGCAATCAAACCTATACTCGACACGTGTTTCGCCCCTCCACGGGGCATCCTCAGGAGATGTTGACTCGACAAGCGCTCGGCCTTCGAGGCCGAGCGCTTGTCGAGTTTGCTGCATGTGCATATGCATGATTGCATAGGGTGGGATTGCATCCTGCAACAAGCCTGGATTTTTGTCGCGGAATTAAAACTAAATATTTTTCATAACATTTAACATTTAATTTCACAAACACAAACGGTAAAACCGAGAATAATTACTTGTAGGCTATAAAAATATGGGTTCAATGTCGGAATTGAACACGCGACATGCAGCGCAACCATCAATCACTCAGCGACTGCACCAATCGTGCCTATTATTAAGTTTAATGATAGGTATCGTTGGTATCGGTCCTGACTTACGAGTTGTAGGTCGTGGGTTCGAACCCCGCCAGGCGCATTACTTTGTAAAATTTATTTCATCACTCTCACTGCGCTCAAAACGGTGAAGGAAAACATCGTGAGGAAACCGGCATGTCCTAGAACCAAAAATTCGAAGACAAGTGACATCTACCAACCGGGCCCGCGTGGATGGATTATGGCGCACTCCCTCTCACAGAGAGGAGGCCTGTGTCCCAGCAGTAGGAACATTATAGGCTGATGATGATGGTTAAGTTTAATTAAATTGCCAATGTATGCAAAATGTCAATTTTGAGCATCGAGAATTAGTATAGGTACCTAAGTTTCCTAAATATTGGTGAAAACCACTTCATAATCCATTTTGTTGTAAAAAATTAAACAGACACAGAAAAAAACTAAAACATTTTAAAAACCTAATTATGTATGAATAAAACCACGTATCTCTCTAAAGCATAAACGACCACTTCGTTACACAGCAAACATAAAACACAATACATATTTTGTCCACATCCCCGGACAGACGGCGCACTGTGCACTAATAGAATGCACAAACGTGCACACTTCCTATCCCACATACATTGATGGGCCATTTGTATTCTACTGTTGTACGTTGTGAACTAATCAAGCGATGCAACCCATCCTCCCAGGAGGCCTAGAGGACTGGAGGCCTCTGGCGCATATTAAAGGGGATAGAACAGGCCTCGGGCTAGATAGGCGCGGAAGCGGCCGTAAACATTTGGTGAATTTTTTATATTCTACTTGCATAGTTGTATTATATTTGTGGGCAGCTGTAGTGAATATTTAAAACTTGGAGGGAGGATAGTGGTTGATCCAGTTTAGAACACTTGTTGAATCTGTGTCCTACTTACTCCATTTTCTGAATACATTGATTATGTAGGTTTTTATAAATTAGTGAAACAAGATTTTGTGGAAACGCTACTGATTCAGATGATTAGAGTAAGTACACAACCCACCGCTCGTCAAGTTAGCACCTAACCTTTACCCCAGGTATAGGCTTTTTTTTTACGTGGTAAAATCATCAAATGGGTCCTCCCACCCGGTGCAGGACGGGAGCGACTGTCAGACTTGTACTGACTATTTATTTAATTATTTATTTCAAATGACAGCTGGGACCAATAGTTTTTTAACGTGTTTTACGCAGCATGCTGCATGGAGGAAACATAACATTATGTAATTGATGGTCACAAGAGTTTCAGATTTTCAGAGAGCTTTTAGAGTAGCCTTCACAGTTTTAACTCTCACACTTTTTTCTCTCTTAAGCTAAGCTTTTAAATCGCTCCGCCACCACTCAAGACACAGCCTTACAATCGTCGGCATCCACTCCCGGCGCCGGCGACACACGTCGATAATATCTTGTCGCGGCCTTGTCAGTCCTCACTGAACATAACTAAAGGCCAACATTGTAATAATATCATATAACACCGCGAGAATTGATAATTGCTGCGAGACTTGAGGCATACTAATTTGAAAGAGTGTTTATAAGGACTACAAGAAAGAGCATACATTTTGATTTTATCTTGTGGCGAGACTGTCTTAAAGGGCACCACGGCCCTCGAGCGCAAAGGGCTACTGAAGGAACTGATTTTGTTAGTCAGAACAAGTCTGACAGTCCCTTTTGCTCCAACAAGAGCTGGAGGACTCATTTAGTGATAGGTATTTAATTTAATATCAACCGGACAACCTACCCGAATCTGTCAAATTTTACCAGTATAACATTAACCTTCCACTATTGTGATAAGGTTGAAAATCTGTACAGAATGTTGACAGATTGAGGTAGCTTGATGTGCTGGCGGCGTCTGTACCTAGACCTTTTTATTTTGAATGTCTGCCGTCAAACAGTGCAGGAACCGCCATACTACGTTTGTATGGAAGAATGACCGACCGACCCTTAAGGGCTAAGTACTTTCTTCCATCAACGTTAGTACTTTATTAATAGTCAAAGAATATTCATCATATAGATTTAGAGAGGGAAATGGGCCAAGGCCCGACCCTACTAAGATATTCAGCATCGTCAGGAATAATATATGAGATGATCTCTTAACCGGTAGATGTCTAGTTATCTAGTACTATGACTTTATTACGTGTTCTGGGAAAGCATTTGTCAGGCTTGTAAGATAAAGGGTCGAGCAAAATGTTGTTTTCGTTAGATAAATATAGGTCTTGTTTCACCTTGTTCACATTTGCACGTGTAGCATGACACCGTAGAATTATTCTTGTCGACGCGACGGAAGAATAGATAAAAATGACATAATGTAGAAAGATGTCTGTCGTCATAAGCACGGCTGTGTTTCATTGAATTTTTTATGTTTATCAATCGTCTCCATATCGTGCTACACCCGGGCGAAGAAGGTGACGTATTGTTTAGAAAATCACTTAGTGTATAAATTCTTGGTAGAATAGAGATAAAATTGGTCTTGCTATACGAACCGGACAACCGGGCCTGCCTTGCGGTAAGCTAGGCCCGGTTTAGTCTAGCTAATCGGTAGGTAGGACCGTGGGCCTCTGAAGGCTAGGCCCCAGCGCTGGCAACCTAAATGTAAACTAGATCAGAGAGTTCGTTCATAAAATTAGAGAAAAAAGTAAAAAAATGATTGAAACTGAAAAAGTCATCTTTGAAACTACTTTCGAAAATTTCTGAACAGCAAAAACCCGCTCTTATGGGCCCTGTGCCTCCAGCCCAATGCGACCCTGGACATGTCTGTGGAAATTATCTTACCGTGAGCTTCTTCTTAATATAGTGAGCTATGCTTTAAAATGAAAAACTGGGCCTGCTTAAAACTTACTCTATCCACAGTTTTAAATAGAATTTATTACTGTTGAAGATAAATCTGTAAATAAATCACCATAAGTTTCGAAGTAGAACTTTCCACCTTATCAGTTCGAAACAAAAGTTTCGAACTCCTGGCAACAAAATCGATGGTAACTTGAGGTAAAGTTCATCACATCGACCGCCTAACACATGAAACTTTGACAGCCGATAATTGTTTAATTTACATACTTATTAAGTAAAGATAAACTCGGGAGGGAATGAAAAAGAAAGTTTGAAAGCGATCTGTTGTCGGAAAACAAACAGATGCAAGAAAGATTCGCAGAAGATTCGCTCCAAAGAATAGCAATAGAAAACTTCAGAATAATAGAGTAAATATTGTTCCTATTCTCTGTTTTGTAGAACATTATTTTTTAAGCTATTGCATAGCTTTTATCGCAGGCTCTGAGCGCGGCGACCGATTCAAGAAATTCCGTAACAACGCCAACGTCGTCGTCGGCACGGTGTTTGTTTTTCTTGACGTTTCACTTGATTGACGTGGCTGACCATAGCCTAAAAAACTGCGTAAGTTGATAAAATTGCTATGCAATAGCTTTACCGCGACAGTCCCCCAGTGCCACACGTATTTTTTAAATATTTTAGACGCATGGTTCGAGGAATTCGGGAATAGCATATCTTAACCAGGGCAGGGATTAGAACAATATTTAGACCAGATCTGAATAATTTAAAAGCAATCCAGCTAACCACGAAGCCCGGGTGTGCCTGTAGTTACAAATTACACTAGTTCCGCCTACCGCCTTCGCTTACCGAAGCTCATAAATAGAACTAGTGCTAATGGGAATATAATCGATTCCATAAATAAACTTTAAATATTTTCTATTTGTGTTCGTGCTAAATTGAATGGCCGAGCAGACTTGGATAGAGCCTTGGTATTAAATATGTTGCAATAGTTTACATGCAAGGTTTTAGAATTTCAAACTCTAATGTTTTTTTTTTTTACTACAGTGGCGTGTAAATCAGAACCACTTTTGTCATATGTGACATTTTATCAGTGATAACGATAATGAAGAAATCGTCAATGGGTTGGATTGATTTAAACTACAGAACAGCAGTAAAAGCCCAGTGGTATCGACCCCGACTTAGGAGTATGTCGTGGCTTCGAAGTCAGCCAGGTGCATTACTTTGTGTTATTTATTTCATCCACCACTGCTCTTAAAAAAAGGCAAAGGAAAACATCGTTATCCGGTATGTTCGAGACTCAAAACTTCGACGGCATGTGATATTTATACTATACAACATGTAACGTAATTAACGCACACCCTCAGACACCCCAATTAGAATATTATGTTATAATCATAATACATATATTGAATTTTTAATTTAACATGTAAATGCATTGTTATTAACTAAATTAGTTATTTTGCAGGAAGGTTTATTTTTCTTTATTTTGTATTGAATGACGGAATTTGTATTAATACAAATAAAATTGCACTTTTAAGTCTTGTTGCCTTGATTTACGGTCTATCTTAGTTTGTTTTGACTGTACAGGGGTAATGTGACTATAATTTTCGTAGTTTTAATTATTTATATACCTTTAATAAAAATGATAGAAAACCAATTCAGTAAACGATTCTGAACAAACTAATTTCAGGATGTGCGTTAATTATGTTACATGTTAATATACAACATGTAACATAATTAACGCACATCCTGAAATTATAGGTTATACATTAGCCTATAGTCTTCCCCAATAAACGGACTATCCAACAAATAAATATTTTTTTAATTTGAACCAGTAGTTCCTGAGATTTGCACGTTCAACCAACAAACTCTTCAGCTTTACAATATTGAGTACTAGCTGTTGCCAGCGGCTTCACCCGCTACAACTCGAAAATTATCCCACGAGAACATAAAATCGGGATAAAAACTCCTATGTGTTAATCCAGGGTATAAACTATCTGTGTACCAGATTTTAGCCAAATCCGCTCAGTGGTTTTTGCGTGAAAGAGTAACAAACATACCTACATACACACATACATCCTCACAAACTTTCGCATTTATAATATTAGTAGGATAGGTTCTGTCTTTTATTGATCTCAAATGCTAAAAAAACTTATATAATAAACAATAATCCCAAGATTTAATTAAAACTCTGAACGTCATACTCCTTCAATAGATACACAGAAATACCTAGCTATTTATATTATATCTACTCTCGACTTTGAGAAAATACGAAAGTTATCCTAGTTCTAACGAAGTATGCCTACAGAATCTTAATTCAGTCCAGGTATTGATTGTGAAACTAAAAATAGTTCTAGCAAAATATTTAATATCAAGACCGACCTTTTTGGTACCTAATTGGAAATGTCACCTTTGGATGGCTGGAAAAAATCTAATTACTCCGCGTCCGTCAGTTTTATTACCAAAAAATATTTCAAGCGTAACTTTTTCGAGTCGTCCCGCCTAGAGCGGGACGGGAGAACTTTCAGACTCGTTCTCACCAAAACCCACGGTGATCCGTCAATACCCTTCACGTTCTAGGGTCACGGTAACCTCATGAGACAGTCCAGTGACCCCAGTTCAACAGAACCTACTTTTTTTAGAAACTTAAGCTTAAAATCAATGTAAAAACGAATAATTACCTAATTAAAGGGTCGAGTTTCCGACTTTTGTGCGTTTTTTTCTTTGTCAATATTCATTGATTAAAAACAAAACTTTATCTAATGAGTATCGAAGATCTACAAAAGACAGCCGGGACCAACAACAATTTAACTTACTTTCCTTAGCACTCATGAAACTCGATATATTAGATATGGATGGTCAATAGTCGATCAGTATCCACAAACCGACTTAGGTAAACGCGGCGACACATTGCACATGGACCCATTTAGCTTTTACTACGTAGCCATAAACATTTCAATAGATAAAAAGGTTTATTGAATTTCAGCATAAACCAAAAGTCAATAATATCATCTCAAACCATAACTCATCATATGAAACGAAATGACCCATCCCTAATGACCACACGATCAATCTTCACCCATCCATAAGCAGGTTAAAAGCTATGGAGGAAGCGAGATAGCAAATGATGCATAACGATACCTATCTTTCATCCCAAAATAACCCGCAATAATCCGTCATACACATACCTACATAACCCCCAAACGTCCTGATCAGAAAAGTCCATTAGCATGCAAAAATAACAAAAGGTACCGATTAACCCTTTCGCCGTCTCTGGGGCACTTTTAACATGGAAACGCTGAGCCCATTATAGCAAGGTTTATGTTACACGTTTATAAGCTTAAGCTGAGTTGTTTTATATGATTTTATGTATAGGGTTAAATTAATTTTAGTTGGGACAAAGGGTGAAGTAGTCAGGTACCTATATGGCATTGATCCGCTTGTATGGGGTTATCTGCTTTTAAGATTTTAGCTAAAGATGAAAGAAACCCGTAAACCTATATAACCCTGTTCCGCCTGTATCCTTTCGAAGGATCAAAGGTGTATTGTATACTCCTCTTATGCCTTGTTATGTAGTACATAATTATTTACGTATTAGCTGGTGCCGGCGGCTTCATCTGCTACAACTCGAAAATTATCCCACTGGAACATAAAATCGGGATAAAAACTATCCTATGTGTTAATCCAGGTTATAAACTATCTGTGTACCAAATTTTAGCCAAACCGTTCAGTGGTTTTTGCGTGAAAGAGTAACAACCTACATACACATACATACATCCTCACAAACTTTCGCATTTATAATATTAGTAGGATAATATTAAACTAGTTAGATAGATACATAGAAAATTCCTTATTATGTACACTAAATACAATGTATAGTGAGTTTAGTTTTTTCCTGATAAAATCATCCATTGAGTTCTGATGGGCATTATCGAACGGCGAGTCGCCCATAACTCACCGTCCGCTTGCCCGGTATAGAGTTCATAATAAATAAATGTGTTTTCATTTTTTCATTTCAACACGTCACTATCACTAGTTTCATGAATACCAAACTGTACTTTAGCCGCTGAGGCAGCGCTGCGAGGCAGAATCCTTAGAGCAGTGCACCGTAAGTAAGCTCGTTTGATTCCTAACTCTGTAAAATATCCATAACATTTAGGAAGTTATATCAAACCCTGGAACATACAGAGTTGGAATAACCTATTCATATTCATGAGACCAGTATGTGCATATTTTAAGAGCTGGTTATTGATTCTCATCCCGATTTCGTGTAGAGGAAACGTGTAATGTAACGGTGGTTATCAAAGGCTTTAGCACTAGATTTCCGTATTTTACCGTAGAGCGTACTTGAAATATGACGATAATTAATTGTATGGAAAATGAAAAAGCTCCTCTAGTGTACGAACGAGGAACTATTTTTATTTTTTTAAATTAACGTAACGTAACGTAAGAAATGTAATAAATACCCTGTACTAAGTAAAGAATCCATGCACATACACACGTCAAAAAAGTTTGTGCTCACTAGCATAAGCTGTTTTTTTAATTTGTTGAATAACAAATGAATGAACTATTTTATTGTTTTATATTCTAAATCTATATTTTTAAATAAAGAATCTACTATACATTTATATACAATAGATTATTATCATAAATATAATAATCTATTGTAACAAAAAAAAACGATTATTCAAAGTGATCGCAAGACTTTTTTTGACGTGTGTATTATTATTACAGGATATTTATTTCTAAAGAAAACACACAACAAAGATTTTTACTTGATAAAGTTCAATTTAATTTTTATTATCAGCTTTTTTATCAAAGTTTGCGATCACTAGACCGCAACATTTTTTTGGTGTATGTACATGTTTACTCTATCGCATTTATAATCAGAGCATGATTACGATGAAAAATTTTGTATAAATATGAGATCCCTATATTATGATGTCCCAGCCCAGGTAGAGTGTGTTTTCGTTGTGAAAAGGGTAATATACAGAAAGACATACAAAGTTATTTTCTAAAATATGAGTCTAGACTTCACCGCGAAATCGTTCCTAGTTTTAGGTATATTACAGAAAGACACATTCGGATTATTTGCAAATGATAGCTATTTTTCTCTCAAATTGGTCCCTCTTGAATAATTCTACGAGAAAGCCATTCTACTAATGTGTTTCTTTACAAGGCGTTTGGGAATTCTTGAAGTATTTAACGAAGAATATCATTTTCAAATATTTGAGGTAAGTTTAGACCAAGATAACTTTATACGATTTCAATCTTTAAAAGGTTAAAATAAATTTGATCGTCGAATGCTAAGTCATCATCATCATTTAAGTACGGACGGCGAGTAATGGGTGACTCGCCGTCTGTTTATGAACCATGCCCGGGTCGACAGGCGCGCGTGGAAAGCCTCAAAGAACTTTCAGCTACCTGACGGGTTCCCCATTAGAGGGACAAATCCTGCCGGGGTCGCGGGACTGTATCATCGGGTAACAGTGGTCCTGGAACGTACAGGGTTATTGAAGGATCATGGCACAGTGGATTTTAGTCAGTACAAGTCTGACAGTCCCTCCCGTCCTGACCTGGGTTTTAACACGACCATTTAATGATTTTAACACGATTAATAATAAAAACACTAATGATTCGTCAGAAGATTTCTGAAGATCATCAAATTCAGCGCATTCTTTTTCCATAGTTAATAGTTTTAAAAACTAAAATTCCAACGAACCACTAATTTACTTCTAAAACTAAGTATTTTCTCACGATCCGATGATTAAAAATTATCGACTTTAAACTAGGCGAATTTCAACTATATTATATTTAAACGTCTCACGATACCAAGAAAATTGGAAAATAATTGGGACACACGAGATCCCGAAGATACTCTATGATTATTTATGTCTAGGCATAATTATTTACAGACATGCATTTTGGAAGAATGCTGTTAACCTTCACAAAAAGGTATAGAACACATACCACCTTGAATCCGTAACTATTATTTTGTACACCCCATAACTAGTACTATTTTCGTTCCCGATTGAGCAACTCGTCAAAATATGACAGGTGCAGTGAAACGGAAATACAATAGACTATTTTACTCAAAATATACTAGATTTTCAAAAATATTTGACCAGTATTTCCTCTTTTGTCACGTAAACTATACTCTGTGCGTAAACTAAAATTAATGAAGACAACGTTCCTAAAAATCACAAAACTTACCAAACATATTATAATTTTACAGCCTTTATGACGTCACAAGCCCCCACTCTCGAATTACGAAGAGTTATAACATTGTCAATATTTATTGATTTAAAAAACCAAAAAATACGTGTACAGGCACGAGCAATAACATGTAAACACTTAACAAAATTCAAACGCAATTTACTCGTGAAATACTGGTTTCCACTTTGAAATAAGACCTATTTCGTAATAGTATGGCTTCCAAAATGGAATTCTAATGAAAAGGCAAAAATTTAATCAATATGGTAGCAGAACATAGCTTTTGAATACTGCTAACTGTATACATACTATTGCTCGTGACTGTACATTATTTTTCAATACTTTAATTTTGACGGACTAAACATCTTTATTTATGCAGTAAACTTCCCTATACTTACCATAAACACAGAAAAAAAGTTGCTCACACGGGAATACCTCCAAAAAATACATTGAGTAACTTTCCTAATCTAAAATCAAACCATACGCCAGATATAAAACGTTTTTCGAAGCATCGCTAAGTTCTAGTTCACACCTATCTGATATCTAACAGCCTCCAGTTACCATCAATTGCTACCTACTAACTGCTAATTGCTCGAGTATATAATCGGGAGGCGTGTTGTAGTAAACAGTTGCCGGTCGACATCACCCTGTGATTGACGCCATCATACGGGGACGAATTAACACAGGTAAGGCTTGGATTCCACTAGAGTGCGCCACTCTGCTTCGGTTGTATTTCTAAGTATCTGGGCAAATTCACTATAAACGGCGCAGGTTTTAAAAACCACTTTTAAAAATTTAGGTTTCTTTTCGGGTTTGAAATTGATGATTCTTCATAGATAATGTTATTAATTATATGAATTAGCTAAAAGTTCCTTGTACAAATACGTATATATTACATTAATCGTTATTTTACAAGGTGAGTAAGGAATATTTTGTCCTGATAGTCACAAAAATCAAAACTTGATAAAAATTCACTGACTAGATGACCCGAAAAAAATAGACTACTAATTTATTACCCGTGATTAATAGATTAAAAGAAATATATTTAAGAACGTACTAAATAACCACATTTTGTTAAAATTCAAAAAAAATATCCATTTAGTAACAAAAGTTTCCAAACGTTTGTTTCATTTTAAGTTTTAACTATTTAAATGATGAGCTAATTATAACATTTTAACAAGATATTATTTGTAATATGTTTTTATTTATTAAAAACCTACTGTAGTACATAATAATTATTAATAATTCAGCTGCTGAAAGAAAAACAAGGAAAAATATTTGGGACCGTTATTAGAGAGACATTAAATGTTACGATGCGGAATTGTTAAGAGTAGTCCTCACTATGCCACTGATTTATAATATAACCGACAATCATGCGGACTAAGACAATAATGAGAACTGCTCACAACCTACATTAAAGTTTAAAGTGCGTGCAACCTGGTAATAGGATCTAAGTTATCATTTATAATCAGATGGCTTGGTAACTCTAAATACCGTCTAGGTACTCATAATGCAATGTGCACTAAGCTTTACTTGTATTTTTCGTAACGTTTTTGTCCGCCCTATAGTAACAGTAACGAACAGGACGTTACGCAAGTAGTTCAGTTTCAAAACAAATGTGAAATACTCAAAAAATATAACTATAAAGCTTCTAAATCATACATAGAGGGCCTCTATATACTTTAAGGTGTTACTGCTCCAAAAGAATTAACAACCAGATAAATGGTTTTATGAAAAAAACACGTTACTTAACGAGACAAATTTTTTGGACCAAATTTTCGTTGCGCACACATACGTCCACCAATTCTCCCTGTTGCTTGTAAATTCAATATGGCTGCATTTCTTTCGTAGATTTTGTGCTTGAGGTTGCCATTAAAATAAAAAATAAATTATAAGTGGGTAAATTACTAGCTAAAAGAACGTTACTATGTAGACTTGTCCTGTAATGTTAATACTATGGGACAATAATTTTAATTAATTTTCTTACTCTTTTACTATGATAGCTATTGTTAATACTTAGTTTAAATGTAAGAATAACTATGACACAATTGAATTAAAAAATCGCAAGACTTATAGTGGAACAAAAATCTTTTGAAATATCTATATAATGCGGGAAAACCGGTCTTGGGACAGCTTCAAATCAAGGTTTTGTTTGACTTCAAATTACTATAAAATTTATAATACCTTATTTATTGATACGTAAAAACACTTATTGAATAGAATAACAGTTCTACTTGTGTTTAAAATAAAGCTTTTCTGGCAGCTTTCATAATATTTTCAACTATCATTATTTGTTTTCATGGGACAACACGAAAACAGCCTGCGCCATTTAAAGTAAAAATGCCCATCTACTGGGCCCTAGGTTGGTATCTATCCTACCAAAAATGTGCTAGGTGGATGACCGGGACGCCCACGGCGACGGACGTCGGCAGACGATCTCCGGCCACCGTAGGCGCAGGCATGCGGGCGGCGAATAATAGGCGACTCGCTGCCGAACACGGATCATGCCTGGTCGACGCGGACGGCGCGTTGTGTTCCACGCGCGCCTCAAAGAGTGTCAGCATAATGACGGGGCCCCCCTCTAGAGGGCCAAAGCCTGCCGGGGTCTCACCGTGACCCCGGAACATAAAGGGCTATTGAAGGACACCGTGGATTTTAGTCAGTACGAGTCTGACAGTCCCTCCCGCCCTGCCCGGGGTGGGAGGACTCATTTGATGATTTTACCACGCTCAAAAAAAAAAATGATTTAACCCAAACCACTTAAAAAGGGCTAAGCTTTTCCACTAGAGCTGTGCAAAGTCAGGCTTAGCAAAAAGGAGACAAAAAATCTATTGATTGATTATTTCCCTCGTAACGGCCAGTTCCCTTGCACTGCTCTAGTGGAAATGCAGCCTATACTCGTACATACATACGGGTCCAGATTAGCGCGCGTTTCTAATTTCAATCGACATTTCGAAATTCGTTCGACATTTTGACCGACATTAGGCTAATATGCTGCTGCATCAGTGAATGCATGAACGAATGAATGAATGAACGATCGAACGATTGAACTTTGAACATAATTGTGTTTGTTGTGGTTAGAAGTTTAGTCGGTCAGTTTGAGTTGGTGTTTGTTTCATTAGACTAATAGAAATGTAATTGTTAGCCTTTCGGGAAACAACAGGTGAATTTGGTGTGTGTGACTTATAACTTTGTAATACCTACCTTTGATTTGTCAAAGCTATAATCAAATCAAAAAGGCCAAATACAAACGACAAAATGTCACGAAGCGACACAGATGATGGGCAATTCGTTTGAAAAACAGTAAAAATCTAACCAAAACATCATCTCAAAGAGAACCCAAAAATATTGATGCACGGATTCCAGCAAATCTGCTGGCCACAATCTGTCAAATGCCTTGAATAGATTTTCAACTCAATCATAAAAGCTGAAAGCTCATGTTCGATTAGGAAAATTTTAAAGTTTGAGATATATGATTTGGAGAATGTCAACTTCACATTCTTTACGTCGTTATGGGAACTACTTCTGAGATTTATCAATCCTAACCCTTTAATTTTATTATTCTACGTTCAAAAGTGCCTCTTTTGATGGCCTTATTGAAATTAGATTTGAATTTAACTTTTAACTTTATCACACTATTTCAAGTCTTTTTTAAGGCAATCGTATTTTTAATTAGTTAAAACCAACTAGTTACGCTTTTAAGCAATTTACCAAGAAGGACAAAGCGAACACACAATTATGTCCTCACTCGTAAATATCATCAAAATGGCGGCAATACCAGTACCAAGCGAGTCTCACTCACGAAGCGACAAATGTCTAGCAATATGTCGCGTTCTTGTCGTGCGACAAGTATACAAATGTCGTCGCGTCGTACGCGACACCGCGACTTGGCGCCGCATATTTACGTCCACACGCGCTAGTCACGACGACGTTGTCTTACGTCAAGTGAAACGAAATGTAGCAAAAAACCGATGTTGCTGGTGAATATTAGCGAAAAGGGTAAAACAACAAAAAAAAGGTCGGTTATTGAAACGGACGCTTGATTTTTAAAGATGAATTATAATATTCACCTGAGTGGACTGTATTGTGAGAATTAAACGAAGGGTAGGTATTTTCAATGATTGCCTCAAAAAAGGGTTGATGGCTAGCTGCATGGAATTGATAGTGTATTTTAGTCAGTGAACAGTAGAAAAGGGGTTTAGGGCGTGTCAGGATTGCAAAACACTTACGATTGTCCAGTTTTCACCTTTCTAAAGTTTCTTGATGGCGGAATCTTCTTCCGCGTGCACGCGGTAACAAAACACCAAATATTGTCCTTGAGGGTTGTTTGAGCGTCCACCACACCAATTACACTTCACAAATGTTATAATAATTGCGAAAAACACTAGTTTAGAGTTAGATTTGGCCAATAACTTATTTAAAACGATTTTTTCTTCTTCTAATGCGCGCGCGCCATTTGCAACCGAGCGTTATGCGGCGAAGTGACGTGAGTTGCGGAAGGAAGGAAGGATTAGGGATGGGACATGTCACCGACTAATGAATACGAAAATAGTGAGGTGTATCAAACAATATCGAACATCCCCCCCCGCCTTGAAAGAACCCCTTTCAAAATAAGTAGGAAAAAGAGTATTAAACTACGAAGTAAGGCTAAGGTTAATGAGGCAAAATTAATACAAATTATTACTACGAACTAGGTAAACTTTATGTATGCTGGCTGAGCAATTATTGAGTTGGTAATGGACACAACTTTACGATCGGTCTTTTAAGTACACCGTTCTTGGTCCTAACTTCAGCGACGCGAGTTACTCCATCTCTTCCAGGGAACAACCTAGTGACAACACCAAGAGGCCACTGAAGAGGAGGTGCATTCTCCATGTTCAGTAGCACTACTGTGCCGACCAAAACTGGATTAGATGAGGTATTCCATTTCTCGCGACACTGGAGATTATGGAGATACTCAGACTTGAAACGAGTCCAGAATGACTGAACAAGAGAATCTAGCAGCGAAAATCGAGTAAGCAAATTAGCTCGTTCATTGCTGAGGTCAGCCGCCGGTAATAAAGGAAGTGGTGCGAGCGAAAGAAAATGCGCGGGCGTAAGAGCACTTGGTTCAGAAGGGTCTGAACTTAGCTGATAGAGTGGACGACTGTTAAGAATTGCCTCAATTTGAATGAGGATTGTGTTCAACTCCTCATACGTCAGAATTTGAGTCCCGATGACTTTAAATAAATGTGATTTAACGCATTTAATATTAGACTCCCATATGCCCCCGAAGTGAGGCGCACTGGGTGGATTAAGTTTCCAAGCTATACGAGTGTTTGTCAGCTCGTGAGTAAAAGTTTTAAAGTATTCCTCAGAATGCAAAAATGTATGTAGCTCGCTAAGATAAGCCTTAGAGGCAACGAAGTTAGTACCGTTATCGCTGTAAATACATTGACAAGGACCACGACGAGATAAAAACCTTTTGAAAGCATCCAAAAATGATGCCGAACTAAGCGAAGAAGCAAGTTCTAGATGAACTGCCTTGGTTACTAGGCAAATGAAAAGGCACAGGTACGCCTTTTGACTGCGTACACCGCGCTTACGAGAGAAAGTTATGTTGAATGGCCCAGCAAAGTCTACCCCAGTGTGTGAGAAGGCTTTGCTTTGCTCGACGCGACATTCTGGAAGATCAGACATAACAGGAAATGTAGGTTTCGGATTGAGTCGAAAGCAAATATTACAGCGATGAATACGCATACGTACGATGCGACGAGCCGATAAAATCCAAAACCTTTGTCTAAGTATCGATAATAACAAATTGGGACCTGTGTGAAGGTGTTTAACATGGTAAGCATCAATAATAAGTTCAACGATATGTCCATTCCGAGGCAAAAGAATTGGATGTTTTTGCGAGTAATCTAACGACGAATTAGAGAGGCGACCGCCAACACGTAATATCCCTTGATCTAAGAAGGGTGAAAGTTTGCGTAACGCATGTGAACATAGTTTAGAATTTTTAATTTTTTCTATATCTTCGTAGAAATACGTGTGTTGTACAGCCTTTACGATTGTCAATTCTGCGAAATCCAAGTCTGACGCGGTTATGCAATTATTGCGTGGGAGCTTTTTTATGAACCGAAGCATATAAACCACACATCGAAGAAGCTTATCCCAGTTAGAGAACTTTAAACTTAGCGTTGTAAGGATATGTTCAGCTTTATTTTTTGAAGCGAATACGGCTGACTTCTCCTCAGGCATTGGAGTAGAAGTGAGAGAAAATTCCGAAATAGGCCAATCATCGATTGGAAGCGATGCCCACGGTGGACCGGTTAACCAAAGTTCATGTTGAACTAATTGTGAAGGTAATAGTCCACGCGACAGACAATCCGCGGGGTTTTGAGTACCCGGGATGAAACGAAAATATTCCGACGAGAAATAGGATTGGCACTGGGCTATTCTATTAGCGACGAAAGTGTTAAACCGATGAGGAGAAGAATGTACCCAGCACAGAGCGACTTGTGAATCCGAAAAGGCATACACATCTTCGATAGGATGTCGTTTTGAAATAGTGTCATAAGCTACCCTTAGTAATTTAGCCATTAAAAGAATACCACAAAGTTCAAGCCGAGCAAGTGTTACAGTTTTAATAGGAGCGACCTTAGATTTCGAACATAGCAGCCGAACAATGGGCTTTTGATTATTATTCAAAACGTAGGTATAAACAACGCATCCATATGCCTTCTCGGATGCATCGGAAAACGCCAAGAGATAAAGCCGAGAATGCGAATCAACGCCCAAATGGCGGGAAAACGAAAGATTAGAGATTAATGGTAGTTCCGAAATAAACTGCTTCCACAAACGGAGAACAGCTTCTGGAGGTTGGTCATCCCAGTCGAGTTTGAGAAGCCAAAGCTCCTTGATAAGCAATTTCGAATAGAGAATAACTGGACCAACAAGACCAAGAATGTCATACAAGCGAGCTGTGACGGACAAAATCGCACGCTTGGTACCTTCGGGATTAGGTGGCGCGACAGTGAATTTAAACGAATCAGAAGATGGCAACCACTGAAGGCCGAGAATTTTGAACGATGTGTCTGTGTCGAAGGAGACTGACTCCGATTGGCGGTGAGTATCAGGAATGGTACAGAGCAAGCCAGTAGAATTACTCGTCCATTTCACTAGCTCGAAACCACCACGTTTCAAAAGCTGGATTAGATCAGATGCCATTTCAACCGCTTCCTCAAGGCTAGAAGCGGAGGAAGCTAGATCGTCCATGTACATGTCGCTTTCTAACACGCTGCAAGCGCGAGGAAAACTTTCACGCTCGTCATGAGCGAGTTGTCGCATAGTGCGCAAAGCTAAAAACGGCGAAGAACGAAGACCGAAGGTAACACGATTAAATTGATAAGTCTCCAATGGAGCGTCATCCGAGAAACGATATAAGATTCTTTGATAAGAACGATGCGAAGGATGAACCTCGATGCAGAGGTACATTTGACGAACGTCAGCGAAAAAAGCGAATTCAAATACACGAACCTTTAAAAGTATATGAAAAATATCATTTTGTAAATTGCAGCCAGTATGCAAAACGTCATTGAGTGACAAACCGGAGTCTGTCTTAGCACTAGCGTCGAGTACGATACGAAGTTTAGTGGTAGATTTATCTTGACGAATAACGGGATGGTGAGGCAAATAAAATCCTGACTCGAGACAATTCTCTGGCGGGACGAGCGACAAATAATTTTTATTAAGATATTCCGTAATAACGGCATTATATTCCTCACGTAATCCAGGAGACCGCGCGAATTTACGTTCAAGAAACAAATATCTACGCTTTGCAGTTATAAACGAATTGCCAAGCTGATCGACATTCTCCTTAAAAGGCAGATTAACAGTATAACTACCATCGGCACTTCGAGTGGTAGTAGATGTATAAATATCTTCGCAAACCTGTTCGTCGGGGCTTATAAAATTTGTAGAAGGCACTTCTTCTAATTGCCAAAATCTCTGAAGCGAATCATTAATTTGCTCATGTGTAAACGCGCAGAATGAACGAGTAGACTGAGGAGAAAGTAGGGTGGGTGCATTTCCCATTAAAATATATCCTAAACTAGTTTCGATTGCTGTAGGCAAATTGTTATCAGGACTAATTTTATTAAATAACAAAATGTTACAATATGAATTGACACCTAAAAGCATGTCAATTTGTCCGGGTGAATGATATTCATCATCGGCAAGCGGTAAATTATCTAAGTAATGAAGTGCGTTTACATCAATAAAAGCGTCTGGTAGCTGTGACGTAATCTTGTCAACTACAAATGACTGCGAGTTATACTGTGTCCTAGCGTCAAAACGAGATGTAAACAAAACATTGGTCATGCCCAATATACGTTGAGATGCACCACCGATGCCTTGAACTTCAACAAACCGGTTTTTATTCGAGATAAATAACGATAGACGTTTACAACACGAAGCTGTGATATAATCACTCTGCGATCCGGAATCAATCAAACATCGCACGAAATGCACACGATTATTTTTATCTAAAACCTTTATTTTTGCAGTACTCAACAAAGTAGTCAAACACCTGTTATCAAAAAGGTCACGAGCAACACCACAAACCGACGTATTATTGTTACTCGATGGCGAACTAGATTCCACTCCGCTAACGCTTAAGGTGCGGTCATCCTGTTGAGAGGTAGCGGGAGCGGTAGCGACAGCGGACAAACTTGACGCATTATTTTGCGAATCAAAATGCAAAGTTGAATGATGTTTCGACTTACAATGACGACAACAATTTTTTGAAGAACACGATGAGACCTTGTGCCCATGATTTAAACAATTAATGCACAACGCATTAGATTTCGCAAAATCAAATCTTTCGTGAGGGGTCATTTTTGTAAAATCAGAACACAAATATAATTTATTATGTTGGTCTGACTTACACAAAACACAATTATTATCGGCGGTCTGAGCGACAAAAGCCTTTGTGGATTTTGGTTTTGAATTAGACAAGTTTTTAATTTGGCCATCTTGTCGAGGCTTGGAAACTAAAGGACTGGAGCGTACTATTTTATCTTGTTCTTTAACAAATTCAACTAAATCCTCATAAGAAGGTATGACTTTTTTGCGATGACTCATTTCGAATAACTTAACTGTCTCGGAGTCTAACCGTTGCAATGCGAGATGTAACAAAATAAAGTCCGCAAGATCTCCCAAATGCACCTGCTTGAGCGCCCTAACGGCGGTATCAAATGTGTTTACAAATGACTCTAAGCCGGTTGTAGATTTAGCAGGTATAGGTTGAAATTCCAACAGTTGATTTAAATATGACGCGGCGAGAAAACGCGGATCATCATACTTATCTACGAGCGAGTTCCATAAAATTTTATAATTCTCAGGTGTAGGTGGTATCCCTGCACACAAAGAAGCGGCGCTGCCCGTCAGCTTACTAACAAGAAAATGAATGCGCTCCGAGTCAGACAGTTGCGTGTTATCATGAACTACGCGCTTAAACTGATTATAAAACAGCGACCAATTACGAATATCGCCATCAAACGAAACTAAATCGATACGAGGTAATTTTGGGAAATTATTCTTTGGCGTTTCCTTTATTTGAGATTGTTCTATTTTAAGTGAATTTACGACACGTTGAACCCGACAGTACAGCTCCTCAAACGAAATCCAAGATTGGTAACTTATAATAGCAGTAGGATCCACTTTAATAGAACACGTATTAAAGGCGTCTAATACGCTTTGAAATTCATTACGTAAACTTTGAAGATTTGCGACATTGTTTAAAAATGACTCCCTACATTTTTCATCATTCATATCCTGTTTTGATAACTCGAATATATTTTGCATACGTTCGAAATGTGCATTACGTTTAGCCTGTAATAAGGTTAATTTATTTTTATTGTCGTCGCTCGACATGATTAAAACCAATAAGTAAAATGCGAAAGTGTAAACTAAAAAGGTGACGTAGTTAAAGAAATACGTAATTGTGTCTCGCCGTTTAAGTTATTGAAATGAGTAAACAATTTACCTATTTCCAACGCGAGAGTAACGAAAGTAAACTACAACGATAAGTAGGTATGCGACAACAACGAATGGGGCTCCACACTTACCCTTTTTAGGTAGGTATGTGTGCAAAAAAGAGACCAATAAGTAGTTACTAGGCTACTCAATACGAACAACGAGATGCCCCCGAATAGGGCTCCTGAATACACAACCTTAACGACTTATAGGTATGTACTAGGACGAATATTATGAATGAGTAAACCTAATAGCTTTACGAATAAACGAACGAAATAAATAAACGACGTTCAAGACACAAATATGTATATTAGGAAAAGAATCAACGAATAAACTAAATGAGTGGCAAGTAGCGGCACAGAAGCCACGGCTTGGAAGTACTACGTGTATATCGGCGCGCGCTTTCGACTACGAACAATGAACGAACTAATTATACAATTACTTTTATTATGAGTAGGTAGGTAGTTATTTGACCAATACTACTTGTACATAAAACACCGACTAGGTATAATTTCCTAGTATTAGTACCTACGATATTGAATACGTAAATGACAATGGGCAAAAGCGGTCCAAGATCCTCCACTTATGACACTTATGGGAAATGAAAGAACATAGTTGTGACATCATTCTGGCAAAAGATTATCGAAATCTGTCCTGGGGTTCTTTTTTTATTTCCGTTTAAAAGTGACTACCTGATCTCACCTAACCCAACTTTTTTCATTCAGCTGTAAATGATTCCCGACGCATACTGAACCATCTGGGAAGGCGGTTGGCTTATGTTTGACTTACACCGACTAAAAATACCAATGAGACCATAAATAGCTAACCTAACCTAACTTTTTTGTTCAGCTACAAATGATGCCCTACGCACAGCGAACCATCTGGGAAGACGGTTGGCTTATGTGTGACTTGGACCCACTAAAAATACCAACGAGACCTTATATAGCTAACCTAACCTAACTTTTTTGTTCAGCTGTAAATGATGCCCGACGCATACTGAACCATCTGGAAAGGCGGTTGGCTTATGTTTGACTTACACCGACAAAAAATACCGCAATGAGACCTTAAATAGCTAACCTAATCTAACTTTTTTTGTTCAGCTAAAAATGATGCCCGACAAATACTGAACCATCTGGGAAGGCGGTTGGCTTATGTTTGACTTAAACCGACTGAAAATACCAATGACACCTTAAATAGCTAACCTAACCTAACTTTTTTTGTTCAGCTAAAAATGATGCCCGACGCACAGTGAACCATCTGGGAAGACGGTTGGCTTATGTTTGACTTGGACCCACTAAAAATACCAATGAGACCATAAATAGCTAACCTAACCTAACTTTTTTTTTAGTTCAGCTATAAATGATGCCCGACGCATAGTGAACCATCTGGGAAGACGGTTGGCTTATGTGTGTCTTGGACCCACTAAAAATACCAATGAGACCATAAATAGCTAAACTAACCTAACTTTTTTTGTTCAGTAAAATGATGCCCGACGTATACTGAACCATCTGGGAAGGCGGTTGGCTTATGTGTGACTTCGACCCACTAAAAGTACGAACAAAACCTTAAATAGCTAACCTAACCTAACTTTTTTTGTTCAGCTTCAGCAGACCTTAAGGTCTCGTTGGTATTTTAGTGGGTTCAAGTCACACATAAGCCAACCGCCTTCCCAGATAGTTCAGTATACGTCGGGCGTCATGTTTAGCTGAACAAAAAAAAAATAGGTTATGTTAGCTATTTATTTATGGTCTCATTGGTATTATTAGTGGGTCCAAGTCACACATAAGCCAACCCTCTTCCCAGATGGTTCACTGTGCGTCGGGCATCATTTTTAGCTGAACAAATAAAGTTAGGTTAGGTTAGCTATTTAAGGTCTCATTGCGGTATTTTTTGTCGGTGTAAGTCAAACATAAGCCAACCGCCTTCCAAGATGATTCAGTATGCGTCGGGCATCATTTACAGCTAAATGAAAAAAGTTAGGTTAGGTTATAGCTATTTAAGGTCTCGTTGGTATTTTTAGTGGGTCCAAGTCACACATAAGCCAACCGCCTTCCCAGATGGTTCAGTATACGTCGGGCATCATTTTTAGCTGAACAAAAAAAGTTAGGTTAGGTTAGCTATTTAAGGTTTTGTTGGTATTTTTAGTGGGTCGAAATCACACATAAGCCAACCGCCTTCCCAGATGGTTCAGTATACTTCGGGCATTATTTTTAGCTGTCAAAAAAAGTTAGGTTAGGTTAGCTATTTAAGGTCTCATTGCGGTATTTTTGTCGGTGTAAGTCAAACATAAGCCAACCGCCTTCCCAGATGGTTCAGTATACGTCGGGCATCATTTATAGCTGTCAAAAAAAGTTAGGTTAGGTTAGCTATCTAAGGTTTTGTTGGTATTTTTAGTGGGTCGAAATCACACATAAGCTAACCTCCTTCCCAGATGGTTCAATATACGTCGGGCATCATTTTAAGCTGAACAGAAAAAGTTAGGTTAGATTAGGTAATTAAGGTCTGGTAGGTATTTTTAGTGGGTCCAAGTCACACATAAGCCAACCGTCTTCCCAGATGGTTTACTGTGCGTCGGGCATCATTTTTAGCTGAACAAAAAATGTTAGGTTAGGTTAGCTATTTAAGGTCTCATCCCAACTAGCAAAAAGTGGTTTTAATGCTATCCTAGAACCACATTTATCGAGGACTATATGAGACTTATATCCACATATAAGTCGCGAAAAGGGCCCACTTTATAAGTCTACTTTTACTTATAACGTATTTATATTAGTCCGCTGAAATGCCATCTACGCCCATATTGCTCCTTAAATAGAATTACGTCAATACAATTACTCCTGTTAATCTCAATAAAAGTAAGTTATAGTAGTAAATTTGATTAATACGCTCCTAGAAATGCTGCTGTAAGCTCATAATTAGAACAGTCGAAGAGACTATCGGAAGTTGTTGTGCGCTGTGAAAATATTTTTAACTTCTTGTGTTTAAGTATTTATATGAATCAGAATTTATTAATGTCAACCACAATAGAAAAAGTTATTGTTAGTCTTATAGTAGGTAGCTTATTCATAGGGGAATATGAATTTTCTGTGAAATCTGTGGTGGTTTGGGTTACAATTTTAAAGCGCCTCTTGAAATTTGCTTATTTACATTTTAGTATTAATTAATATTAAATTAATATTATGAAGGCAGCCGACATTTTCTTAGTAAGCATTTCCAAGTGTAACATAGTGCTAAAATAAGTATTTTTAGCATGTCCAAGTGTAATATAGGACCAATATAAGTATGTTGGTTCTATATTGGAATATCTCAAAACCGAAGCATATTCGCCATTGTTACCGATTAGGGTTCCGCAATCTGCCCAGATGAAATCGATTGATATTATATTGTTAAGTTAAAAACATATTTTTAAACAGATTTGTCCTACGTGCTAGGTTAAACATTGTTTAACTTAATTATATAATAGGTTACTGACGATTTAAACAAGACTATGCCGATGTTCCTGGATATCGATCGATTTTTAACCAAAAAAGATTTCAGATCTTTAAAGAACTTAAAATGGCCTTGGAATGTTACACATTTCTTGTTATCTGAGATATGTCCCGGTTGTCAAAGCCAAAACTCGAACTGTTGAAAACTGGTAATCCATCAAAATTTATGTTTAGAAAAATTTCATTTAATAAATGAAATTTTTCTTCAAAAAAAAATAAAATAAAATGACAATGTTTCTTACATTGTCATTTTATTTTTTTCAAACATTTGACCAAACCGATGTGCCAATAGTGCACTGGGGCTGAAACACTAATGTTTAGATTTTCTTTCTTGGTATCCAGTAATGTTCGTGCATCTTTAGGCAAAACATTGTTTAATCTCATATTTAAAATTTTAAGTAAAGAGTTTAATGCAGAATGAGAAATATTGAAGTGTAAACCCAGTTTTTAATAGAATGACACAGTTCTAAATTTTTGTTATAATCCGAAAGTTCTTCCTCACTTTCAATATCGCTCATAGACTTGGTACTTTCGTAGTTCTAACTTTTTCTAAATGTGCCATGTCCGGAACCCTCGCTAAAATTCGCAAAACGGTCGTCACACTGTTGTAATCAAAATGGCTGATGTCAAGTCCTACAATAGAATTTCTCAAAACTATATAAAGCGTGTTTTCGCCTGTACTGGTCGTTACAAGCAAAAGTGGCTTCATAAGAGTTTTAACCAGGATTGTTTGAGATTACTTAGACTATAACACTACTGTGGAATGCCAATATAAATATGTCTAGGTTTAAAACGGCATATGATAAAACTAAAAAAATATATAATACAGAAAATATTTTGTCATACCGAATGCTGTTATAATCTTGGTGTTTATTATTCATAAAACGTGGATATGAAATTCATTTAACAGTTACTTCTAAGCTTATGTTGAACCATACCAGATACATAAATGACTTATAGTGATTTAACTTTAATTTACTTATATTGGCCACAAAATATTAGCTTATATGAGGCTAAAAGTAAAAATAACAAGAGCAATTGCTCCTCAGTCCATATCTTCCTGGTACATGCTTCTGCAAGAGTATGAGGATTTAAATAGCCCGCAGACGTTATCTTATAGGCGCATATAAGTCTAACTTACCGGAGTAATTACTCTTGAGTGTAACTACTCTTATTTCATGCTTTTATAGGAGTCTTGATCCTAAATATGTCAGGAAATATGGTTTTATATACGGATATAAGTACAAATTATCGGATAAAACGTACTTGAGTAAAAACAGCACGTATTTATGCTGTTAAAAGCGTAGTAGCAACTACCAAAACCTTCTCAGGAGCTTTATAAGTCCAGGTAGCATTCTTTAATCGCATGCCAGGATTATTTTGCTAGTTGGGATTGGTATTTTCAGTCGTTGTAAGTCAAACATAAGCCAACCGCCTTCCCAGATGGTTCAGTATGCGTCGGGCATCATTTTTAGCTGAATGAAAAAGTTAGGTTAGGTTAGCTATTTAAGGTCTTGTTGGTATTTTTAGTGGGTCTAAGGCACGCATAAGCTAACCGCCTTCCCAGATGGTTCAATATGCGTCGGGCATCATTTACAGCTTAACAAAACAAGTTAGGTTAGGTTAGGTTTGAATAGGTAAGGTTAGGTTAGGTTAGTAGTCACTTAAATGGACATAAAAAAAGAACTCCCGGACGGATTTTGATAATCTCTTGCCAGAATGATGTCACAACCATATTCTTTCATTTCCCATAAGTGTCATCAGTGGAGGATCTTGGACCAAGTTCCATACATTTTTGCCCATTGTCCTTTGTAATTATCAGTTACCTACGAATAATAAGCTCAGCCAGCACAACACTGAATACCTACTGCAGTAATAGAATTCAACAGAGATGTGATCTGATTGAGTAGGTATTTGTTCGAAATACGAATTTTAAATAAGTACGAGAATAAGTACTAGAATTATGCGGTTCGAATGGACCAGAAATATGCTGGTGAATATTAGCGAAAAGGGTAAAACAACAAAAAAAAGGTCGGTTATTGAAACGGACGCTTGATTTTTAAAGATGAATTATAATATTCACCTGAGTGGACTGTATTGTGAGAATTAAACGAAGGGTAGGTATTTTCAATGATTGCCTCAAAAAAGGGTTGATGGCTAGCTGCATGGAATTGATAGTGTATTTTAGTCAGTGAACAGTAGAAAAGGGGTTTAGGGCGTGTCAGGATTGCAAAACACTTACGATTGTCCAGTTTTCACCTTTCTAAAGTTTCTTGATGGCGGAATCTTCTTCCGCGTGCACGCGGTAACAAAACACCAAATATTGTCCTTGAGGGTTGTTTGAGCGTCCACCACACCAATTACACTTCACAAATGTTATAATAATTGCGAAAAACACTAGTTTAGAGTTAGATTTGGCCAATAACTTATTTAAAACGATTTTTTCTTCTTCTAATGCGCGCGCGCCATTTGCAACCGAGCGTTATGCGGCGAAGTGACGTGAGTTGCGGAAGGAAGGAAGGATTAGGGATGGGACATGTCACCGACTAATGAATACGAAAATAGTGAGGTGTATCAAACAATATCGAACAGATGTAGAGAATGCGAATTCAACCTACCATTCTAAATAATAAAAAATCTAATGAAACATCGCATTTGTAAACTTTATTTATTTTATTTCATTTATCTGAACATCCATAAATATACGAGTATATCTACATTCAACACCCTACAAATCTACTCTTCAAAGAAACAATAAAAATTCAATTCGCTTCATTTCTATAACATGAATATTCTCCCAGAGGCGAATAACAGTCCCATAATGGTTCTATAATGAGATTTTTTCATAATATTTCAAAGAATAGAAGTTCTAAAATGCCGCTCGGTAATGATAAGGCGGTGCGGTGTGTCGGCGCCCTATTTTTACTTTTTAGGGTACGAGGGGAACTTTTGATTTTGACGTGGCTGTGATTCTCTGTTGTTTTTGTTTTTTACCCGACTGCGCCAGGAGGGTTATGTTTTTCGAGGGTATGTATGTATGTATGTATGTTTCTGTGTGTTGCTCTGCAGCCTAAACGGCTTGATGGATTTTAACTTGAGAGGTGTCGTTAGATTCGTCTTAAACGTGAGAGTGTCACTGGGTGCATAAAACTGGCCAAGTGCGAGTCGAAAATATATATAACTTATATGTTTCAATTTAATTTGGACTGATAAATGCTAACAAAAACTAAAAATAGTAAAATAAAAGAAATATTTAAAAAAACAAAAAACCCGACTGCGTAAAAAAACTAAAAAGAAAGAAACAAGCCCAGTAGTTTAGAATTCACTCATTCACACTCACAGTCGGGGCCCCTTGGGAAGATTTGATTGGTATAATTTGAATGGGCCCCGACTGTGAGTGTGAATGAGTGAATTCTAAACTACTGGGCTTGTTTCTTTCTTTTTAGTTTTTTTACGCAGTCGGGTTTTTTGTTTTTTTAAATAGGTATTTATTTTTAATAATGGAATTTTGATGTTATATGATGGATTAAACTTACAAGAATACAGCACATTTGATTTTTTTGCAGAACACATTTTTTTTAACATTTTCTAAAGAGAATTTGATGTTGGAATAATAACAAAAATTCTTGTCAAAATAAGAAATGCTCATAAAATAAAAACTACTGAGAAAATTGAAAAAAAAATACGGGGCCACATGACAGATAGGTATCTATAGATACATTATACTAATTATATCGAACAAAAAAGAAACATCAAAATAAATTCACCCCGCCGTAAGTTATGAGATAACGTAACCAAAAAATAATACAGTCGAATTGAGAACCTCCTCCTTTTTAGAAGTCGGTTAAAAATAACAACGAATCATAATAACATTTATAAAAAAAAAAAAACAATGTAAAATTCTAAACTTTTGAAAGTAGTTATCTCAAGTGACCTCATTAATATTGGAAATTGATACTCAATTAATTTCTGTTCAAAGAAATCCTTTTAAAAATTCTTAGTTTGACTGTCCGAGGTATGGCTTATTTTCCTCATTAAATATTTTGGTTGGCAAAACCCCATCATAAATTGTAGTTAATCTTTTTAATTTTTTTACAACCTAACCCTCGTTTACTCCTGGTTAATAGGAGGATAATGGTTTAATTCGCCACGCCGCTCGCCACGTCACGCCGTGCATCGGTCGTGGACGGTCTAACACCGTATGATTACTGAGCGCCAACCAGAATTAGCGGATTTTGGAAATACCAATTTTTTCTTCTCTGCTTCGTAGAATAAGCTTGGTTTAGGTTTTACCCTTTTTATAATTTTACCATGAAGGAATTAGGAATAATATTATGTTTGTGTTCCTAATAGCGGGTAAAGGATGGGATCATAATATGTACTGGAACTAAATTATTTTATGCAACTATTGGTGGCATTGTGATTTTATCACTCTCTGTATTGAATTGCAGCAAAAAAGTATTTTAAGACTCTTAAAAAAGAAATTCTGAATGTTTTAATCGATACGAGTACCTAAAGTGTTGTTAACAACTTTCTTGGGGTTCTAAAACGCCACTTTAGCAAAATCATTACGAAAAGCGATAAAATTCGTAAAGTGGAATATTCTTTTCTAATATCCTAGCAATAGAATTGTTAATAGATGAATAATTTTATCACAATTTAAACCATTAATTATAGTACCTATAAATTACTACAAACTGTACTCTACAAGAATACCTAACAAGGTTTTCTATAGAAAACAAAAGGTAACCCTTAGCATGCAAACTTCATCTCAATAGAATTCTTACGTAATACCCTAACGTAACCTAAACCCTATGTTGTCCTCTAGATCTTCGTGTCAATTTACCCGAAAACATCTAGACGTATCCAAAATTACGTCACAAAAACCGTAGTTGTGTATTTATATAAGAAAACTGCTGATAGAGGAGAGTTGGGGCATCCAAAACAGTGAGAGCGCATGCGCCAAGCCTCCCCTAGTCAGTCTGTTCGTTAACCTCAGATGTAGGGTTGGCAGCTAATCATAACGTGAAATATTAGCAATTTTTTACACACGAGAGCAAAAAAGGGTTACTTTTGATGGTAGGTTTAAGCCAGCAGTTTGTCATGTAGGTTCTTAGAACAATGTTTTTGTAACTAAAAGCAGTCTAGTAACCTTTTTGGTAAAACAAGAAATAACCTTTGGCGAAAGATCAACTTTCTATTTCATCAAATAATAGGTTAAACTGTGGGTAAAGTTGAAGTTAACTGCCGTTCCATAGAAACTTAATTGACAAGAAGTCCAATATAACTTCTGATAAGTATGTTATCCATTTCAAAATTATACGAAGTAAGATAAAGATACACGTCTTACATTCACTGACTTATGAACCACTAAGCAACACGATAGCCTTTTCACTAGTTCCACTAAATCCAAATTTTCTCAACTAGGTATAGTAATTTTGAAACAGCTTACAAATTCAATACCTCAAAACCCTTCTCGAGTTTTCAAAGTATTTTGACATATAACAGTCTGTGGATCTTTTTAGTAACTTAGTTCAGGCAGGTCGCTACATATAATTTAATTCCCTAGTTAAATATCTTGTACTGATGTGCTTTAGTTATACATTTATTTTATTTATGCATTATTTAAACTAGTATATAAAGACTTAACTATATTATATTTCAGTGGCTTTGTTTACACCCATTTTTGTAATAATGTTTTATGAATAAATTTATTATTTATTATTATTATTATTATTATCTAAAATGGCCTCTTCGGCAACTTTGCTAATATCAATGCTAATATCAATGTTGCTTAAATTCTCTATACAATTTAAACAAAATTAGAAATATGTAATATTCTATTCTATTGCTCAAGTAATTGATAAAGGACATTTTTAACGAATTGATATTTGCAACGTTTTACAACACAAAAAACTTCTTTTGGAATTTACCTACAACAGTTTTATTTTTTAAAATCCGACATTACTGGGTATTGTTGCCAACCCTGTTAGGAGATGTGGCCATGCAGTAGCAAGGAAGCGGATTTGTCTCGAACCCTGCAAGGTCGGTGGAAAGTAGGCACGGGGAGCGGGGTACGGGGAGGGTTGGCGTGTAATTTTTCTTTACCATTTATGCAACCGAATTGGACAGAATTATTATGGGTGCGTTTTAGTACGGGCCCGCATTTTAGGGTTGATTCTTTTGTTTGATTTTGTACTTAGAGGAATTATTGAGTTCCCTTTTAGTAATTGTTTTGTTTGTTGAAGATACGAGTGCAGAGATTTCATACAAAAAATTATTTTTTCTATAAATAGATAAGTTGTGCTTATATTTAGTTTTACTTAATTTATTTTACCTAACATCCTGCTTGTTATCCCCAAATGATTAAGCAGAAGAGTACCTAGTACCTACACCCACATTTCACCACTTGAAGTTCCATGTCCTAAGGGTCGATACTAACAATCGGACATAACTCCAGATTCTACTAAAAAAATCTTAATGGAAAAACCCAATAACACTACCTGACGGCCCTTTCGTGGCCTAACACGTCATCACTTACTTTTTTCCCGTCATCACTTTAGTGCGATCCGCAGTTTATTGTGACTTCACAGAGCCAAGGCGCTTCCAACGAAAGCTTATTTATCAAACTATACTGGGTGTAAGGGACAGCCCTCCACTACCACTCCCACCTCCAAACAAAATCAGCCTCTCCATACAAACTGTCCAATCAAGTTCATAATTTTCTATGGTGAGGCTGATTTTGTTTTTCATTTCCTGAATAAAAAATTGTGGAACATTGTTCAGTTTCGTCTACTAAGCAAGCCCTGGAAGTTTGTGGAGGGCTGTCCCTTACACCCTGTTAGATCAGCCACAGCGGTTCAGAAGTTATAGTGTAATAGATGAATTTGCATTACATACCGGCCAAAATCATAGCTCTTCCTCTTGCTTCGCCGATATCGGTCAAAAACTTCCTTTTTGCACAAATGTGTTAAAGTATCGTTAAATAAATATACACAAAATGTACCGTTTGTTAACATTCTGTTTTAAATAACACAGCTAATTAGCTCATTCGTCTCGTGAGTAATTAGTGTTGCGTACGTAATTAAATAATGATTCAGCTAATTAATAAATCAAGACGACGCGCCAGTGAAGAGTGATGTATTTCACACTTGTTTTGTTTTGAAGATTAAAGTTGTACACAATGATAGAGCTTTATTTATTTAAATCTATACATGTAGTTAGTTTCATAGTAATTAATAGAACTTTTTGCGAAATTGTTAACCTGAAGCCTTAGCAAACGGTCACGAGACTGTCTCAAAAGGTAGCCGTGACCCTGGAACGTAAAAGGCAATTGAAGGAACACCGTGGATTTTAGTCAGTACAAGTCTGATTGTCCCTCCCGTCCTGCCCTAGTGTCCTCATTTGATGATTTTATCAGGTAAACATAAAATACATGGAAAAGGTAAGCAGATGAGCATGATGTTTTTAACCAAAATACTGATATTTCTTTCTTTCTTTCTTTCTTTCTGATAGTTTTTAGGGTTCCGTAGTCAACAAGGAACCCTTATAGTTTCGCCATGTCCGTCCGTCCGTCCGTCCGTCCGTCCGTCCGTCCGTCTGTCCGCAGTTTAGCTCAGAGACGCACAGTACTAGAGAGCTGTAATTTGGTGTAAATATACGGAATTGTTGTGCCGAAAAAGTGGTAAAATAAAATCTCGTAAAATATTTTTTTTTAGGGTACCTCCTGTACACGTAAAGTGGGGATGTATTTTTTTTTCTCGCGTACCCCTTAATGTGGGGTATCATTAAATAGGTCTTTAAAAAATATTGATAGTTTTCATTAACAATTTTTTGATAAAAAAAATCGTTTGTGAAATATTAAGCTTTAAAGTGCTAAATTTTGCTCGACTCGAGTGTCCCCCCCCTCTACCAGCTAAACGGTTATGTTTGGGGGTATGAAAAAATTCACAATAGTAGTATATATAACGAAGTTTAAAAGAAAATTATCATGACTAAGTAGGCTTTACAACTTTACGAGTTATAGTCGACCAACTTATAAAATGTACTTGGATAACATATTTTCTTAAACAAAATGTATCGGAGAACATGTTCATCAACTGCAAATGTAAGTTTGTCAACGTTATATTTACAGCTTTAATAGGTATGTTTTTACGGTATGTTTTTTGGGGATAGGTAGGTTTTTATCGTCAACAATTTTTAACTAACTTCAAAAAAAGGAGGAGGTTCTAAATTCGTCGTAATCTTTTTTTTTATGTATGTTCCCCGATTTCTCAGACTCCTGGACCGATTTTGAAAATTCTTCTTTTTAAAATTAAATTCAGCGAATCAGTTTAGTTAATTCGCATAAGTATGTTGATGGGCAACTACGGAACCCTACACTGTGCGTGGCCCGACACGCACTTGGCCGGTTTTATTTGAAATAGCCTCAATCATTACCTCAATAATACTTGCAAAAGAATGACCCTAAAAAATCAACATAGCAAACTAGAGTACACAGGCACCTTCAATGCCCACGCCACGTGTCGACGACGTGAAGGGTTAAAAGATCACAACTGTACCCGAGCACTGACAGGTTGATAACCCATCCGCTGCGAATGCCGTTCATACCGCAAGAAGTTTGAGGTTTTTGCCCAGATTGCGCCATTCTTTGCCTAGAAAATTGGGCAAAGAATGGCGTATTTGCTCTTTGATTTTGCATTGAGGAAATATAATAGTGTTTTTGATGGAGAGGTTTATAAAACTGTGAGTGAGACTATTAAGTTTCATTTGAAAGGTAGTTTTTGCGACATTTTGAATGAAACTTAATAATAGCCAGTAAGATACAAAAAAAAAACATATGTTGTTACATATGACAAATGTTTGCCACATGTTTTTTCAGTTTAAAATTATTTAGATTTTCTCATTATCATCTCTTTAAAATAGATTATGCATGGTGTCACGTATAGTAATACCTTTTATTGTCCATTATTTTTATAACATCATAGATCAGAAATGGATATTAATCGATATAAAATACTAACACAGATACCACTATTCGTTTCCCACAATATTTTTATAAAATTCAAGTCATGATGCATTGTCTATTAGAAGTTCTGATAAAATGTTAAATTGGTAACAGCACGAGTTTTTGTGAAATAAAGTATTGGGAACTTTCATAATTTGATGGAAAAAAAAGTTCCATAATCGCACACTAGAGGAGCTTTTAATAATAAACGTCGCACGCTTTAAATACGCTGTAAGGTAAAACACGAAAATCTTGTACTTTGGCCTCAGTATGCGCGATAATCTTCCTTCACCGTATAAAAAACTGGTTTTGTAAAGAAAATATAAAACGGTTGTAATCATAATAAAGCAGAAAACTCGTTAACATTATTATTATCTGCCTTTCAGACATAATAAATCTTATTTAAGACACACGAGAGATAAATCCAGCATTCTGAAAGGAAGTACAAATATTTATTACACATAGCACAAAGCATTGAATGACCCACTGTTAAGTAAAGGCCATTTCCTTTTGTAAGTAACTTTGTCCTTTTTTTTTGCTTGATAAAATCATCAAATGAGTACTGTCAGACTCGTACTGACTAAAATCCACGTTGATCCTTCAATAGCCCTTTACGTTCCAGGGTCACATCTCCCTTGTCCTGCGTCACCTATTTTTTTACCTCTCTATTTTTTCTATAAGGCTGAAGCCTGTTTTTAATATTTCTATGGCTGAAGCCATCGAGCGTATATATTTGGGTATTGAGTCGCCTTATAAATTAAACTATCGCAACTCAACTCGTCGAGGCCAAATCTTTCATGCCCTTGTTAGATAAATACGTATATTTTGATCTCCTAAGATTACCTTAATAACTATATAAATAAATACCTCTTTACAAAGTTATTATTTTTCTACCCATCTAAAAATAACTGGCGATTAAATATCGTAATATGTTTGATGAAACATAATCTAATCTTTCCTTTACTTTAGGCAAAGTTTCTTTAGTGAAAAAACAAACCCTCTTTGCTCTAGCTATCGCATATCCAATAATCGTCTTTAAACAAGCGATAAATGGCCACACAGACCAACTTTTCCTTTACACATTTAAAACTATCACCACGAAAGACAATAATGAAAAAAGTTTCCCCACTTCCTTAGGGTTGCCACCCAATAACTAAAAGTATTTGTGGCCGATATCACTTAGGGCTTTATCACATTGATAATATACAAGTATTTCCAGCTAGAAGATTGTTGGAAAGCTGCGTGTGCGTAGCGTAAACGCTGCGTGTTATGAACTTTTTCACTGCGTTTACGTTATGAGAAAGAACTAGTCTCAAACAACAGTAGGGAACCGAGGTCTAAGGGGGAGGCATTTGTTTAGCAGTGGACTTCTTTTGGCTGATGATGATGATGATGAAATATTATTCCAAGCATCATTTGTGATGGCTTGATTAGGAGTAAGCTATGATCACACTATCTTCAGTGAGCGTTGGCAAGCATTCCCTACATTTTTGGAGTGTGCAAAAGAGCACGAAATAAGCGAGTGTAGAATATTGTGAAATCGCAGATAACTCGTCGCTCTGTCGCAGCTTGCTCGCTCCTTACCCGCTCAATAATCGCCTCGCTTGCAACACGCTGACAAATCTTCAATGTAATAACGCCCTTTTCTTTTTACGTAGTAAAATCATCAAATGCGTCCTCCGACCCAGGGCGAGACGGGAAGCTGTCAGGCTTGTACTGACTAAAATCCACGGTATTCCTTCAATAGCTCTTTACGTTCCAGGGTCACGGATGCTTGATAAGACAGTCTCGCGACCCCATCCTTCCATCCTGTGTGGAGCGGAAGGCACTGTCAGACTCATCATCTGCTTAGCCGTTTTCCAACCATATTGGGGTTGGCTTCCACTCGAACCAGGTGCAACTGAGCATCAGTATTTTTCATGGAGCGACTTTGCCTATCGGACCTCTACAAGCCAGTAACTGGGTAATACCTACTATACCCCATAGGAAGACTGTGGTTGTCAGAATTGTAGAGTTTCTGACTAATGGAGACGACTGTCAAAGATCTACAAATGTCAGCCGGGACCAACAGCTTTACGTGCTTTCCGAGGCACAGAATATGGTCACCCATCCACAGACCAACCTCGGCAAGCGCGGCTTAAACCGAGCCCGTGCGTATGTAATTTGGAATCGTACCGACAAAAATCCACGGTGTTCCTTCAATAGAATAGCCCTTTACGTTCCTGCAGGCGTTTGGCCCTCCAATATAATACCGCCCTTTCTGTAAACAAAGACAAAGCGTTCCCTTACACGAAAGAGGATGGTATGTGGTGAAGTTAGGGATAGCGGCTTTTCGAAGGACCAACAAGCGTTGTGTAATTTTAGCGGATCGGATATTGGACGACACAGAAATTGAGCAAATTAAAGTGTGGGAAGTATAGGTAGGACTTACTTGGGAGCACTGGAGGGCAGGTTGGTGCACCGACTGCCGGCGTGGTCCGTGGATGATGACACGCGTTCCTTGGATAGTCTTTGCACTCGCGCTCGGTGAATAAAATCGATTATATTGTCCCACTTTATCACTTTGTGTCGGCCAACACGTTAAATAGTTTATAACAGTATGATGGTACAGCGATTTAGTTTTAAGCGGTGCACGGTGTTGAGCGGTTAGCGGTTTGAAGAGAACAGGGGCAGAAATCATCATGGCGATCTCTGTCGTCGCGGCGCGTCGTTGCGGCGGAAAACGGTTCTCATTGGCGTAGCTGTGTAGCACCTTTTGCGGAATGGGGGTAGGATTGGGAAGGAAGCCGGAGTATAATTGGCTCAATACTGTGGTCCAATATGAATACTACCTTCAATATGTGAGACGCGTTTGGATACATGATACCAACATTTTAATATTGCTAGCTTGCGCAAGCATCCTGCCCGGCTTTCGAGAATATGTAGTATTCTCAAAAGGTAAGAAATTACATTAAAGCGGATAAAAAGAGAAAAAGTAATAATGAAAATATGTGAACTACAGCTAAATTAGAATTTTAATTACGCGGTGGTATTATTGAGAAGGTAAAGGACATAGTTTAACAACAGGTCTTTTAAAAGAGCCACTGCATGTCTTCACCATGGCAACGCGGGTTGTCCCATCCCTGCCGGGAAAAACTTCGGTGATTATGCCCATTGGCCAACGCAAAGGAGGGACATCATCCTGATGCATGAGAACCACTGTACCGATCTTAATATTGTCGGCGACATTTAACCATTTTTGCCTAACTTGCAAGTTATGTAGATATTCTATACGCCATCTTCTCCAAAAGCTACAAACCATTTGGTCAAGCAATTTTTTGCGGCAAGTTAGTGTTTTCGTCGTTTCGGGAACGTTCACGACAGGCAACGTAGTCAACGGAGAAGCCATTATAAAATGAGCGGGAGTAAGCGGTTCTGGGTACGGATCCTCATTCAGGACACAGAGCGGTCTGGAATTTAGAACTGCCTCAATCTCAGTGAGAACAGTCGAAAGCTCCTCATAAGTAAGAAGTTGAGAACCGATAACACGGTATAAATGTGTTTTAATAGATTTAATATTTGATTCCCCCAACCCTCCAAAGTGGGGGGCGCGGGGTGGAATCATTTTCCACTCTATGCGGTAGCGGTGAGCAAGTAGTTCTTGCAATTGAGCCTTGGCTCCAACGAAATTTGTTCCGTTGTCAGAATATAAATAAGAGACAGGTCCTCTGCGGGAAATAAATCTTTTAAAAGCTGAAATAAAGGTGTCCGATGACACGTCGGTAACCAATTCAATATGAACTGCTTTTGTAACGAAGCAAATGAATAAACATATATAAGCCTTCTGACTTCTTTGGCCTCTGCGTCGACATAAGGTTACTTTAATGGGACCAGCGTAATCCACACCAGTATGAACGAAAGCTTTAGTCTCTTGTACGCGACAAGCGGGTAAATCAGCCATCTTTGGACTGGGGTGAGAAGGAGAAACTTTAAAACAGAAGTTACAAGCATGTACCCTTTGTCTGATGACACCTCTGGAAGAGAGGATCCAATATTTTTGGCGTAACAGAGAGCTAAGAAGGCTTACACCGGCATGACAATGAATGCGATGATAATAGTCTATCAGAACATGTGTAAAATTATCATGTTTAGGTAAAAGCGCGGGATGCTGAGCTTCATAAGGAAGGTTCGCGTTTGACAATCTACCACCAATTCTAATTATGTTATGCTCGTCTATAAACAGATCGAGTTTCTTAAACTGTGAGCGAAGTTTTTTACTTTTAATTTCGTCATAAATATCAAAAAAATGAAATTGTTGAATACAACGAATTAAATAAATTTCAGTGGTAACTAATTCGCGGACAGTAATTATCTTATTCGACTTGTCATTAGGAATAATATGCAAAAATCTCAAAATGTATACAATTATGCGCAATATTTTATATAACGATGTAAATTTTTGAGAAAGGCTATATATTAAATTAGGTTCTGATACGGTAGATACTAATGTTAAAGATTTATTGTTAAACTCAGGCAATTGCTCGCTGCATGAAGATACAAACGGAGTGATAGGCCACTCAGCAGTTGGTCGCAGAAGCCACTCAGGGCCATGCCACCATAAATCATGGTTTAGTAACTGTTCAGGTAGAAGACCTCGAGATAGACAGTCACTAGGATTTTCCTTTCCGCTAATATGGTAAAAATGTTCAGGATCAAGATTTTCTTGACATTTAGCGACGCGGTTACTAACAAAAATATTCCACTTGTGAGGTGAGGAATGAATCCATGAAAGAGTAATTTTAGAATCGGAAAAGGCAAATATTTTATTAATAGTGGTGCGAGAGCGGTAAGTGTCATAAACTAGTTTAATTAAGTTGGACAAAAGAACAGCGGCGCAAAGCTCTAGACGAGCCAGAGATACGACCTTAACTGGTGCAACTTTAGATTTAGCACACACCAAATTTACGTGTGTGTTACCATTTGTGTCAGTGACATGTAAGTATATTACGCAGCCATACGCATTCAAACTGGCGTCAGCAAAACCTACTATATTTGTCATGCAACCCATAGTAACGGCTACATGACGCGGCAGTTTTAAAGAAGAAAGTAGAGGCAGTTGCTCTTTAAATTTTTGAAAAAGACGTACGATAGAATCGGGTGGAGTTTCATCCCAATCTGTGTTTAATTTCCATAATTCTTTTATTATTTTGTTATAGCTAGCGCGCAAAGTCGGGTCGCGAAGCTTACTTTTCTCCAAGTTAATTAAACGTCGATAAGCGACAGCATATGAATTTCCGAATAATTCTGGATTTTTACAGAATGGTAACGTAACACAGTACCTACCACTGGAGTCACGTGACACAGTAGAAGCGTACAGCTGTTCACATTCCCGATCAGCGGGGCTCATAAAAGATTTTGAAGGTATTTCTTCGATATTCCAAAATTTATGTAAAGATTTGTCCAACGACAGAAAACAATGAGATTCACCTATATTTAACGCGGTAGAAAAATATGAAGCGGTATTTAAATCAATGTTATTTTTATTAGATAAACTAGAAGGTATCTCACCCATAAGAATGTAACCAAACACGGTTTCAATAGCTGATGGCGCGGTAGGTGAGAGAATTTTATTATGAAGTAATAAATACGGAAACAGCTTTGCCCCTAGAAGCAATTCAACCTCACCGGGCACGTGCCACAGGGGGTCGGCTAGCGGTAACTCGAACAAATGTTGCACAGCAGAGGTGTCAACAACGTGAGATGGTAATTTATCCGTTATACAATCAATAACAAGAGCGGTTATTTTAAAAGAATTTGTTTTATTCTTTGCAGTAACTGTTATCTCAACGTAACCTATGATAGGCCGCGAAGAGGTACCTACACCCTTTATACAAGAATTTGAAAGTGGTATAATATTTAATTGCAGTTTCTTACAACAAGCTAAAGTAATTATATTATTTTGCGAAGCGTTATCTATTAAACACCTTACAGAAACGTATTGGTTATATTTGTTATCAACATAGACTTGTGCTGTTGACAAAAGAACCGTAGTGCGTGGAATGTTTATGCCTACGCGAGAACACGCACAAAGCGCCACCTGTTGTGATTGCGCGGAACTAGTTGCAGCGTCAGCTGATACCGATCGCGGCTGTGAACTTTGTTCAAGATGTAAAAGAGAGTGATGTTTTTTGTTACACGTCCTACAAGTGTGTATAGATTTACACTGTGAGGCAGTGTGCGTTGTACTAAGACAGTTCACACATCCACGTTTGTTTTTAATAAAATCCAAACGCGAACCGGCCGATAGTGCTTGAAAGTTTGGACAGGTGTAAAGCTTCCAATGATCCTTGTTGTTACAATATAAACAAGTTTGGTTATTATCACAAGCAACAAAAGTATGTACTGTACTAGCACGTGACTAGAGATGTGCCTGATGGCAATATTCCCACTGCTGGCAATATTCCCAATATTGCCACTGCCGGTAAAATACCAAAATTGCCGGCAACTTTGGCAATATTGCCAAAGTTGCCAGTCAAATAACACCAGTATATTTTATTATTACTGCAGGTGCAGTTTATATTACTGTAGATAATACGTTGCGGCATTAAGTCCGCCTTATAAAAACTACTAAGTTGTTACTCTAAACGGTGATTTACTGATTATGTAAGAATTACCGAAACAAATGCATTAAAAAATGTTATTTTTGTTGATTATTTGTAGTTTTGACAGAGATTTATACTTCCATATTGTATAGGTATTCATACTCGTTGATTTTGCATGAAAAACTAGTAGCCCACTCAACGAACAGTTATAGAGGGAAATTCTTGGAACACGATTTTGGACTACGTTACTTTGTTTGAACTAGTTAGGAGGTGAATATAATTATCAAAAGTCCCCGCCACTAGCCCTTGAGCTGTGGGGGAGGGGGTTTAAAGGTTCCATTTTTTTATTTTTCACTTATAACTCGGAAACCATGCCGCCTAGCGGCATGGTTTGTATGAATAAAACAAAGGCTGAATAAATTTCCTATAAGTTTTATTTAGTAACCATTTCGATATCTTGTATAGTTTTCAAAAAACCATATTTACCTTTTTGCATTCGGAAAGTCTTATTTAATATTGCCATAAATCCAGAAAGCAGCAGCAGTCTTTTCAGGCTCTCCCTGTAGTACCTACTCTTCCATGTATTTTTGTGGACAACTCACACTTGACCAAAAATTTATACCTACCTATACGAAAATTGTTTACAACAAAAAAGAACTAAAGTTTCCAAAGATAGTTTTTCCGCATCTCTTATGGGTGCGGATTTCCTCCTACATAGTACAGTTCTACCTAGTCTGTAAGTACCTAGTATAATTTAAATGAGTCTCTAAGCTAATTTTTACTGCTCCCTCGGTGGGGGAAGACAAGACATATCAAGCTTGATGGTGGTCACCGAATTTAAGAACTACTTACACCTGGTGGACATTGAGAGATACCCGAAGGGGTCTCTCGCAATGTCCGTGGGCCTCCAGATAAAGATCTGGATTCCCATATCACCTCAAGATGCAGCATGCTGGCTCTGTTCATCGCAGGTGGTGAAGGGAGGGTCTGAATCAACTGCTACTGCTTTCTGGATCTATGGCGATATCAAATACAACTTTCCAAATGCGCGAAACTAAAAATGTTTTTTCCCCTAAATTACAGACTTTCAAAAGCGGATACCTCGAAAACTATAAAAACTCGAAAACTTACAAGATATTGAAATGCTTACTGAGTAAAACTTACGGAAAATTGATTTAGTTTTTTATTTTGTTCACACACGCTATGCTGCTAGAACGCATGGTTTTCCGAGATGTAAGCGAAACACCAAAAAATGGTACCTTCCACCCCCCCTCCCCCAGAGCTCATGGTTTTGATATGTTCACCTCCTAACTAGTCCAAACAAAGTTACGTTGTAAAAATGTGTTTCTAGAATTTCCCTCTATGCTTTGATCTAGTCAACGAATGCTTCGTTGACTAGATTAAACTACAACATTAAAATAAATTATTCGAATTTATGCCTTTTTATTCAATATTTATTCAATATACAATGATCGTCAATTCTTATCTTAAAATGTATGTGTAATTTCTTATATTCACAGTCGTGTGCGGCAACAATGGGCAATATTGCCGGTAAAATACCGGGAATATTGCCAAAATTGCCGGCAATTTTGGCAATTTTACAAAAAAACAAAATTTTTTTGTATATAATGTATACCATGATCTGTAAATGCTAATTTTAAGTGTGTTACATAGTTTTCGCACTCACTTTGAATTAAAATTAAGCAATATTCCCAAATATTTCCACTCCCGGCAATATTGCCGGCAATATTTCCACCTATATTCCCACCTTGGGCAATATTGCCGGCAACGGCACATCTCTACACGTGACTGATTACGATAAGAATTATTTTTATTATTGTTGTTATTGTTACTTAGTGATGCGGTCCGAGAAAGAGTAGATCTATCGAGTATTTTAACTTGCGATTTTATGAATTCAACGAAGTCCGTATAAGTAGGAATCTCCACATCTCTCATATGCATCTCGAACAAATGTATGATAGCGGGATCTAACTTTTTTAAAGCTAAATTTAATAACATGAAATCCTTTAAGTCTTTAATTTTTAATTGTTCTAGTGCCGAAACAGACGCGTGAAAACTTTCAATAAAGGTATTTAAAGAGGCGGAATTATTAATTGCGGGTTTGATATTTAGTAGGTTAGACATATAGTGTGAGCCTAGTGCTCGTTTATCTTGGTACTTTTGAACCAAACTATTCCAGATAGACGCATAATTTTCCCCTGACGGAATAATTCCGGCGGTAATTTGCAATGCGTTTCCTTTTAGGTTACCTATTAAATATTGCACACGTTGAGAATCTGTAAGGTTTAAATTGCCATGGATATTTGATTTAAATGATTCATAAAAAACTGGCCAATTTTCAATTCTACCGTCAAAGAACGGAATCAGAATTGGTGGCAGCTTGACCGAGCATTTGGACTGCGTCGCGCTCGCGCTCGCGGTGTGGCTAGACATTGAGTTATTCAATGACCTTGAGGAGTTCGCTTCGATGAGTGAACGTATTCTCTCGACACGAGTGTAAACGCCGTCAAATGATATTTGACTGTTATAATCAATTTTATGATCAGGATCTATTTGTAAAGAATATGTATTTATTTTATCTAAGTTAGTACTAAATTCCTGACGAATAACTGAGAGTATTTGTGTGTCTGCCATAAACGTCTCTGCCGAACGAAGCTCAATACTAGTCGTATTTATTTTCTTTGAAGTTTCATACAATGACGATAAACGCTCAAAGATTGCTTGATTTTTAGCTTGCAGTAATTTAATTTTGATTTTAAGTTCTTCCATATTGGAGTAGTTTTAATAGTTTGAGTTTAGTTTTTTAGTTAGATTTGGATAATGTTTACTCAAGTTTTAAAATTTTATTAGTTAGATTTTATTATAAGTTTTCTTAGTTAAAATAAGTTTTACTTAAGTGTTTACTTGAGTTAAATTATAAAACAGTATTTAATTAGGTTATGACTATCTAAGGTAGACGGCGAAAGCGGTAGAAGCTGCACGCCGGAGATTAAGAAACTTAATCTCTGGTACAAGTCGACCTCCTACAACCAGGTGGAGAATGGTCGTAGATCCCTTGGCATCGTCTGACCCAGTAGTGAGTCAGACACTAGTTAGTATTAGCTAGGCCTACGGGAACTAGAAAATACAGCGGATAGAATAATTTAGGTCTAGTGGGTAGACTAGACTATTTATTTTTTATCTTAGGCGGGTGTAATATTGCGGTTGAGTACGTATAAGTTGTAGGCAAGTTTACCGAACTAACTCACGTTATTTAGCGGTTTTAATAATTACCTATGCTATTTCAATGCAACAGGCGAACTATTAAGTTGGTACAGTAGTTCTCAATGAATAAATGTACCTAGCGGGGAATGTAAGAACGTCAGTATGCGTTCAAAATGGCGGTTTTATGAATTTAGGTATTTGACCTAAATCCTAGGTATGAGACCTAATTAGGAATGCTGATTCTATGAATCCGACTCGTATGGACCAAAAAACTTATGGTGAAGTTAGGGATAGCGGCTTTTCGAAGGACCAACAAGCGTTGTGTAATTTTAGCGGATCGGATATTGGACGACACAGAAATTGAGCAAATTAAAGTGTGGGAAGTATAGGTAGGACTTACTTGGGAGCACTGGAGGGCAGGTTGGTGCACCGACTGCCGGCGTGGTCCGTGGATGATGACACGCGTTCCTTGGATAGTCTTTGCACTCGCGCTCGGTGAATAAAATCGATTATATTGTCCCACTTTATCACTTTGTGTCGGCCAACACGTTAAATAGTTTATAACAGTATGATGGTACAGCGATTTAGTTTTAAGCGGTGCACGGTGTTGAGCGGTTAGCGGTTTGAAGAGAACAGGGGCAGAAATCATCATGGCGATCTCTGTCGTCGCGGCGCGTCGTTGCGGCGGAAAACGGTTCTCATTGGCGTAGCTGTGTAGCACCTTTTGCGGAATGGGGGTAGGATTGGGAAGGAAGCCGGAGTATAATTGGCTCAATACTGTGGTCCAATATGAATACTACCTTCAATATGTGAGACGCGTTTGGATACATGATACCAACATTTTAATATTGCTAGCTTGCGCAAGCAGTATGGTCTCTCCTTTAACCAACTTGAAAGGGACAACCTTAATTAAAGATACGGTTCACAAGCGTTTCATATTGTTTTATTCGTTTTTCTAAGGTCAAAGGATTTGGCAAGTTTTTTATTGGTATTAAAAGTGTGTTTGTTTTGTTATGTTGGGTCTTTAAAGGACCTAAAAATGTTTTATTTAAGGGGTAGCTATTGAAAAAGATGGCTGAGGCTTTCAGACCTAGAATATTGGTCAATAATGTAGCCTTCTCGACTATTTGAGCTACAGAAGAGCTCTAAAACTTATTCAAAGTCTCCTGTGAAGTAGTTTTATTTATTTTAATTGATGTTTCAAAGTAACCCTTTTTAAGGAGGAGATAAGAAGATTTCTCTTTCAAAGTGTTCTGTCCTAAATGATTTAAAACGAGTATTGGAGTCATGATAAGCCAATTTTTTTTTAAATATTCATTTGTCATAATTATTATCGTTTCTAAAATGTCACTAGGCCCTGTGAAGGAAAGGACTGTCAAACTTGCACTGATTTAAATCCAGAAATTCCTTCAATAGCCCTTTACGTTCCAGGATCAGAATTACATGTTTAGACAGTCCTGCGACTCAAAACGTTGTTACGATCGTAATTATCATGAAAAATAAGCGAACAGTTTCAACAGTTGTTCGTCGTTTCGTTGAGCTCCTTGAGTTATGAGTCGAGCTACACGATAACTGACAAATGCTTGCACTGACTGGACGGTCCACTCAAATCTGTGTGGTTCTCTCCTTAAAAGACCATTTCAGACACCTGCATGGTCTTCGCATAGCTTGAAAAGTATGATGTCTGGACTTTAAAAGAGACTGTGACCTCTGAGTTTGTTTCGGATGTTTCTTCTCAGAGTAGTCAGGTAAAAACACCGGCCACATCTAGCTTTAAAAAATATGATTTGACGTGTAAAAGTGTTTTTTAACAACCAACTTGCAAAATAAATATCATTTATCATTTATTTATTTAACAAAAAACCCTACAGATAAACCCAAATCCCACCCCGGTACCACAGAATCTATTCAATAATGCACCAAGTCACCCACTAATAAGGTGTAAGTCACGATGTCTTCTTCGTGACGTCTGAAGAACCCGATGTGCATTACCAATGACCTTAGAGATCCAATGCCGTTGTCAATGGACGAGTCAATGACCTTACACTATGTATGTACAGTCAGCAAAAAAGTTAGGTGTGCATGCAGCAAGTATTAGGCACGGTTAGCGCAGTGCAGCGTGTTTGGCTTCGATCCCAGCACGGAACAAATATTTGTATAATCTGCTAGTAGTTGCTAGTAGCTATAGTTATTTCGGATCTGGGTGTTTGTGTGAGTTTCTGTGTTTGTAAACACACCCACGATACAGTAGAAAAGTTTAGAGCATGAAGCAAAATTGAAAAAAAAAGTTTTAAACGGTTTTTAAAACTTTCAGTTTCAATGTGGCATACAGTCAAAAAGATTTTTTTAAACGTTGCCTCATACCAGATTTTCTATTTTTTTTAACACACTGCTTTTAGCATGCGTATTATACAGGAAAACTGTTAAGGACTTGTTGCCTGTACACTTAACTCTTGTGCTGACTGTACCTGTTATTTAATATGCAGTTTTATTTGCATGCATTGTGCATTATAGTGAGACGTCAAGCTGTGTCCAAGATGAATTATGGTACTTACTGGGTATTCTTTAGAATTTGTCTAGGGTTACCATTTTGAAAGAATATCTGAGAGTTAAAAAACTATGTATTCTCTCTCTTTTCATTACCTATTAGATATATTAGGTACCTAGACATCGAAATAGGTAGAGATTATTTACCTAAAGTCCAAGAATGGACGTCCAACGTGGATAATAATATACGAGTATCTTACCTAAACATAATGCATGAGAGAACATGTTATCTTGCATTGCAAAAAAAGATAAATTTTCTTTTTGCTTAGCCAACTTTTGGTTAATGACGCGTTGGCCCAAGATCTCCCGAAGAGCGCTAATTTCTTTCTTTCTAATTTAACAGCTTTAATTCGAAATTTAAATCATTCCAGGCTCAAATTCCAGGATTGAAATCTAGCAATGATTTTTTATTACATTGGAGATAATATCCACATTTTACCTACTGTTTTGGACATCACGCCTTTTTTCCCAAAGGCAAAAGGCTAATGTACAGAAATCTCCTCTAAATTAAAAAAATAAAATCTAGACAAAATAACCTTAAAGCTCAAAAGGAGACCCAAAAAGCCAGACATGTCCGGACAAGTCATGACGTGTGCTAACCCTACACATTCCACTAAGTACTATAGTAGTAGCTTTTTGAAATACCTACTAACAGCACCACAGAATTAAAGTGGTTTGATGCCTGTCTTATACAAGAGATATGGATAGGGACGCAAGCGAAGCCTCGGTTCAGACTTATCTGTGGTAGGTACTTAGGTAGTATGCGAGAATCTCTCAAGGTTCATAACTAGTAGAATGTCATCGACAACGTCAGCCTAAATTGTTCCTACTGTTGGGACATAAGTTTCCTCTCTGTAAGAGTGAGTGAGCCTTAATCCATCACGCGGGCCCAGTGCGGGTTGGTAGATGTCACATGTCTTTGAATTTTTAGTTCTAGCTATCGCCGTTTTGAGAGCAGTGGTGATGAAATAAATTATACAAACCTAATACGTCCCCCTGGGTTCGAATCCAAGACTTACAAAGGGGCCGATACCACCGAGCCACCACTGCACTCGTCGGATGGGCACAGCCCAAACCCACAGGCAAGAATGCACGTTTGATGCTAAAATGGCACCGATTTTTTTGGGGGTGGTAAAATCATCAAATGAGTCCTCCCCTCTCTGAGTGGACCGAAGGGTCTGTCAGACTCTTACTGCTAAAAGTCCACTTAGTTTCTTCAGTTACCCTTTGCTTTCAAGGGCCACGGTGTCCTGCTTAGACAACCCCACATCCCGGCAGGCTAAACAAGGCACTTATTGTACAATTCTAGCGAATATGACAAAAAAAAATCTAGAATGCATCAACAAGCATAATGTATAAAAAATGCAGCGTAAACTCTCTTCGCAGTAAAATAAAGTAAGATAGTACCACTTTTTATGAAAGGGTGCCTAAAAATCTTAAGAAAAAAATTCCGCACCGTTTCTCCTATTTCCCGACGAGCTGGCCAATTTCCAAGCTGGCATAGCTCACGATACTCTATCAATACATGATCCCACAGGATCAACTTCCTATCGATCGGAACATCTCACGAGAAGCTTGTGTTATGATTAAATGGAACAGACGGTACTTCATAAACATGCCAACGAGAAAATGCTAATTACATGAGCATGAAGCGTTACTTTTACGGATTCTTCAACCAAGCACAACCGTTGACTCAGATTGAATCAGGAACAGAGAAAATGCATGAGAAAATTTATCTTAATCATCATCAGTAAATAACATGTTTTAAGTCTTAATTACGACCTCAAAAAGATCATAATGTAAGCTACAGAAGCTTCTAAATAAGCTAACTTAAACACGTGAACCATGTTAAACTAAACGCCGAACACTTAACAAAAACACACGCAATAATCATACGCAGTAATTAAACGAGTTACGCGAAACAAGACCTTAATGGCTTATCTGTTTATCTGCACAACAACTACTTACCTTGTTAAAATAATATTCAGGCGAACTAGTGCGGCTAACAATCCAACATGACGATACAACACTCACTAACAATCATGTTCACAACACTAGTTACTCGAGGTCTACAATAGGGGTTTATTTTTATTTTCGTTCTGATATTGGTGACGATGGCGTAGCGAACGCTGTCGGGTCTCTCTCGCGACTGGCCGGTATCGAGCGAGCGACCGGCGACTCCCCGCGCCGCTCTAAACCAATTTATAATACATACAGAGGCGCAGCATCCCCTGAAACCTCTCCACCCAATACCAAACCTTACCCTCTATAACATACAGGCAGATTTCATTCGCACACAAGATGCCGCAGAGGCAAAAACGTCGCCAGTCCTCGCAGAAAAGCCAAGGGTGCGAATTGTGTACGTTTCCTTCGTTTATAATTGAAATCAACGTACAAGGAAGATCTTTTAGCTTGAATATTTATAACAAGGACTAAATTAATTGCCAATGAAGGTTTGCGTGACCCTGAGAAGACTTGGAAGTCAGGTATCAGCCAAGGATGTGCCTGCTGCCAATGTTTTGTACTTTTATCGGAGTACCCTCACATGTATTTAATGTTCCGCATAATTAAGGCTCGTACGTCATTCTCGCGACAGACTCCGGAGATGAAAATTATCTTTTCATATTTTACACGTTGAGGAAACGGCTTTAATTTTGTTGACATCTTTAGTCATTGAGACACTGTACCTACACATACACATGTAATATTTTTATTAACCTTACAAATATTTGAAGAAGTTATTTATACTAATTTCCTTTCATTAATTATTTCATTCACAGATATTCATAGATGTGATTTCTTTTTTGTACATTTCTATGAATTCTTTACACACTTCAGTTTATTTTTCCATCTAAAAATCCTAACTTTTTTCTTTACAATGAAAGAAAACGGTGAAAGAAAGCTTTGAGACGTAAATGAACTCCGTTTTTGTATTGTAAGTTGAAGCGTGTCCAATTTATCGAGAATTTTTCTTCTTTCTTACATCAAGTATCTAAGTTTACTTTGATCTTTGTTGCTCTATCATAGCACCACAGTTGTATAAGCTCTACACTGCTTAGATCTCCTTAAGTTCCCTTCGCATAAGTTTTCAAATAAATCTAAACTAATATCATAAAGCTGATTTTTTTTATTGTTTGGTTGAACGCGCTATCTCAGGAACTACAGATTCGAACTGGGTAGTCCATTTGTCGAGGAAAGCTATAGGCCATAAAACATCACGCTACGATGAATAGGAGCCGAGCAGTGAGGGTGGAACTAAGAAGAACAGCAGCTAGTCAAACAATAAAAGAATTATAAAATTCCATCAATTGGTATTCTAAAAACAAAAAAAAAACACTGTAAATACAGTGCAATTTCACGGGGCCCCCCTTAGAGAGCCAAAGCCTGCCGGGGTCGAGGGACTTACGAGCTACCGTGACCCCGGAACGTAAACGGCTTTGAAGGACACCGTGGATTTCAGTCAGTACAAGTCTGACAGTCCCTCCTGACCTGCCCTGGGTGGGAGGACTCATTTGATGACTGAAACAAAAAGTACAGCGCAATTGGCAGAAGCTAGGTACTGAAAAAAACAGTCAATGCCATGTACGCCTGTTGAAAGATGTTATATATGTATAAATTCCAAACACCACTAAACGGCTTTTTTTTTTTTTTAGGTGGTAAAATCATCAAATGAGTCCTCCCGCCCTGGGTGGGGCGGAAGGGACTGTCAGACTCTTACTGACTAAAATCCACCCGTGTTCCTTCGGATGCCCTTTACGTTCCGGGGCCACGGTATCCTGGGTTAAGAAAAAACCCGCGACCCCAGCAGGCATTTGGCGCGAAACACGACGCGCCACTGACCCGGGCTTGGTCCTTGGTCGGACGGCGAGCTACCCATTACTCACCGTCCGCAAGCCCGCTCCGCCGCTGTGCCCTCTGCTATTCAGAGGGACACGCGTTGGAGCGTCCACCCGACAGGCTATTCGCATACGGGCAAAGAGACCCCTTAGGCACACAGTGCCTAAGGAAGAGTTTTTGCCCGCATCCCAGGGTGCACCGGCACGAAAAACTGGTCTTCCCCCCGGACGTATCCGAGAGGGAACTCCAGTCCACGGGCGCACGTGGAGGTTTCCTGTCTTAGCACCCCACCACTAAACGGCTAACATTTGTTTAGGCCTTCCAATAATAAAGAAATTTATAACCCTTTACCGCTACAGCGAGTCGGCGACATTGTGTCAAAAGATGAATAATTATGTACTTTTGAAAGATGCTGACGCCCGCCTATGAATGCGTGCTATGGATGCGAGCTATGAATGCGTGCTATGGATGCGAGCTGTGAATGCGTGCTATGGATGCGAGCTATGAATGCGTGCTATGGATGCGAGCTGTGAATGCGTGCTATGGATGCGAGCTATGGATGAGTTCTATGAAGTCGAGCCTATAGGTGCGTTCTATGTATGCGAGCTATGGATACGTGCTATACGTTCAATGTCACGTCACGCCTGTTAAAAGATGTTATATAAAAATTCCAAACGCTACTAAACGACTAACATTTGTTTAGGCCTTCCAATAATACAGAAATCTACAACCATTTACCGCTACGGTGAGTCGGCTACTGTCAAAAGATGAATACTTTTGAAACATGCTGACGCCTGCGAATGCGTGCTATGGATGCGAGCTATGAATGCGTTCTAAAGATATGAGTTATAAATGCGCGCTATGAATGCGTTTGATGCGAGATATGGATGCGTTCTATGGATGAGTGCTTAGTTATTCCTGTCACTATCGCACAACTGTCAAGCTACAAGTACATGACAGAGAGAGTAACATTAAGGTAAGTAAAGTTTATACATCCCGGTTTCAGACTAATAACATGACATAGGTACCCACAAAATCCCTACTCTTCGAACATCCCCTCTCTCTTCCGGTAAGGGGGACCACTATGCTTACCCATTGTTCCCCTCCATGGCAAGGAGCCAAGAGATCCTAGCACAGAATATTTGAACTATCCTAAAGCTGGCGAAAAAGGGAATTATTGAATAATTTCTCTTAGGATTTCAATATTGTAGAACAGATTGTGGTTATTGAAGAAATTACGGCTAGATATTGTGAGCATTCTAATTTATGGTCTTGACATTTCTTAATCAACGTATATAAAATCTTGAATGCTTGTGCAAACTATTGAAACGAAATTCAATAGAATTGACTTTTTTTTATAATGTTGCCCCACACAGGGAATCTTCTCGTGTGCAATATGGTCGCGTGCGGAAACGAAGCGTCCGTCGCAGCCAATGTCGCAGCTAGTTGCTTTGCCACTGTGCCAACCGCACCAACTGCACCAACACTGGACGAACCGGTTGGTGTTAATTATTCTAATTCAGAAACGCATTGGCGTTTCTGAATTAGAATGAGCTTTTTCAAAATACGCTCTTTAAAAAATGAAGACTTCTAAAATAGACACAAAAAAGGGTAAAATAACGTTACTTTCGGAAGTCGGTGACTTTGTTTTTTAATATCCTTGATTTTTCGCCACCGACATCCAAAGGAAAAATAATTTTACACTGTTTTTTTTTTTTAAGAAGATGATTTTATTTATGTATTTAAGTTTTGTATTTTACCCCTTTTTAGTGTAGAACAGGCGTTATTTATTATGTTGTATGATATCGTAAACAATACATAGATATGCAATAGCAGGAATCGCCAATGATTTGCTGTCATTTATTGACGAGCTCCCTCGATTTCTCCAAGATCCCATCATCAAATCCTGACCTGATTATCATAGGACAATCTGTAAATAACACAATTTCAAACAAAGGAAGAATTTTCCAAATCGGTCCAAGCGTCATCGCCTCCTCTTTTGTTCAATGTCGGTTAAAAATCATAATTAAATTGTTTACTACTTTTTTCCTCTCTAAAATGTTGACAACCCCGCTTTCTGTGAGAACCGATATATACGAGTATATACATAATGATGTATAATGGACTGTGGCAACCCTATTTTATACACAAAGTATCAGTTTCTGGTTAGATTAATTATGATGAGCTAACCAACGTAATTTGTAACAGTCAAACCAGGGCCTGGTGATTAATACTTGTTATTAATGTGAAATTAAATTCTATCGTTTTTATTTGATCTATCGTTTTGTGTTGTTATCTTGCCTGGAAATAATCTTAAAAGGAAAATTAAATGAGAGAAATATTAGTAATTAAATCTTAAAAAATCACTGACTTAGTTCATCAACACCACCCAACACACCTAAATTGCTGGATCGATTTTGATGATTTTTGTGAAGGACGTAGGTAGATAACTAGATAGGCACCTGGAGACGGTTGTAGGCTAAGTATAACAATTTAGCCAGGGGAAGGTAATCCAGGGAACCCGGGGACGCGGGACTCCGAGGTCGTGGGACTTATCTCATTACCTTGACCCCGGAACGTAAAGGGCTAATGAAGGACACCGTGGATTTTAGTCAGTACAAGTCTGACAGTCCCTCCTGCCCTGCCCTGGGTGGGAGGACTCATTTGATGATTTTACCAAGCTAAGAAAAGGGAAGGTAATAAAAATAAGTATTCTTAACATAGATACTATCAACTTATACGAGTAGCTCTACAAAGCAAAACTTACTACTACGTCTTACTACAAAAAGATCTGTTAAACACTTTTTTTTCAACATCAAATGTCGTTTTGCAGTTGACAGTTATTTTAGACAAGTGTTTAATCGATGTTTAATTATTTTTTTTAAGGTCAGCTCACACCGAGACGCGACGGCGACGCGACGCGGTGCGACGGCGATACTGCAAATGTATATCATTTCGTGTACCTAGTAAATGAGGTTAGATTTTGAGTCGCTATTAAAACGCAGCGCGGCGCGGCGTTGCAAAATGTACACATTTGTATTTGTATCTTTTCCTGCACGCGTAGCATGGCGCCGTAGAAACGGGTTTTGTCTACGCGAGAATAGACAAAATGACAGAACGTAAAAGATAATTTTATCGATTTAAGCATATCAATGTTGAAAACATACAAGAGATATGTTTCTATTCTTTAATGGCGTACGAATCATGTCATACTTGTGCAAAAAAAAAAACAGTCGAAAAAACACCGTTCCCAAGCGACTGTAACTCCTGAAAGCCAGAATCAACAGTGGCAACCACCAGAAAAGCGATGAGACAGTGAAGCTCGATGTGTCTTCGAAAAAAAGAATAGTGGAGGATTAGGGAAAAAAAATATGTTTCCACTTACCTTCTTGTCAAGCAGAAGACAGAACAGCAATAGTAATTATATACATAAACATTGTTATGGGGGGTTTACAGGGGTAAAAATGAAATGGACCCAAATCGCATGCGACTTGTTCATTTTAGTGGAACAACATTGCGCTAAAGCAGCAGGCAGTCAATATTGTCGCAATCCAAATTATGATTCTAATAAAGTAGAGTTTTAAGACCTCCAGACAAATGATGGTTTATATAAAGGTTTTTAAAAGACCATTTTAGTGTCAAAATTTGCTGCTAGAAATTATAATCAAACTTTCGTTGCTGACAGTCCACGCAATTTATAATATTTAGCGTCCAGTGGCTTTATGTTGGTTGAAGTTTAATTTAGACTGTTATGATGAAAGTTTTGGGTAGAATTAACACGAGAAACTTAGAGTATAACGTAGTATAGTTTGTTGAGTGTACGCCATATTGTTTCAGCTTTCAAGTGTCATTCACCTACTGTTTGACCTCTGTATATTTGAACAGTGTGAAATTTTGACTCGATGCCCCTACATACTAGATGTTACAAGGAATAGCGTCGGATTAATTCATTCATTATTTAAATTAAACAGTGATTAATATCAGTAATTAATCTTTTGACTATAATCAGTAACGTGTTACGCAAGTTAAAGACATGCTGCACTATAATAATTAGATAATGTACCTAAATGTTATTATGTAGTTTTTAAACTAGAGTTTTATTAAATACAACAATAATTATAAGGTTCATGCTGAACTGCTCGTGTTCGCTTTTTTCAATATTGTTGTTTAGATACACGTTTTTTGAATGGATGACATAAAAATTGCAATTCAAAACTAGAAATATGAATCCCATCTCAAATTAAAATACCCTTTTTTTTACGTGGTAAAATCATCAAATGAGTCCTCCCACCCCGGGCAGGGCGGGAGGGACTGTCAGACTTGTACTGACTAAAATCCACGGTGTCCTTCAATAGCCTTTTACGTTCCGGGGCCACGGTTACTCGTTAAACCCGCGTCCCCGGCAGGCTTTGGCCCGCTTGGAACACGTCGCGCCGTCGACCCAGGCTGACTAATATTATTAGGGTGCACTTTGCATGCCTGGCAGCATACAAAATGCACCCAAAATACAATAATGCACCCATTCTTTTTTTTTCTTGGTAGTGATTAAATCATCAAATGAGTTGTCCCGTCCTAGGTGGACCGGGAGGGACTGTCAGACTCTTACTGACTAAAAATCCACCCAGTTCCTTCAATCGCGCTTTTCGTCCAGGCCACGGTGAGAGAGTCCCGCGACCCTGAAAGCAGACCTTCAGGTTTATTTCAACTGTGACTACCAATAATATCGAAACTACAAATCACGTACTTTAAATTTTCCAGTTGCTATAGTTAGCTAATTTAGCCTTTTCTACATAATATGTCTATCATAAAATTTACATTGAACTAAAAGATACTTAAACTTTATTGTCATCATGATGACGGAGTGGGAAGCGGTCGCCTCCTTCTGCGAATGCAGTCATGCTCGCGAAGGAGGAGGCGCGCCGCGTGTGAGAGAGGACAATGTCCTCCCTCCGCCCCCACCCGCGGTGGTGGACGCCCACGGCGACGGATGTCGCAAGACGATCTCTGGCCACCGTCGGCGCGGGCATGCGGGCGGCGAGTAAAGGGCATGCTGTCCGACCATGGACCATACCCGGGTCGACGGCGCGTTGTGTTCCACGCGCGCCTGAAAGAGCGTCAGCATGATGACGGGACTCCCTTTTGAGGGCCAAAGCCTGCCGGGGTCGCGGGACTTATCTCATTACCGTGACCCCGGAACATAAAGGGCTATTGAAGGACACCGTGGATTTTAGTCAGTACAAATCTGACAGTCCCTCCCGCCCTGCCGGGGGTGGGAGGACTCATTTGATGATTTTACCACGTTAAAAAAAAATCCATATAATAATATGTCTATCGTTAAACTTACATTGAATTAAAAGGTACTTTACTGTCATCACGATCTAACTGTCCTCATCCCATTTTACTTGTGGCGCAACACGTTTTTTTTCTTTCATTCTCCCCTATCATACGTCACAGTATCATTTACTCCTTTTTAGGGTTCCGTAGTCAACAAGGAACCCTTATAGTTTCGCCATGTCCGTCCGTCCGTCCGTCTGTCCGCAGTTTAGCTCAGAGACGCACAGTACTAGAGAGCTGTAATTTGGTGTAAATATACGGATTTGTTGTGCCGAAAAAGTGGTAAAATAAAATCTCGTAAAATATTTTTTTTTAGGGTACCTCCTGTACACGTAAAGTGGGGATGTTTTTTTTTTTCTCGCGTACCCCTTAGTGTGGGGTATCATTAAATAGGTCTTTAAAAAATATTGATAGTTTCCATTAACAGTTTTTTGATAAAAAAATTCGTTTGTGAAATATTAAGCTTTAAAGTGCTAAATTTTGCTCGACTCGAGTGTCCCCCCCCTCTACCAGCTAAACGGTTATGTTTGGGGGTGTGAAAAAATTCACAATAGTAGTATATATAACGAAGTTTAAAAGAAAATTATCATGACTAAGTAGGCTTTACAACTTTACGAGTAATAGTCGACCAACTTATAAAATGTACTTGGATAACATATTTTCTTAAACAAAATGTATCGGAGAACATGTTCTTCAACTGCAAATGTAAGTTTGTCAACTTTATTTTTACAGCTTTAATAGGTATGTTTTTACGGTATGTTTTTTGGGGATAGGTGGGTTTTTATCGTCAACTATTTTTAACTAACTTTAAAAAAGGAGGAGGTTCTAAATTCTTCGTAATCTTTTTTTTATGTATTTTCCCCGATTTCTCAAAGACTCCTGGATCGATTTTGAAAATTCTTCTTTTTAAAATTAAATTCAGCGAATCAGTTTAGTTAGTTCGCATAAGTATTTTGATGGGCAACTACGGAACCCTACACTGTGCGTGGCCCGACACGCACTTGGCCGGTTTTTCTTTCATATCATTCCTTAGACAATCCATCCATCTTCTCTGCCTCAAATAAAAGTTTACTTTATTGTAAACATAAAAATTCGTATTCCGCTTTATACGGTGGACATGCTGCTGTACCATACCAACCATGTATATTAATGTATAACACCTGTCATCATCATCATCATTAGTGATGTTGCGAATATTCGCATTCGCATTCGCATTCGCAAATATTCGCATGTTTTTTGATATTCGCATTCGCATTCGCATCCGCATAAATCGATGCGAATGTTTGCGAATATTTCTGTAAAACTATTTTTTAATTTACTACTACGATTTGAATGTAGAAACTATATGTAACGCAATAGTCTTGAAGTAGCCAACTAAATTGAAATAGTTCTGTTGTCCAATTGTATTAAAATATTATTATAATCGCAACAAAAATGAAAAAAATCATTTTTATCGTAATAAAATCATCAAATGAGTCCTACCACCCAGTTAAATAAAAAAATCTACTACATAATTTTGCAAATAATATGAGAAAAAGAAAAAGATATTTTTATAACTTCTCTGTCCATGCCTGCGAAGAAGTGTATTAAAAAAACCAGCTCCAGTCTAAACTTGTTGAATTTTTATGTATTGAATGAATGAAGTTACATGCATTCAACTATATCGACTTGGCTAATGTTCGATTTAAATAGTCTACGATAAACCTATCTATCATTTTGCGTGCGTTTTATTTAAAACTTAATATTCGCATTCGCATTCGCATTCGCGAATATAAAAATTGAATATTCGCATCCGCATTCGCATTCGCGAATGTCAAAAATCAGACATTCGCAACATCTCTAATCATCATCAGCCGGAAGACGTCCACTGCTGAACATAGGCCTCCCCCTTAGACCGCCACGTCGAACGACAATTCGCCACTTGCATCCATCGGTTGCCCGCGACCCTCACGATGTCGTCGGTCCACCTAGTGGGAGGCCTGCCTACGCTGCGTTTTCCGGTCCGTGGTCGCCACTCGAGAACTTTTCTTCCCCATCGGTTGTCAGTTCTACGAGCGATGTGGCCTGCCCATTGCCACTTCAACTTGCAAATTTTATGAGCTATGTCGGTGACTCTGGTTCTTCGCCGAATATCCATGTTCCGAATTTTATCCCGCAAAGAAACTCCGAGCATAGCTCTTTCCATTGCTCGTTGAGTGACTCTTAGTCTCTCTAAAAGGCCAGCAGTCAAAGACCACGTTTCAGAGCCATATGTGATCACTGGCAATACACACTGGTTAAACACCCTTGTCTTGAGACACTGTGGGATTCTCGATGAAAAGATAACACCTGTAAACCTACCAAATTCTACGAATAAATGTCTTTGTCACAGCAGTCGATATCATAACCAAAGAAAGTTCAGATGAAAATTACAGTCTTTACTAAGTTTGTGTTAAATGTCGATATCACTATCCACTACGACCCTTTATATTGACAAAAACAACTTTTACTGGACTAACATAAAAAGTGCGGGAAGGTCACGCAAAACTTTCCCAGACAAAATTATTAACGAGAAGCTCAACAAAAACTCATTTTTCAGGCTAAAGTTGACTGAAATTTCTTACTTACGTCTAAAAATAAGGCCTAGAAATAAACTTTACTAAATAAATGCTTAAAAACTTTTATGAATTCATTAGAAAACCGTACCTTTTTCATATTCATCGTTCTAAGTTTCACTTTAAAAAAGTTGTCACTTAGTACCCAATACAAAATCTAGCCAAATGCAAACTTTATGCTTCAAAAAAGAAAATAACGCCTAAGCTATACAGAATACAGTTTATAATTGAGTGTGTTTCTCTCAATCAACTGCATTTATAGAAGTTTTCCCGTTAAGCCCCTGTCTTTCTGTTTAATTAAAAATACAATTCGATTTGTTCAACAGTACGTTTTTATGCGACATTAATTCTATAGCAATTCACAAGTTTGTTTTATTTTCTCATAAAGTATGCACACGATTCAAGAGATACGAACTCGTCTCATCATTATTTTCGATCATACTAAAAGCTTGAGCAGACGAGGAACACGGAGGACAAAAACGGAGAAATATAAATAATAATGGCTTGTGTTTTAAACACCAAAAAGTTACCTATTTTACTACCAAAAAAATTCTAAACGGTTACCAAAATGGATAAATGGTCACCAAATAACGTTTCCTAAAATAACCTATTTGCTGTAATAATAAAAAAAAATCGACCTAAGTGGGTTCGAGGAAGCCTCGCTTCGCGAGGCTTCTATTTTTGTTTTCAGGGTTGAAAGGAACCTAACAAAACCGAACTTCGGGGTGTCCCTGATTTCTTGCTAAAGCGATTTTTAGATTTGGTGAGCATTTATCCATTTTGGTATACAAAAATAATAATTGATGAGCATTTAAAATTGTAGCCAATAATAATGTCCGTAACGATCTTTTCAGCGACTTAAGGCCAGGTTGCAGTACAGTATGTAAAATTGTAAATGTATGGACGCACGACCTCATCCCCGCCAAAAAGTGAGCGAAAGAACCCGCGTTTTTAATGTTTTTCGCTTCTTGTAGAAAAACAAAAAATAAATTATAAAATATGTTTTTTACCATTTACTTTAAAATAAAAAGCTCCATGTATTGATATCTTGCATAAAAACCCATGATGAGATCTTAAATTGAGATGATCTCTACGAGTAGTACGCGTTTAAAATTGTGATTTAGTGCCACGTTCGGCATTTTTTTTTTATCGAGCCGATTATTCCAAAACGCGTTTCTATCTTTATCAATTACTTGAGAATATTTTCAGTTTTTATAAATAATGATTTTTATTTATTAATAATCTCACAATTTATTAAATTTTCAGGCGTTCGTTCACAAATCTTAAAAAGTATTGCAACCAAGATTTTTCGTAATGCGTCAACTCATTTTAAGTAATGTAATGTTAATATATAGATACGCGTTGAGCTTGAGTTGAGATCAACATGCGTCTTGAATCGTTATCCGTACTTTTGATATCACCAACTCCGTTATTGGAAACAGATTATGCAACTCTTTCTATGCAAGAGAATATTATGTAATAGACGCTGGGTATTTTGGTGACTTTTTTATCGTACAGAGTAGGTACCCATGGAGTTTATTGGCGGTTCTATTCTCCATGGAAACCCAAACCGACCACCTGTTTGTCGACATTTTACAAAATGCACTTACGTATTTATGGGCGTATGGGAAATGTGCGCGTGTGTAAGAGCTGACCATTACCAGTACCATCACGAGTTACATCTAAAACAATCGAATAATTAGAACACAACAACGCTAGGCAATAACCACGCTTCTCAATTCCCCTCTACGCCACATAATCTTTGCCACTATCAGAGTGCTATCATCGGTCGCGGTGCATTTCAAGGTGCGAAGTAATGAATAATTGAGGCGCTGCATCCCTTTCTAGGAGATTATGTTCAACGGCAAGTCTTATTGTATTACCAAGCTGGAGCGCTGAGAGCTGTAAGCTTTATCGAAGCTGGATCACAGCTTGTTAGAACAGCTTTTGAATTAAACAAGTTGAATCAATTGAGATTAGATTGCGGAAGTTTTTCAGAAAAGGAAAGAATGCTATGCTGCAAGCGAAAAAACATACATACATACATACACTTTTGTTTGGCACATTTGTTCAGACGCTGATAAGTAGAGACCAACATATGCGAAAACTGGGCAGTTCTGGAAATATTACATACATACGGGTCGAATTGATAATCTCCTTTTTTTTGAAGCCGGTAAAAATTACAATCGCTTATTAGGCGAGTTTCGTTTCTTATTTTTCTTTGATTCGCAACAAACTTGATGAGTGCTTTTCGGTTCTTAGCTTTGGTCATCATCTCATCATCTGCCTATCCTTTTCCCAACTATATTGGGGTCCACTTCCAGTCGAACCAGACGCAGCTGAATATCAATATTTTACATGGCGTGACTGCCTATCGGACCTCCACAACCCAGTGACTGGGTTAAACGATACCCCATGGTAAGACTGGTTGTCAGACTTTTAGACCTTCTGACTAATAGTAACGACTGTCAAATATCTACAAATGACAGCTGGCCAATGGTTTTACGTGCTTTCTGAGACACGGAGGAAACTCGCTATGACAGATGGTCAGCCATCCACAGACCAACCTCGTCAAGCGCGGCTTAACCTGGAAGACCGGCCTTTGCGACACTGTATTTTTTTTGGTCAATCAAAATACACGTTATTCTGACTTTTCCATCATTGCTACTGCTGATGGTAGGTTACTGTCCTAATGAGGATTGAGGGTTTTGAAAACTAATATGTACAATTTGTTAAGTCTTAAAGTAGTTACTGTAGCCTCGATAGATGGCGTTGTTCTTTCAGGCTGAAATACTGAATCTCGGTGTTAAGATTTTCATCAGAAACATGACCTTCCTTGTAAGAAAATTATTAAATCCTCTCGTCCTGAGCGTGTGTTTTCTTTGGTGTAACCATAAACATCTCGGCGGCTCCTCGGGACTTTTTGGAACTTGTACATGGTCCTTAAAGAGTCGGATTGACAAATTGGTTGGGTGTTACTGTCACACCACGGCACGGCATCATCAGCTGATTCACAACCACGACGCGACGGAATCACGCTGGGTGGACACCAGCAGCCAGAGCAAAAGCGGAGCGGGAGCGTCGTCGGCGGCAGCGGAGCGACAGCAGCAGCAGTTCGAGCAGTGTTGTGCGTGCTAGTGTTGGACTCGAAAATAAGTGAAGTATACCAAGTGAAAATCGTGAGTACTCTTAAAATATTACAACTTTGGCAATTTCAAGCAAAATTGAGACTTAGAAAAATTAGTGATAAAATTTAGTTCGGAAAAAATTACAAGTGTAGCATGGACTTAGAATAGTTTCCCAAAAAGTGAAGAGACGGGGAATCCATGCCGGTTTTCTTACAGAAATGCCAAACACTTAGAAAATTTTGAAGAAAAAGTTCATCGACTTAGAATAATTTGGATTTTTGAATTATTATCAAACTTATTGAACATAGTAACTTTGTGACTGAAACGAAGTAGTTTTAAACTAAACATAATTTAACAAAAAGGTTAAAATGGAAACATACATTAAAGTCCAAGAAGATACCAATTTAAAAATACAAAAAGCAAGGAGTAATTTTAAAAAATCTCCCAAGGATAGGATATCACTGTCGTACGTGGAAACGCGACTGGAAACACTGGAAAACTATTGGAACTCATACCGTGATACACATAAAATGATTATTGCGGAATTTGAAAGCAAAGAAATAAAGAAGACCAGTTATTACACGGCTGATGCATATGACGTAACCGAAGAACTATATACAGATTATAAGACGGAATTGAAAGGATGCTTGCTTAGTTTTAAGGTCGATTTTAATTCTATCGGGTGGTCTGATTCTAAGGTTAATGTATCAAACGCTGCTCAATCCTTTAGTGTTAAGTTGCCCAAGATTTCTATTCCCAATTTTAGTGGTAAATATACAGAATGGACTAGTTTTCGGGATCTTTTTACATCACTAATCCATAAAAACAAAGGATTGGACGACGTTCAACGGCTTCATTATCTTAAAGGTTATTTGTCCGGTGAAGCTGAGCAACTTTTGCGGCATATTCCTGTCACTGCCGATAATTATAAAGTATGTTGGGAACAGTTAGAACACCGCTATAATAACAAAAAACATTTAGCTTATTCCATCTTAAAGCGTTTTATGAGTCAACGTAATGTACAGTCTGAATCTTCCAGTGCTATAAAAGAATTGTTAGACACTAGTAATGAATGTTTAAACGCCCTCAAAAACTTAAATATTGATATTTCTTCTTGGGATATAATCGTTATATATGTACATTGTTAGTTTAAAGCTTGATACAGAGTCTAGAAAACTGTGGGAAGTCCAAATTAGCAAGGGGAATGATGTGTTACCCAAGCTAACTGAATTTATAGAATTCCTAGATCAACGTTTCAGGTCACTTGAATTTTTAGATAACCAACATAAGTCGAATAATAGTGCTCGTATTTCGAAGGTCTTGCATGTTACCTCAGATGTTTCAACTTGTATTTATTGTTCCGAAAGTCATAAGTTAGTTAATTGCAAGAAATTTGCTAAAGAAGATGTTGATGCACGTCGTGGTTTTGTCCAAACCAATAGGTTGTGCTTCAATTGTCTAGGTTCAAACCACTCCGTATATTCATGTCGTAATTCCACCAAGTGTCATATTTGTAGAAAGAGACATCACTCTCTTCTTCATCTAAAAGTAGTTCCGAGGGATGAAAACACCACTAGTGATAATAAAGACGATGATATGGAACAAACGTCAACTCCACCATCGTCTTCACAGGGCGAAGCACCAATTGTATCTTGTTTTTCGAACTTGAACAGTCAAGTATTATTGGCCACTGCCTTGGTTAAGGTAGAATCAAAAACAGATACTATCATATTGCGATCTCTTCTAGACCAAGGATCTCAAGCATCTTTTATAACCGAGTCGGCAGTACAGATGCTTGGTCTGAAGAAGATTCGCAATAAGGGCTTTATTTCAGGACTTGGTTGTGACCAGAATGCAACATTGCGTTCTGAAGGGTATGTTACTATTAAAATTCAATCACGCCATGATCCCAACTTTACAGTTGATGTAAAAGCTCATGTTCTCAACAAGATAACATCACTTCTTCCGGAAAGGAAGATTGTCATCCAAGGTTGGTCATCACAACTTTCAAATTTGAAGTTGGCCGATCCTTTGTTTGGAGTACCAAACAAAATTGATATTTTGCTTGGTGCAGAAGTGTACTGTCAGATTTTAATGGAAGGTGTTATCAAGGGTTTACCTGGTTGTCCATTGGCACAAAATACCAAACTAGGTTGGATCCTTTCTGGCAGTATACACACACCACAAAATCGTGATGATCTGCAACGAAATAACACTGTCAGCATGCACACTTGTGTATTAGCAGATAATCACTTGAAGAAGTCATGGAAGTTCGAGCAGCCTCCTTCCAACGGAAAAAGGCTTTTATCAGAAGAGCAATCTTGCAAAGACTTCTTCATAAAAACTCATAAACCACAACCTACTGCTACCTACTTACGACGCCCCGTGGTAGTTAGAAATGGTGTATCTGCAAATAAGGTTAGAGACTCTCTTCAACATGATTTAAGATGTTTCATCATGCGCTGGCTTTGCTACTCTATTTGTTTTGTTGCAGGCATAGTAAAGAAATACAAGCGAGGCAAAGTGTCTGAGGCAGATGTTGATTTTCAAGGCTTTCTGTGGCAAACAGACTTAAATTCAGAACTTCAACATCTTGCATTATTCAGTCCATCCTCACGAACTTATTTGACGGTATCAGTGCTTAAATTGCTAAAAGAAAATACAGTCCATTACAGCAAAGGAAAATTTAAGAAGAAAAGCTTAGAATTATTGTCTATTTCAGAAGATTAAACTATACTAATAAACACTATACAAAACTAATAATGCTAGTACTAACTTAAAACTACACGTTGGCTAGTATTTAATTAAATAAATAAATCGATACTTAACTGTATCCGGTTATGTCAAAGGGAAGGTTACCTGAAAGAGTTAGAGTTTATAACGGTTAGGTAAAGTAAATAAAAAACAGTAAACTTACCTCGCTTAGTCCATACCTTTGCGATGAAGGAATCCTCAGGGTGGGCGGGCGATTGCAGGCTAACGTGATCGATGATAGGTTAGAGTAGTACTCATCCTTATGTCACATCTAACGAATTTAGCTGTGACAGATGCACATGTTCTTATGAACGTAGATGTCTCTTCAATTAATTATGAGCTATTTGAGAACGCAGTAAGATTGTTAATGCAAAGAATCTCTTCAGACTGTATGTTAGAATATGCGTCGTTTGAGTTCCTCATACTGCTCAAACGAATCAACAGTTGATGGGTCAATTACCATCCGCTCATGTCACTTTTTGCCGCTCTTCTCACCAAAGCGGTGTTGATTACGCAGACAAAGGGACTGGACATCACTTCACTAAAGGCTTAGTTTATTCATCTGCACGGTCACTCGTGCAATACACTCTGAGGTTGTGAGTGACTTCACCTCAGAGGCATTTTTGGTTGCTTGAAAGCATTTTGTTGCACGAAGAGACATTGTGTAGACTTGTGAAGTGATACCAGCACTAACTTTGTCGAAACGAATAGGGAGTTAAAAAGATTTCATCAGGAAGGGTCGGTAGCATCAGGTGACATCACTGGCTGGCTTGCAAGGATATTGGTGCGGACAATCTTACGCGTGTTGTAGCATTGAAATATAAGGGTTTGGCTATTAAAAGACCTGTATCAAAGCTCATAGTTTTTGTAACGACATTATACTGTTATTGAATAGCATTAGTTAGTTATAGTTATTGTTTAGTTTGTACATAATTATCACTTGTATATTTGGAAGGTTCATTTACATATTTTTTCTGGACACTTGGTCCATGGTGGGCGGTATGTTAAGTCTTAAAGTAGTTACTGTAGCCTCGATAGATGGCGTTGTTCTTTCAGGCTGAAATACTGAATCTCGGTGTTAAGATTTTCATCAGAAACATGACCTTCCTTGTAAGAAAATTATTAAATTCTCTCGTCCTGAGCGTGTGTTTTCTTTGGTGTAACCATAAACATCTCGGCGGCTCCTCGGGACTTTTTGGAACTTGTACACAATTGTTTTTGCTTTTTCTAAAACTAGCTGTGCCTCATGGTTTCACCTGCTACTGAACTCGTAACACTTAATGTTAAATAACAATTTTGTGGGTACATATTTGAATATCGAAGATTAAAATATCTACGCTTAAAATATCGATGTTCAGAATATCGATTGTAACAAAATATCGAAAAATGTTACATCTACGCTTAAAACGTCGAAGATTAAAATGTCGACTGATTTAAATGTCGAATGATTCAAAATATCGAAAGACGTTATGTCGAAATTCGATTGTAACAAAATATCGAAAAATGTTACATCTACGCTTAAAACGTCGAAGATTAAAATGTCGACTGATTTAAATGTCGAATGATTCAAAATATCGAAAGACGTTATGTCGAAATTCAAAATATCAACGTTTAATACATCGCAGTTCATAATATCTAATTTCATAATATCTACGTTAAAAATACCTACTAGTTGAAATATCGAAAAACGTATAATATCGTCCTAAGTCAAATTGCTGATAACCACCTACCAAGGTAAGTCGACGGAGCCCCGCTTCGCGGGGCTCCTATTTCTGTTTGCAAGGTTTATAGTAACCTAACATAAAGGGGATTGCGGGGTCTTTCAGACCCCGCCATCCCCTTCGAACCTAACCTGTCCGAGTCGGGGTGTCCCCAGTCCCGAGCTCGCTTCGCTCGCTCTTGCATCCTTGGTCAATTTGTTGACTACCACCTACCAAGGCAGGTCGACGGAGCCCCGCTTCGCGGGGCTCCTATTTCTGTCTGCGTCCTTAGTCAAATTACTGATTACTACCCAACAAGGTAGCTGGACGGACTTCGGATGCAAGAGCGAGCGAAGCGAGCTCGGAACTTGGGGCACCCCGACTCGGACAGGTTAGGTTCGAAGAGGATGGCGGGGTCTGAAAGACCCCGCCATCTTCTTCGTGTTAGGTTACTTTAAACCTTGCAAACAGAAATAGGACTCGACGTCGACTTACCTTGTTAGGTTCGATATTTCGGACATTCGATAATCTGTACTTCGATATTTAGATCTTTCGATGTAACTTTTGTAGATATTTAGATTTTAGATATATTGGACGTAGATCATTTAATAATTCGATATTTTAAACTTTCGATATTTTAATTTTCGATTTTATGGTCATTCGATATTTTCATTTTCGATATTTTGAACATCGATATTTTAAGCATAGATATTTTAATCTTCGATATCCAAATATGTACCCAATTTTGTTTTTCAAATCTTTCTTTTCAAGTAATTCCTGACATTGACCAAGCTTATTATTCTTTAGTGCTAAAGCATTGGTATAATTTTCTTAATTTTCTTTTCGCCCCGCGAGAGAAATACATGCGAGAGAAATAGGGCAAATTTTTGAGACAATTCAAAAATTTGCCCTATTTCTCTCGCATGTTAAGATCGATAATATTCTTTATTTATATACGCCAATATTGTTTGTTGGAACATAAACTAGGTGGCGGCTTGTTGGCGAGGCGGCATTGCGTGCGATGTTACTGATAAGAGGCGGCGACCTTTGCGAGTCCACTGTTTGTTTTTAATCGTTTTTCGTCGGATACTTTTACTATTTACTGATTTATTGGAGTGAGAGATTGTGTGCGCAGTCGCTGGTGTTTTTTTTTTTGTTTTTTGTAATTGTTTTTGTGGTAATAGTTATAACTTTATCTACACATCTATATATTTAAATTATATATTGATGTGTCTGTTTGTAATATTGAAATTTACTAAATGCATACGAATATCTAATATCTTTAAACGAGCAATTCTTGTATATTTATTTATATATAATCAGGATCTCGGAAACGGCTCCAAGGATTTTCATGAAAGTTATCAGATTTGGGGTTTTTCGGCTCAAGGAATCGATTTATCAAGGTCCCAGGTTCGAGAAAAGCTTGGTTCCCAAGATATAGACATTTTAAAAACTGAACGAAGCTCGGTCAACCAGATATTAATAAATATAATATACGGTACATACACGGAAGGGACTGTCAGACTTGTACTGACAAAAATCCACGGTGTCCTTCAATAGCCCTTTATGTTCCGTGGTCACGGTAATGAGATAAGTTCCGCGACCTACTTAGGCTTACTTACTTTTATTTTAGAAAAAAATTTTTAAAAAAAATACTACATTTTTGATTTCCGACATCCACACGAACGAAGTCGCGGACACAGCTAGTATAAATATAAAGTTGGATTTTGTTTTTAATTTTGATATTGTTTATAACTTTTATTTTGTTAATAATTTAGATAGCAATAATGTTTTTTTTTGTTTTATGTACTTATTTATTTTTGACTAGCTTCTGCCCGCGACTTCGTACGCGGATCCTGTTGCTTATGCCAGCCAGCCAGCGGCAGCGGGGTCGTCAAAACCGAAGATCTGAAACGTCTGATGTCAAATTCTAAGAGCCTGGGGACGGGAAAACAACGGGATGCGCGAGACGATTCCAGACGTTCCAGATCTTTCATTTTTGTAAGTCAACAGAAAAAGCCCAACAGACTAAACAACTCTTGCTCAGACGTCATTCCTGTATATTTTTATTATAGTGTAGCTGGGCTCTTGGAGTTCCACATCAGGTGTTCCAGATCTTCAATTTATATACGTCAACAGAAAGTGCTCATCAGGCTGAACAACTCTTACTAAGACGTCATTACTGTATATGTTATAGTGTAGCTAGGCTTTTGGAGTTCCACATCAGGTGTTCCAGATCTTCAGTTTTTATACGACAACAGAGAGTGCTTATCAGGATGAACAACTCTTGCTAAGACGTCATTACTGTATATGTTATAATGTAGCTGGGCTCTCGGAGTTCCACATCAGATTCCATATCTTCTTTATTCTCTCAGCAGAAAATGCTCATCACGTGGAACAATTTTTGCCATGGAGCTATTTTTGTATCTCTTATACTTTAGCTGATCATCTATTACAGTTCTGCATCAGGTGTTCAAGTTTCCAAGATAAATTATAGCCTATGTGTTGGCCAGACTTAACACCTTTACAACAACAAAAAAATCAATCAAATCCGTCCAGTAGTTCCGACGATTAGCGTGCACAAACACTGCTTTTTTACGATTTTATTATATGTATAGATTAGTGATGTGACAAATGTTTGATTTTTCACATTCGGGAATGCGAATGCGGATGCGTTATTCCAATTTTAATATTCGCGAACGCGAATGAGAATATTGACTTTCAAAAATAATGATAAATAGGTTTGACATTTTTCATATCAAACATATTTAAACCGAACATTGCCAAGTCGATAAGGTTGAATGAATGTAACTTAAATCATTCAACACTGATTTGGTAGAATGGTAGGAAGTGAGATAGGATGGTAGAATGGTAGGAAGTGGCTTGGCAGAATGGTAGGAAGTGACTTGGTAAAATGTTAGTAAGTGATTCGGTAGAATGAAGGAAGTGACTTGGTAGAATGGTAAAAAGTGACTGGGTTAAATGGTAGAAAGTGACTTGATGGAATGGTTGAAAGTGTCTTGGTAGAATGGTAATAAGTGGCTTGGTGGAATGGTAGATAGTGACTTGGTAGGATGGAAGAATGGTAGGAAGTGACTTAGTGGGATGGTAGAACGGTAGAAAGTGAGTTGGTAAAATAATAGACAGTGACTTGGTAGAATGGTAGGAAGTGATTTGGTAGGATGGTAGAATGGTAGGAAGTGACTTTGTAGAATGGTAGAAAAACAGATTAAGTCATAAATACAAACGCCCAGACCCGGAACAATTACTCGACTACTCAATTACTCGTAGATCATGCAAATAATTTGTATCGAACCTACGACAAACAGCGCAGCATTCCAATATATTTAAAATGTCACTTACGGGATATCTTCCGTGATTATCTATTTGTTTGAGTTCCCGATATTTCGACGCTGTTGCAAGCGCCATGATCGCGGGTTGACTGGAGATACGGAAAGATATCCCGTAAGTGACATTTTAAATTTAGAGACAAACCGTGAAAGCTTAAAACAGTGATTCCAATATATGTCTGTTAAACGTGTATATTTTCAAAAAAATCGGGTAAGTCATTAAAAAAGATAAGGTTTTAGAATTAAATATGAAGTATTTTGGCGTAAGCCCTCTTAAAACCTTTGTAACATAGATACTCAGCCACTGAAGCCGTCTCCAAACCCACGCAAGTCTCCTATCACAGGTAACATAAAAGGTAACCTTGTTAAACAGTGAACAGATTATATTGAAGCCCGATACAAAGTAATTTAATATTCATCTCGGCTCAATAGATACAGTGACTCATTGAAGTATATTTAGATCTAGCCGTAGCTGTTGTCGTCCTAGGAAAAGCTGGCCTTTTTACCCGACTACGGCAAAGCCAAAAGGAGGGTTATGCTTTTGACCGGTATGTATGTCTGTTTGTTTGTTCCCTCATAACTTCTAAACTACTTATTATTACATGACAAATGAGGTGTCGTTAGAAGCGTCTCAGTTGTCCGCTGGTTATAGGGTAGGTGACGTGACGAAAAATAATATATTTTCGCACAGTATAGACATGAGTATCAAATTAAAGGGCTTGATGCGCGCATATTTGAAATATATATACATTATATAGCTTTTACTAGCTACTTTGCCTGTTTTTAACAGGTCAACATGCAGGGTTGGAAAAAAAACAGTTTTTTTTAAATTATATAAAACAAACAGTTCAAAATGTTTTAAACAAGTGTTTTTTTTGTTTTTTTTTAGTTTAGGGCATTATTTCAAATTAATTCGACTATGTTTCTTTTCTAGGCTAGATCTTTATAAACTCGACGCCATAATAAATTAAATATTTACAAAAAAACGATCAATAGATAACATTTATTTGTGTGTTGCGTAATCAAACGCTTCACATTTACCCGGTAGGTATGTTCTAATGTTGATTTTATATTGGGCGACACGTAGGGACTTTCCTAGCGGGACAGGCGGCGCGCCTCCTATTCGTTCGTAGAATAGTTCATTGTTCATAAGGTATATCCCCGCGCCACGGTGCGGGGCTTTACCTTATGAACAATGGATTGAGAAACACCGATCTACTTATATGTCTAAAAAATAGGGGAATTACCAAATTTCTTTCGACAGCCGACATTAGGGATCGAAGTTTACGTTTTTTATTTATGACTAATGTTGTTTATTAATTAAAATTGTTACAATTTTAATTGTTTTGAAATTATTATGATAATGTTTCAAAAATAGATGCTATCTTGTCCCATACAAATCCTGGTACTTAGATATTTGTTTGATTGAATGAAATACCTACATAACATAAAAATAATGTTGGCGGCATGTTTGAGTTTATATGTTTGTAAACGCACCCACGACACAGTAGAAATTCCCAGTGTGGGGCAACGTTTTATAAAATAAAATGATTAAGTGAATTACAATGCCATTGAAAGTTCAAAAATATAACAGCAATAGAGACTCGATTGGTTTTATGTTGAACTATTCAGACTCAAATACTTATTACCTATTATATATTTCATTATAATATTATATATATATTTCATTTTATATTCAGTTATTGCGACATGAAAAGTAGTTTTAAAACATGTTTTTTTTCGTACTGTTTTATACAATGTTTTAAACTTGTTTTAATCTTTGTTTTTAAACATGTAATAAAAAACACTGTTTAATTTCAAACTGTTTTAAACACTGTTTTAAACATGTGTTTTAAAACAACTTGTTTTAATCATGCCAACCCTGTCAACATGGGTATCTAATGAGTACATTTGAAATTCACTCGCTACTTTGCTTTTATTATACTTACGAGCAATATAACCCCAAAATAGTGTAAATAAAAAATAAGTTAAAAATAACTAAAACCCAACTACGAAAAAAACGCGCACTGAAAAGTATAAAACAAGAACAATATTCATTTGACCGATATTGTGCTAGCCGTGGTCGTGTGCCACCTGCAGTTGTTTCACACAATCTTCATTAGGTAGAAATAAGAATGTAGACGTAGGAAACATAAGAATTATCACGTTCACCTTGTCAATAAACTAACTTTTATAATAGATATTTTAAAAGGGTACTTGATTGAAAAAATGTAATTAGTCCATCAGCTGGATATTCAAAAAATATATTAGACCCAGTCTTTTTTTTGAGCGCGGCTGATTTGGTTATGCAAAAATTTTACCGCTAGTAACGCAAGACGGTGAATGGAATTTGCGTGCTTTCAGTTGCACCACAGATTATATAATAGTACTACAGATGATTCTCTTCCCAAAAACAATCAAACAAATGTAAAATGTATGCACGAGAAAATAAAGTACATTTTTACTTGCAGCCGTACCGCTCACCTACTCTTATAATAGCCTAAACTTCCCGTGCGCAAGCAAAAATGTACTTAATGGTTACGCGCGAGAGTTTATTTTAGTTTATCTGACGCTAACGTCACATCAAGGTCAACGCTCGCCGCGCTCAATAGGGTTGTAACTTGCGAGGCACAGTTAGGTAGGTAGGTGTCTTTATGCATAATAAATATAATATTATGTGAAATTACATTATTAAAATAAAATAATGTTCCTCAAGGAATTTTGTTTTTATCATCAGCCTATATCGTTTTGTTTTCGTCATCGATTACTACATACATTATCGATAGGTAGCACAAAATGTTAATAGTACTTACGGCACCTTACGTTAGAAATGATATATACCAATATTATCTTTTCTACCTATTATTGTTCTATTTTAAATATTTCATCTTAGAAAAACAAAAAAGAATAATATTTAAAAATGTAGAATGTAGGTAGGTAAAGTTATATAATGATCATCAATTCTATTGTAATGTTCAGTTAATTTGTCAACTCAACCCTTCCAAACTGAACAGCTTTTGCTTTATATCTTCCAAAAAATAACACTGCACTGTTTTGATGTTCTGATAGTCTCAGAACAAAGGTTATTTTTTCAATTTCATGTGCTGTGTAAACAGACATTCTTACTTTTTTATAGTTCATTATTTAATACATTATTGCTTCTTTCATGCATATTTCAGCGGGCGGATTGGCGTAAAAAATATTAAATAAAAGCATACTACTGATCGTATTAATTTTACATAACAAAAATGTGAGGCTCCTATCACTGTCATTATTTAAACAACCAAACGTTATGCAGTATTTTTTTTTCTTCATCATATATATATATTTTTTTTAACTTATGCGTAAATACAACCAAACACCAAACTTAAATAATATTTAAGTAAGCGCGTGCTTAGTGGGTGGCGCGCGGCAGCCGACTAAATGCCCACTTCGAAATGGCCCCCTTTTTTTTTTTTTTTTTTGGATACGGGCATCTCGCAGGTCAACCTAGAAGAGGTTGTGTGCTGCTTAACCGGACTTTCCTGTGGTTGCCATAGATGACTCTAAGGCCTCCAGCCAGGGGCTTACAAACTAAATTAAAAACTAAGTGACCACACGCTAAGGGCACCCCCTGTGGGGTACGGACCTCGGCTTAGGGCGTCACTGACAGAGGACAGCAAGGGACAGGCTGGATAACTAAATATTTCATTATTTAGGGGCTAATTTAAAGCTACTGGCTCAGCATCGCGGGCTGGCTCTTGCAAGGGACGGGGGGGAGTGCATTGACTTGGGCGTCGCGGCGGGCGGCCTCGGCGGCGAGGGCGGAATGACGGAGTCGGTCTGTGTTTCTGTTTGCGAAGCGTACTGGTTTCCCTACGGCTCTCCTGGAGGAGGGTGATGGGGTCGTCGGGGGTGATGAGGGTATGCCTTGGTCGGCGAACGGAGCTAATACGCGATGGATCGTATCGAGCGGACGATGCGATTAACGGATTGGCGAAATGGCCCCCGCCAATGCTTGCAGTTTTATACCTACACTGCGGAGTGAGCCAGGCCTGGTTGCACAAATCTTATTTTGGATCCTATAGCATTTTTTGAAACAAATATGTGTTTGCGTGCACTCGACCTTTTGATTCAGTGCAAAAGTTAGTTATAAACTCCTATAATAATAATAGTAATAGCTAAAGACATTAAAATATGTCTTTAGCTATTACCAACACAATCACGGTCATGCTCAACAGGCTTGTTTTTTTCCACGACATTTTTCATATTATTTATACTACGTGACGCGTTAAAACAGATCTTGTTGTTAACCCTGAAACTCCTAAATAGATTTATTTTCATCGCCATTTCCCAGTACTGGGAAAAACAATTCCAAGGTTTGAATAATTAAAACAAACACCCACGCAATTTTCAATAAAGGTCATTCTATCCTTGCAGTTTTAATTAAGTTTTAAAATAATCGAGTTCATCTTCGTCCGAGAGATTTTAATTATTTGCAAGTTGCTTTCCCACTCATATAAACCTACATGCAATGAAAGTTCTTTAGTCAATAGATGAAGTTAAAGTGAAGAAAAGTTTCTCTTTTAACTGTTTTTAAAAAGGGAGGAGATTCTCAATTTGTCACAATCTTTTTTAAGTTATTGCACAGCTTTTATCAAAGACTCTGTACGCGGCGACCGAATCAAGTAATTCCGTAACGAAAATACCTAACAAAAAACCTAACACCCCGCATCGTCTAACATCGTTTCACTTCGGGAGACTTCGGCAATCATAAAAAAATAGACTAGAAATAGATAATTTACTTTTTCTTATTGGTTCTAAACGACCAGTTACAAAATGAGGTTTTCACAATGAAACCTACTTATAAAATTCTCCTACAACAAAGCAGAGTGGCGCAGTGGAAGCGAGCGTGCTGGGCCCATAACCTGTTGAAAATGTTGACCCAGTTTGTAAGTGAGACATACAGGATTCCGAATCCTGTATATAAAAGACTTACTTATTTATCTTCATTATAATTTGTTTTTCTTTATCACAGTAGTGCACCACAAACATTTGAAATAAATGATATTCTCGTTAAATATACGCGGTAGGCGATAATTTTTTTTGTTTTTTTTTTTAATTGCTATGCAATAACTTTACCGCGGCAGTCCCCGAGTGCACCACGTATTTTTTTATATATTTTCCACGATTTCTCAAAATCGCCTGGAACGATTTGGCTTCCTTTGTTTGAAAGGATATTTTAGGGGTTTACGGTTTACTGAATGCTTTGTTTATTTTTGGAATAATTATGTCTGTAGGTACCTTTTTTAACATACATTAAGGAACCTTGAAAAGGCATTCCGCTCCTTTTATTAACTTAATCTTGCGTTAAATAAATACTTACAGCCTAATTTTCCCTGCCGTAACGTTCATATTGATTCCGTGCCCCCAATTACATAAATATTTCCATGGGTTCCAGGAAAATGGGGATAACGTGGTAATAACACCTATGTGCTACCATTTCGTGTATCATGTATCTTACTAATTGCTCCTTAAGGAGTCAGAGCCGGACTGCAGGCCATATAGTAAATGGGGGTGGGCGTTTGGGTCCTTGCCTGCACGGGCCCACCACAGGCCTTGCGGGATTTGCTGCAGGCCAGGCGGAAAGTCCCAGATCTTGTGATCTAAGGCCTGGACGGCGCGTTGCGCAGGGCGGGCCGTGGGAAAAACCAACATACGGCCATGTATTAGAGCGTTCAAAAGTGGCACGATTCATGAACAATTGTCCGCTTCGCTATAAGCACCATATGTCCTTAAACGAGGCCTAAATGTCAAGTAGATCAGATAGTGCATTCATAGTAAAAGAGAAAATTGAAATAGAAAAATGCATGTACCAGTGCTCTGGTTGGCCATACCAGAAAAGAGTTTTGGAAACGACGATATCAGTGCAAGTGAGGAGCCACTCGGCCCGACCCTCCTGCCTAGTCCGACTCTGGCTGATATTATAGAGTGGGGGGGCGTGTTGGTGTATGTTTTACTAAATATAGTTATTCTGATGTACGGAAAGTTCCTCTACTATTACTGTCCGTATCAGTTCACCTTTTGTTCTGACAGTGACAACAAACAACATAATTTTAGTGGCTACCTATCTTAAGGCGCTGTACTCAAGCTCTATGTAGCAAAGGTAGTCGCGGGGGTAAAGCAGCTGCGCGCGGGGGCAAATTGTAAGAAAAAATGTAAGAAATTTTGCAGTTTTAACTTAATATTTAAAAAATTACAGGTCTGAGTTCAAAAAAAAAATAGATATGTCTTTATAGTATATGACATTTCCTCTGTTATAGTTACAAAAAATTTTTTTCGTGGTCATAATTGACAATTTTTTTTTCGTAGTTCTAGACCACTTTTGTAAATTGTTTTTGTTAAAGTCTTTACTTTATACATTTGATACACTGTATTTTTGAAGTGAAAACTTCTTTAGCGGCGTTGTACACTTTTTCTGTAATGGGTAAAAAATTTAAAACTCGCGTCAGGGTCACGTGACCCTGATCGAAAATGAGTAAGACGTCATTCAAATTAGTTAATTTCATATCTGTACTACTCCAGTTTTAAAATAAAACATAGTAACAAAAAAGTTTTCACTTCTACCGGCACTCCTGGAGTGCAACCTTTTTTTTCTGGCTTGTGGCATGTACGGCTAACTTTGCGACGTAAAACTAGTCGTGTACAGAGTGTTCGCTATGTACAGCCCGCAGCGCCTTAAATTATAGGTCATTAAAACAAAAAGTAGTTGCTAATAATAATGATGAGAATTGTCATGAGAGCTTCTATCCATCATCAAACATAGATGGCAGAATACATTTATCTGTTGCCACTCAAATGCCTTCAAGACCTGAGGCATCATGAGCAAACACCCTAAAAATTAGAAATGATGATAACGTGTAGGTACACAAGGGGTGGCGACGCCTGGGGGCGTTAGGGGTACGTCAGGGGTGTCAGGGGGTGTTTGGGTGTAGTACGTCAATCATTGGCATCAGAGGGTCTTCAGCCGAGTGGAAAGTCACGAGATGAGATAAGAGCATGTCTCGAATCACAATATGGAGGAAGTTGCGTATGTTTGTCTAAAAACATGTATTGACGTTTACAGACGATGACTGAAAATGTCTGGAGACGACAAAAATCACCCTGCAGCCAGGTCAGCTCAGCCATGTCTGCATTACTGTGTTTGGGGACAATTGAAAAAGTATTGAGCAAGTTTTCAGCGTGCCGCAAGCACTTTCGCAAATATATTGTATGTTTTAGGAGCACAAAAAACATGTTTCTGTGATACCCAAATAGGGGTTGGTTTCAACCCCTATTTGGGTATCTCCTCAATACAGATCACTTAGTGATCTAGTTAGGGGAGCAGGAGCGTCACCCAACAATTTAGTATAAGTACCTACACAATTTCTTTAAATAAAATATGCATACTTTATAAGTTCCACATGTATTGTATACCTCTATGTGTGTCTGTGTCTAAAAATAAATATTACAAATAGTCAACTTTCGCAAAAATTCACCGAGCTCTCCTAGTAAAACTTGCAGCGATTAGTAGCTGAAAGCTGACTGATTGAACGGAGAAACAAAACACTACAAAGTGTGAGAGATCTTTGCCCAGCAGTGGGCTAAGATTACTCACATAGTACATTTTTATAAAAAAAGCAACTAACATGTAAAAGAAAAACCTCTTTAAAGTTTCACTGGGAATAAGCAAAAAGCTTGTTGAATAAGCAAAATGCCTGAACACCATTTCCCAGCAGTAAAACACTCAGTAACGGCGATTCACAGTAAAAACAGACAGCAGACAATTTAATTTATATCATTTTTATTTTAGACCGTGCGACGAGGTGCAATTACATGGATGTTACAGTTGTTGGAGCGAGTTAAACTTTTTATATTCGGAGCTCATTCACACGATAACGATTGACGATATATGTTTTTTTTTAGCGGCAGCAAATAATTTGTTTATTTTCAAGGAAAATCTCGTTTAGGCGCATTGAAAAAGGAATGCAAGAACGGCTAAACTTTTATGACAACAGAAAAGCAAAAAAAAACGATAAAAGTGAGATAGTACTCGTATAAATACTGATTGCAATATATTGTGTACCTGTCAAACGCATTAAAATGTTGTCCAAGATCTTAAAAACGTAGTTTTAATGAAAACCCAGAATTGATTTCAAGAAACATTTTCATAAATACCTAAATACTTGATAAGTCTTATTCCAGTAACCGTGGCCCCGGAATGTAAATGGCTATTGAAGGACATCGTGGATTTTAGTCAGTACCTACAAGTCTCACAGACTGAGTGAGAGGATTCATTTGATGATTTTACCACGAAAAAAAAAGGTACGTAATCTTGTCAAATATTAATTATTAATCAGTATTTAAACATTCAATCGATAAAACTTTTCCTACATACACAAATATATCCTCACTTACAACGCAACATCATCTTTACAAATATCAACTTCAACATCAAGCAATAAGGTCGAAATTCCCAAAATCCTCAACGAGCTATTGTCGAGTACATTGTAGCCATGTAATTAGCGTTGATAGCATTGGATTTTATTGCTTATTTAAACAAATGGTGATCACCCAAGAGTGCCTAGGTTCGCTATTTTGTTACTAAGTAGTAATAAAGTATGGATAAGAAAGACAGAGGGGCTATAGGGCTTTAGGACTTCAGTTAGGGAGCTTATTCATGGCGCGATGCGAAGATGACGTCATGTCAGTCGAATTGCATCATATATCGTAGTAGCAAGGTCGATTTTCATTTTTAGATTTTAGAAATTACAAATTGCACGAATCGAGTCATGGATAAGCTCCGTTAGGATCAGGGGGGATATTTAATAGCATTTTCAATAATATAAGTGGAATCTTCTCATCGAGAAACTGACAGTGCCTTTTACCATTTCCCAAACTTAAAAAAAAAACCAAAAAAAACGAAAACAAGACAGATTCTCAAACATGACAGGCAAATTGGGAGAAGCATTCTCCACCGTCAATACAAGCCAAAGGCGCTCCTTCACCGCGAGCATTCACCTGTAATGTAACGTTACAGATTCTTTCATCAGTGAGGGAAGACAATCGAGCATCACAATGCGCATCTTGTATCAAATCTATATTAAATGTACGCGAATGCTCGTCAGTCAGGGAGGTAGCATTGTAATGTAATCAATAATGCAAAGTCGAATCTATTTACACGCGATTGCTCCCGGCGAGGGAACGCCATTAAGTTTCACAAACTCACAAATTATTGTTGCCATTCCTAGTTGAGCAAAATAGTTCAATGCGTCCGCGACAGATGCTGATAATATCATAACATAACCGCTCTTTTGAGCTCATTGCGCTCATACGGATCAGGTAGCTAAGTTCGCTCAGTACGCTCGTTTCGCTCGAAACGGAAGTAGGCGTGAGGATGTCACGTGCAAGTGTAGCGTTTTCCCGTTGCGAAACCCTGTAAGTTACATGAAGAATTGTTTACAACCTGTCTTTAAAGCCTTGATAATATTATGTTTGTGAAAGCTGTTCCAAATAACGGTATGAAAGGTCTTATTACCTTTAATGGAAGTTACAAATCATTGAAATTGTCCACTACTACGCAATTAAAAACAGGATTAGAAAGAAGGTCATCATCAGCCTACAAATGTTCCCACTGCACTGCTGGGACACATGCCTCCTGTCTGTGAGAGGGAGTGGCCGGAGTGGGCCAAAATCCACCACGCGGGCCCGTGCGGGTTGGCAGATTTCACATGTCGTCGAATTTTTGGTTCTAGGACATGCCGGTTTCCTCACGATGTTTTCCTTCACCGTTTTGAGAGCAGTGGTGATGATATAAATTACACAAGGTAATGCGCCTGGCTGGGTTCTATTCTAGCCCACGACCTACAACATAATACTCGTAACAAATTTGCCTGAAAAAATAAGTAACCTAATGTTAAAAGCATACATCAACTTGGTCTGAAGCGGAGCTTGGAGCATCCAAGCACTTTTTTTTTTTTTTTTTTAGCGTGGTAAAATCATCAAATGAGTCCTCCCACCCCGGGCAGGGCGGGAGGGACTGTCAGACTTCTACTGACTAAAATCCACGGTGTCCTTCAATAGCCTGTTACGTTCCGGGGTCACGGTAAGGAAATAATCCCGCGACCCCGGCAGGCTTTGGCCCTCTGAGAGGGGGCCCCGTCATTATGCTGACGCTCTTTGAGGCGCGCGTGGGACACAACGCGCCGTCGACCCGGGCATGTTCCTTGGTCGGGCAGCGAGTTGCCCCTTACTCGCTGCCCGCATGCCCGCGCCTACGGTGGCCGGAGATCATCTGCTGACGTCCGACGCCGCGGGCGCCTACCACTGCGGTTGGGGCGGAGGGAGGACGCTGTCCTCTCTCGCTCGCGGCCCGCCTCCTCCTTCACGAGCATTACTGCTTCGCAGAAGGAGCAGACCGCTTCCCACTCCGTCTCGCCCCGCAGCATGGCCGCAACCAATGCCGGGCGCGAGAGGTCTCCGCCTATCGCCGCCGTGAGGACACGTCGGTGCACCGCCCAAGCTGGGCAGTCTTGCACCGTATGCTCTACTGTGTCCTCCGGGCGATCTTCGCAGTGGTGGCACCCGGGCGTTTCCTCCTTCCCTATAAGGCACAGGTACCTCCCGAAACTTCCGTGTCCGGTGAGGACCTGCGTCATCCGATAGGTCAGGACGCCGTGACGTCTCTCCAGCCACTCCTCAAAGAGGGGTCTTACCGCCGCAATTGCGGCGTGCCCGAGCATCCAAGCACTTGGAATTGAATTGGAAATTAACTTCAGACTGAGTTCTTTGGTTGAAGGCAAATAATAATATGACAATGGTGTGGCTTTCTTCTTTATCTTTAGATTCCGAAGTTTTATTTTCATTCTATTTGAGAAAACCGCAGTTTGCCAAATTTTTGTGTCCAATTTAAGCCTTTTTTTTTCTAATCTTCGTACCGATTTGAAGTTGATGTTGTGACTTTAACTTCTGGACCCTATGTCCAGGTTTTCAACTTCACAGTGCCCACGATCTCCTCAACCTTCGTGGAGAGATGCAGTCGCTTCCAGAAACAAAAAGCAACGTATATTGGTATCGCTGGATGTAGCAGCATATTCGGTCCTGTCAGTCCAGCACCGTATTGATTACGACAAGTAAGTTTCTTTTTCTGAACCAACGTGCATAACATCACGCCTGAATACCTCGAAAAGTTAAACAGAAATACACCCACATTCCACCAAATGCTGTAGCTGTCAACAATGTAATATGAAGCTGCAAAATCACACACATAGTTCCTGATGTGAAAATGCAAACTTTTCTCATTACCTCATCAAAATTCCATATATTTATTATTTTCACTGAACCGTAGTCAAACTGCACAACAAAATGAACACAAACTGTTTTCGTTGAAGTGAATAAACATTCAGTTATTTTTTCAGCGAAGCCAACACTCACCTACATTTAATAACAGCCAAGCTTTCATTTTGTGCCCGACGATTGCCCAACGTTTGCCCGACGACTGATGACACAGTATAAAGATAACCAGTAAAACCGCCTTGCCCGAATGGCCGCTTTGGGCGGCCATTCGGGCAAGGCGGTTTTATGGCAAGTTTTCGTAATCTGCAAATCAGATGATTATTTATTAACTTGCGCAAATTTAAATTGGCCATTGCAAAAATTCGATAAATTCTCTACTAGCTGGTATAAAATTCTCTTCAAAAATCTTTCGTTTAATGGCTTTTTTTTTAACTCAAAGTTAAGGTGGCCGCTTTAAGATGACTTCCTTTACGACTTACATTTTTAAATGCAATTTAATGTAATTACATAGACATAAGACTTCAGTCGTAGCGGCATTATCCGTCCGCAATTTGATTTTGACATTAGTTACGTTCGTATACATTCGTATACGACCCGAATCTTTATTCACTTAGAAAGTAGACCCCCAGCTACATGTACCTACTACGGATCAGGCTTTTTCTAGTTGAAATACTGTAACTCAAAAATACTGTCTACCGTGCCGACAGCCCGCACCTCGATATTTCAATAACAGCATCAGAAATCAAAGTGGAAAGTTTATCATTTTATATCCGGAGGCTGCATTTGGCTGCAATTTCCGTTCCCTCTCTCAAGCGACGGGAACGCCACCTTTCGGGAAATTATAGTCATTTCCCCTCTCGACGTGGAAGGTAGACAGGTGAGGAGTTTCCGGGGCTGAGCGACCAATAAAACATGTGAGATGACCTTCTTATTTTAGAGTTATTAAATTATGTTACACGTAATTTATTTGGAAGTAATTTCGGATTTAGTAAACGGCTTAATAGTCTTTCTATGGTATTCCGTACAAATATTTAAGCCCTTATTTTTTGAATAGAGTGAAGAAAAAAATTTGATATAACTGGATACATTTCACCAAAAAAGCTTCAAAAGTAGTCAGAGAACGATTTCACACCAAGTTTTTAAAAAAAGGAAACGAAATCTCTGTTCTAATGGGCCTACCACACGCACAAGCTTCACCAGAGTTCTGCTGCGCAAGTTTCTCGCATGAAAAAACAATACACTGTCGGTAACAGTGAACGCCCAACCATACAGGCAAGTACGCCCAGGCCTGGCTTGCGCAGGCGGAACTGAGTGTGAAGCTTTTGCATGTGGTAGGCCCATTAAAGAAAGTTAAAAATCGGCCCAATTAACCTGTAACACTTTTTTTTTCAAACCAAGGTATTACCTAAATCTTAACCTCAATCAAATAACTAATTCGTAGGACTTATAAAATACTTGGGTAACTTGTTACTAGTTCGTAGGAACTAGTAACAAGTTACCCAAGTCTATAATAATATGTTACAATTTCCAGAATTCAATGTGGATGATAGGGGACCTCCGGAACTTAATACCTAAATCTTTGGTATACTATTATTTATGAGAAAGTTATTGGAATCTGTATTATGTAGTTATCTTCTACTCTATTAAATATTTTAATAATTATTATTTAAAGAGGTAAATTGTCTGAAAACGTATAAATATACTTAACAAGTTAAAATTGGAGAACAATTATCAAATGTTTATATGAATGCAATTAATTAAAATCTTATCAAGAAATTCTCACCCTAATATTTTAGTTCAGAGATAGCGTAACACGGTTTTCTAGTAAATAAACAAAATTATCTACCAATGACACCTATTTAAATGATAACCTCTACTTTGTTAATGTAATAAATTGTTACTTAATTGTTACAAACAAAACTATGATTGATATTGTTGCAGATATTGTAACTACTGTAGAGGTTTTACTCTGAGGTCTAACCTCTGATAGTTTTGAAAGCGCTGGCTGGATCAAGCCGCTCAATGATGTTAAATATTAAAATAAAGACGTAGAATTGTCTAGTACGTTCTAGAAAAAAAACAAGTTGAAAAGTGCGTGTGTCAAGGAATACAATTTTAATTCGCTAAAATAATCTTTTATTTAATAAATCACACGCCGATCCCTACATATTGGTGGAGGCGCCGGGTACCGATCCCGGTACCTCTCGCAATATGTAGGGATCGGCGTGTGATTTATTAAATAAAAATTTATTTTAGCGAATTAAAAATTGTATTCATTGACACACGCATAAAAACTTGTTTTTTCTTCTAGAACGTACTAGACAATTCTACGTCTTTATTTTAATATTTGAAATCATTGAGCGGCTTGATCCAGCCAGCGCTTTCAAAACTCGCAGAGGTTAGTCCTCAGAGTAAAACCTCTACATGAGAAACAATAAAAAACTATTTGCACGACGTGCTAAAAATCATAGAAAACATGCACTCATGGAGATAACGCCATCTAGTAAAAAAATTGGAGAAATAAAACATAGACAGAATTGCTGGAGAAAGTCTTTTAAACTCAAATCAAATAAAAAGGACTATTCTATGTTACAATTTGCAACACCAAAGTTTATTAGAAAGAAGTCCATGGATATTTTTAGTTTAATTTATTTTTGGAAATGTTTTCTCATAAGGATTATATAGTTGTCAATGTCATTAGTTGTCATAATTTGTCATGTCAGTTTCAGGACATGTCAAATGTTTATAAGGCCATATGTACAATGGCGCATTTTTCGTAAAGTATGGTAATAATAAGTCCATGATTGTATATCTGTAATTTTTTTCCTTATTATCTTTGTCCACGACTCTATGGATATTATAGTTATTGTATGATAGATTAGTTACGTTGTAGTTTTCTAATTGCCCATAAATGCATAAAAGCTGTTTATCGAACGTTGGTGAACGAAACTTGTTATTGTATGACTTGTATACTAAAATTACTTTTTATTTTTCATGTATTTCTGCTGAGCGGAGGAAACGGAAATGATGATGTCCACAACGGACGTCGAAGGGAAATAATATTGATGTGTATTTTTTTTTTTTAATTTAGCATGAGCATACTCCAGAGTTTTATTTTATGAGGAACAAAGAGATTTAATGGGATTTGTATTTGATATTTTGATAACTGTGGTTCTGCTTAAGAGGGGGGGAGTGACTCAAAAGTGACAACCAACTTTACTGATAAGGCATAGCCTTTGTAAAGAGTGTTGATTCGACACTGCTGGTTTAACTTTAGAGTGCACAACTTTACTGAAGAGGCATAGCCTTTGTAAAGTGTGTTGATTTGACACATTATCTATTCTTGACCCACAGTTAAGTCTTAATGAACTTTAATAATTTAATAATGCATAGATGATTGAAATGTTTATTGTAGATCTGGAGTTTGAGCATGAGTTAGGATATAACCTTTGATCTTTGTTTTTTCCCTTCCTCCGACTCAATCGCGTCCGATGAAGATAAAGAATAAGTTTTAAAGAGTTATTACTTATTCAACCCCATCTGGGCGATATGAATTTTCATATCTTTGTTTAGCCGGTATGTTTCGCAGATTTTTGGTGCAGTTTTTGATGCGATAAGGCTATTGCGTGATGACGTCAGCGTAATTATAAATATGATGTAACTTTAAACTTTTATAACTTAGCAAATTGTTTACCAGTCATCATGACTTCAGTCTCCTTTCAAAAGGCATACCGCATGTAAATACCTGCACATAGGATAGGGACTCCTGGTTATAGGTATAGGTAGGCATTTGAGCGGCCGGATTTAAGAAATAAAAGACTTGTTCTTAAGAGAACTACGTCTGTCCTTTTATTTCTAAGGGTGGGCGTAGCTGATGTAGAGGTTTTACTCTGAGGTCTAACCTCTGATAGTTTTGAAAGCGCTGGCTGGATCAAGCCGCTCAATGATGTTAAATATTAAAATAAAGACGTAGAATTGTCTAGTACGTTCTAGAAAAAAAACAAGTTGAAAAGTGCGTGTGTCAAGGAATACAATTTTAATTCGCTAAAATAATCTTTTATTTAATAAATCACACGCCGATCCCTACACTACCTAACATACCATAAGGATTATGTAGAGACTCCTTAAATATAGTATATAACTAGCTTCTGCCCGCGACTTCGTACGCGGATCCTGTTGCCTAAGCCAGCGACGACGGGGTCGTCAAAATCGAAGATCTGAAACGTCGAATTCTAAGATCCTGGGGACGGGAAAACAACGGGATTCGCGAGACGATTCCAGACGTTCCAGATCTTTCATTTTTGTAAGTCAACAGGAAATGACCATCAGACTAAACAACTCTTGCTAAGACGTCATTCCTATATATGTTATAGGGTAGCTGGGGTCTTGGAGTTCCACATCAGGTGTTCCAGATCTCAATTTTCATACGTCAACAGAGAGTGCTCATTAGGCTGGACAATTCTTGCTAAGACGTCATTCCTATATATGTTATAGTGTAACTGGAGTCTTGGAGTTCCACATCAGGTGTACCAGATCTTCAATTTTTATACGACAACAGAGGTTGCTCATCAGGCTCAACAACTCTTGCTAAGACGTCTTTACTGTATATGTTATAGTGTATATAGGCTCTTGGAGTTCTACATCAGGTGTTCCAGATCTCAATTTTCATACGTCAACAGAGAGTGCTCATTAGGCTGGACAACTTTTGCTAAGACGTCATTCCTATATATGTTATAAAGTAGCTGGGCTGTTGGAGTTCCACATCAGGTGTACCAGATCTTCAATTTTTATACGACAACAAAGGTTGCTCATCAGGCTCAACAACTCTTGCTAAGACGTCTTTACTGTATATATTATAGTGTAGCTAGGCACTTGGAGTTCCACATCAGGTGTTCCTGTTCTTTAATTTTCATACGTCAACAGAGAGTGCTCATTAGGCTGGACAACTCTTGCTAAGACGTCATTCACTTATATGTTATAGTGTAGCTGGGCTTTTGATGTTCCACATTAGGTGTTCCAGATCTTCAAATTTGTATACAGCAACAGAGAGTGCTTATCAGGTTGAACAACTCTTGCTAAGACGTCGTTCCTGTATATTTCATAGTGTAGCTGGGCTCTTGGTGTTCCACATCAGGTTTCCAGGATCTTCAAATTTATTCTTTCAGCAGAAAATGCTCGTCACGTGGAACAATTTTTGCTATGGCACCATTTCTGTATCTCTTATAGTTAAGCAGGTCTGTTGCGGTTCTGCATCAGGTGTTCAAGTTTCCAAGATAAATTACACCGGTCGACAAATGAAAAAAAAAATTTTGCGCATGGGTTTTACTTATCATATTCTGATTATACAAGCATATTTATTTAAAAAAATGTGATAACAAATCAAAAATATTTGCTTTAAGAGTTTTTTTTCCAAAGCTGTCTGAGGCGAAAATTTAAGCTGGACTCTATGTGGGCGCTCTAATAAAAAAAAAAACTAATTGTGATATTTTCTTGAAGTTACCTAGCATTGAAGAGGAAGAAGCCAGGAACAGTTTTAAGGCAGTAGTTCATGGTTAAATTGTAAACCCTAGAGCTGAAAGTTATCACGAGCTGATCACTGACACAACTACCAAATTTTTTCATCATCGGAAGTGGAAAGTCTCTAAAGATACACTAAAGATGCTTATGCTACATTCTCATTTGGATAAATTTAAAGATAACATGGAAGCTTGTACGGAAGAACAAGAGGAACGCTTCCATTAAGACAATTTGAGATTTGACAAGCATTTGAGAGACGTTACCAAGGCCAGTAATGAAAGGGAAATGATGGGAGACTATATTTGGGGGTTATAAGAGAAACTTCTACTGAAAATAGCAGGAAAACTAAAACTATTGTTTACTTAATAGTTTAACTTTATTTTAAAACTTATTTTGTAAAAATTAAACATGAATGGATGTACGGTTTCCTGTGTAATAACTCATCTCTGTGTCAATTTTTAGGTATTTTCATTGATTTTAATTTTCCCATTTTTTACTCATAAAAGCAAATTCAAAACTTTTTATGTTCATTTTCTTATATCTAGATATACAAGCAATAAAAATAACTTAGGTAGAACCCGTGCGCAAAAATGCTGTAGACCAGTGTTATAGCCTATATGTTAACGGGACTTACTACCTATACAACGAAAAAAAATCATTCAAATCCGTCCAGTAGTTCAGAAGATTAGCGTGCACAAACACACAGACAAACAGACAAACCGACAAACAGACAAAAAAAAATTTAACTACATTTTCGGGTTCGGCATCGAAATAATAACAATCCCTGATACTTTTTTTTATATATTTCCATTGTACAGACACCACTTTTCTACAAATTTATTATATGTATAGATCAGCATAACATAATATTATACTTGTCACAATTAGACGCAAAAGGCGAATAAAATTTGAAACCTAATTGCACACAACTTAAAATTCATAATCACAGTGACTGAGCGAATGGAGTGCTGCGCTGTGTGTTGCGGGTTCGATTCCGCACGGAGCATATATTTCTATGATCTAGAAGTAATTTTTCATATATATATAATCCGGGTCTGGGTGTTTGTGTATGTGAGTTTATAAATAAGTTAGTAAACGCACCCACGATACAGGAGAAATTAATAGAGAGGGGATAAAATATGGTAAAACACGCATTGCACGGTAAGAGTGAACCAAAATATGACCGAAAGCTTTACGAATAAAGACATTGAATATCACATTGCAGCTATAAAAGAACTGATAATGCCAATGTCACCGCATCGCTTGATGATCTCCGGCCACCGTAGGCGCGGGCATGCGGGCAGCGAGTAAAAGGCAACTCGCTGCCCGACCAAGGACCATGCCCGGGTCGACGGCGCGTTGTGTCCCACGCGCGCCTCAAAGAGCGTCAGCATAATGACGGGGCCCCCCTCCTAGAGGGCCAAAGCCTGCCGGGGTCGCGGGATTATTTCCTTACCGTGACCCCGGAACAGAAAGGGCTATTGAAGGACACCGTGGATTTTAGTCAGTAGAAGTCTGACAGTCCCTCCCGCCCTGCCCGGGGTTGGAGGACTCATTTGATGATTTTACCACGGTAAAAAAAAAAAAAAAAAAATGTCACCGCATAAACTTCTCCCACTGAACGAATGAATGAACGAATGCTTCCATCTTCACTCACCAAATATATTTTCCGCTCTATCTGAGTTAAAAGAAAATTCCATCTGAAAAGTCAACGAACACAGAGTGAATTCCGAGTAGCTAGCTAGTAGGTAGTAGCTAGTTTAGTGTGTGGCTGTGGATAGCTCGGTCAACTTACTGCACTCGCTAAAGCTTAAGAAACTGTTTGAAATTTTAAGGCGAGAATACATCTATTTGGTAGTAGAAAGAGAAAAATTCATGACATAAGACGCTCCTGTAATCCAAGACATATATGCCGGGGTCACGCAACTCTCTAAACGTGCTTTTAATTTACTTTTTAAATCATCAAATGAGACCTCCCACCCAGGATGGGACGGGAGGGAGTGCCAATATTGTACTGACTAAAATCCCCCATCGGGTCTAAACAGACTACGATGGATTTTAGTTAATACAAATCTGACACTCCCTACTGCTCCATCCAGGGTGGGAGGTCTCATTTATGATTCAACCAAAAAACATATAAATTTGATACACCCACATTTCGCCACTTATGTTATGTAATAGACCATTGCCATCAACCGATTGCCATTCCTAAGAAAAAAATCTAGTAGGTAACGCTGACAGACCTAGGAGTCAAACCCAGGACTTCATGAAACAATCGCTCTAGCGATCATTGTATTAATAAGGCAGTAAAAGTACACACTTTGCTTCTAAGCATCCGCTCATAGAATCCAATTCATCCAACTATCTGAGCCTATCGCAGTTCGCTGCTAAAGCCTAGACTTTATCCGTGGTACCACAAAAACTTTAAATAAAACGTCTGTTGAACACTTGTCTAAAAAAATGTCAGATTATGACGTTGAAATAAGGTGCATTTTGCAGTCACAATTTTTTTAGACAAGACAAGTGTTCAACGGATGTTTAAGTTTTTGTAGTAAGGCTGTATCTGTCCCGCAATCAAGGTTTCCCCTTGCCCATTTTTATCACTACTATTATTTAATCAGACGAACTGAAGAACTGTCGACCATTTTCTCTGCCACTGTAATTTCCACATGTTGCACAATACTGTACCTAGCCTAACATTCATTTCTGTTTTCAATTCGCCTTTTACTAAAACAAACAACCATTTACGGCTTCCAACAAACTGAACACAACTCAAATACTATTTATCTACTACACAACATCTCGCCTCGTTACATTTCTAAACAATCCAGTGTTTGTCCTTAAAAATGGTTGTCCATGTCCACCCACTGTGTAAATGTCCAGCTAATTCGTTCATTAGCATTGAATGGCGGCTCGGCGCCACTTTCGCCGACAAGCTTGCCTTCACCGACACTGTACGCCGAACGCCGACAAACTAAAAGCACAATGAGTCGTATGTCGGCGAAGCTGTCGCCATCTGAATTATGCCTTCACTAGCCGAGTAGGCTACTAGTAGAATGAGTACTCATTCGTTATTGATAAAATCAGAATAAGTTATTTATGTGGGAGTAACTGGGCTGTGACTGGGCGTAGATGTTTTGAGGTGATTTCTTGCGACAAGAATCTACAAAGTTTATCAGACTTTACGACTTGTAAGAAAATCTTTTAAGCTTTAGGAAATGACACACCCGACACGACAAAACAGCAGAAGTGCTACAGGTATTCTTTAAGCCGGAAACACATTATTAACACCCGACGCCACCCGATGAAACGTGATGCGTGTTGGGTCAAATCAAATGTATTGTTTTCTATGACCAGAATCACACTATGAACACCCGACGCGACGACACGCGCTCACTGCACATCGGGTGTCGACACGTTGCGTCGCGTGGCGTGTTAAATAATGTGTTTCCGGCTTTACAGCCTCATGTGCAACGCTGCCTTAGCTTCGACACTTTGACAATACAGTTTGGTATTGACTAAGCTACTGACAGTGGCGTCTGTGACTTAGCAAAAGACGACAAGCTTACAGCCTACAAATTGTCTTTTAGAGAGTCCTGAAAATTAGCCCCAGACTAATTACATTTAGTTAGAGATCAATTTACAATCAAACTTATACAGTTATAAGTTAAGTACTAATAAAAGTTACTATACCCATTTATACATCCCGCAGCAGCTGGGTTTTGAGGTGTAAGCTGTCCTCTCCCTTACGGTACGGAATACTTCCTTTGCTAGCATGACAGCTTCGTAGAAGAAGGCGACCGCTTTACATCACATCTAAATAGCATAAAATCACAGCCTTATCTATAAGTGTAAGCAAAAAAAACAAAACAAACTATATTTCTGTTCAACTGTTACTGCAGTCCCCGCTAACCAATACACATTACACTAGTTACGACACATTGGTACTCCATTTGCTTCATCCACTTTCATTGATTATACATGAAAACACAATCCCAGAAAAATCCATTAGATACCCAGAAGATTTTATTCTTACCACAAACTTCTGAAGCTCTCAAACTTCAGGCACTTTACAGCTGAAACGTTTCCCTGTTTCAGAACAAATAAAGTACCACCGTACCTAAAACATTAATTTAGTATTCACGGTACTAAACCAAGTGAAATCAAGACGATAAAACGTACAATTTCAATTCAGGATAACTAAGTTAGTAATTTCGTTTCGGATAAGTTAAACTTGTAAAATAATTTTATGAGCAAAATTATTCCAGTTTTCAACAACTTGGTTTATGAAATATTGCTAAAACGCACGTGTTAGAATGTAGATATATGTCTGTATTATGTAGGTATTAATAACTATTTAATAACAAAGCTTTAGGTACCAGGATAGTTACTATGAACGAGTTGTGTATGGGAAAGGGTTTCATGAAGAAAAGCACAGAAAGAGAACACCAAGTATTTATTATCAAGTTACCTCCTTTCGCAAACCCTAGGTCTTCGTGGAGAAGAAAGGAGAAAAGAAACTCCACGGCAACATACATTATCAGTACACACATTAATAAAACATACAGTATCAGTAATATTGCTAGTATAAAACATATCAATTCACTTACATTATCATTGTAGAACATTAGGACACACATTATAACTTTCAGAATCACACACTTGGAATCTCCATTACTATAATCTTAACTCTTAGAACTGTAACAGTATAAAGACCACGAATGTGGGGGTACATCCATTTTTATAAACTTGGAATCGTCCCCTTACGTCGAAAGATTGCCGCCATTTTTGGCCAATGGCAGATCGATATACATTGTAGCTAAATAACTAATAAAATAAGTAATAATTAGCAAATCCTGTGTAGTGGAAACATTTTAAAACTTGATTAGATAATTAAGCAATATAGCAAGTATTTATTTGCAACTTTAATTTATTTTCATGAATATTTGAACATCAATTGATTTCGTTCGGAAATCAATTGTTGTAAATACACTTTTTCTACTATTATTGTATAATAAACCTATGTATCATATACATATATAACACGGCCATACTGACAGTACTTCGTCCACGAAGTACATACCTTCTCTCTACTCCTCTCTTAACTCTGAATCTACGGCTCAGAATTTGATGGTAGCTAATATTAAAAAACAATAAGCTTTCGGAATTATTTTTTACGAAATAAGGAGACAAAGACAAAAGATCAGTGTCTTCTCGCAATTCAATCAGCTTCCATCAAATCAAGGCAGTCAGATAATATGGTACAATAATCAAAATAAACTATATACCAACTTTATAATTCCTTCGAATAAACACTATTGCAACAATACAATAATAAATTAATTAAATATTTACCAAACAAAAACTGTACATTGAACAGAGATTATTAAAGATTTTTAATATTGTGATTACATTTCTTTCTTTATTTTTCCATGTATAATAATTATTCAAAAATGTAATTATATTACCCTTAAAACACAATATTTGTATGTCCTAGCTGACAAAACAGAAACCTATGTTTGACAAATAAATAATGATTCTGATTCTTAGTCTCAAACCATTTTAATAACACATCAACCTTACTTAACATTTATAATTGTGTCTCATACAGGAATCTTTGCAAAATGAAGTAACCAGTTTATATTCTGTTTTTATCCACTTTTTTTTTTATTATTCAATTGAACCAGATTTTTCTTTCTTTCTTTGATATTTTCTTTTGCATCCTTTTTTTTTTTCATTAACTTACAACAATGCTCTTACACTTTGATCACTTTACCGAACTTCTCTTATTTCCAATTATTTTTCCAATCAATATTGTTAACGTGATAACATAATGTTCATATCAAAATTATTGATAATTCTATTTTCTTGTATTTTTTTTTTTGCGTGTTCTATTTTGATAGTATTGTTGATAGTTATTATTGATTTTTACGTTTTGACTAATTTTGAAAACAATGTTCTGGAAATGTCTAGTTCGACTAAAGAAAAGAATTGAATATTGGAGTCAATTACTTAGTTTCAACAATCGTGATTTCACCAGTTAACGGCGAGATTAAAATAACGATCAGCTAGGTCGCAAAGCAATAAAATAGCAAGAGCATAGTTCATCATGTTCAACCAATTACCTAGACACGCCAACGACTCCACCCGCTACCGGTGTGTTCTATTGACGCCAAGTAAAAGGTCTAGTAGCGGCAGTTGAGCCAATTACATAGACACGTCAACGACTTCACCCGCTACCTGTGAGTTCTATTGACGCCAAGCAAAAGGCCTAGTAGCGGATCATCATGCAAACAAACTGAGCCATTGTAGCCGACTTAACCGGTTCTTTATAGCCCCTGGCGAAGCTTGTATTTAGTTCCTGATTTCAAAAACATTTTGCAAAGATTTTTTTTTTGTCACTTTTGTTTATAATTTGAATACCATTAAGTATTATTACTTATTTATACGAGTATTAACTAAAATATAAGTTGGTTAACGATTTTTCACTGTGTTTGATGATGATCCCTTCATTTTACTTTAACTTTGCTTGTGTACTTGAATTTGCCTTGTGACTGCTTTTGTGCTAGAGTTTAATTTTAATCTCAGCAATTGCCTAAATTCTAGACTCAACTCAGGCTTGACTTATAATTACGAAATATATATAAGTATCTAAGTAACAGGTACACTACCTACTTTAATCGAAAAGAACTTGCATTTCAATTTCGAAGGAAACTTACAACTCGGTTATTCTGACAATAATAAATTCTCACTTACAAATAGGTACTTAGTATGTTAAGCAGAGACCTTCTGAAAAACATGACGACTGGTCTAAAAAGCTACAAATCTATTTATTTTAGTTTTGTCATCTTGTTGATATTTCTGTTCCTTTAAATATGAATACTAATTTTCGTATTTTATGACACCAAATTCGAAACGATTTCGGTATTTATATCACTAGATAGGTAAAGCTTTTAGTAAATTGGAGACTGAATACCTATCCAAACTAAAGCACTTAAAATTTAGTGTATCTAAAAGTAGCGCATTCGGGCCACCCTTTTCCGTAGTAGTGTATATTAATGATCCCCCAAAACTGAATTTCATAAAATGGACCTGACAGTTCGGCTATTATGATACAAATAAATCGTACATTTTGTCAAAAGTTAGACCCACAAGTGACACTTGCGTATCGATTTTAAAATAAAACAGCTTATTTTCCTATACGTGGAACGTACTACGTACATCACTTTATCATGGAATACCAATCATACCTAATAACTATCACAATGGTTTAAATAAATCTCCGAGTGACATTGTAAATTGGCTTGGCTTGATGAAATCACTCCTGTTATTATGTAATTTACCCACTAGTTAACATTGCTCAAGATGAATGTACATTAGAAATTGCTAATACTAGGTAAACAAACTTGGTGAACCTAGCGAGATTTATCAAGAGTTTAATTAAATCTTCATTTACCTCCCGCGCAATGTTGAACCGACCATTTGGGTGTTTAAAACTGGTTTTTTAAACCAATTCCAAATGGTCCACATTACATGATTTAATCCAAGAGAGTTGCAGAAACAAAATTAGCGAGCTTTTCAGCCGTGAGGCTGTAAGTAAATTAGTCAGTTGGACTTTTAATATTACCCAAAAATTTAAAATCTACACAATATGTCGTTTCTAGTTAAAAAAAAAAAGAATAGTATTACACACTGAGTTTCTCTATGACACAATGTTTACTAGATTGTTACTATACCTCAATCCTCATTTTTACTGACATGATTATATTTTAACCGTAGTGTAAGTAGTCAAATATAGTCATTTAATTTACTTTACATTTTAAATAGTGGACTTCCTCTATTACATTTTTCATTGTTTGCTTTTTTTTTTTAATTTTATTTTACTAGCACCTAATGGATTTTTGGGGTGCTTTGGTTTTAAAATTTCGTTCTCAAGTTAATATAACCTTGTATTTATAAAATCTCATGGACGTGAACTAAGGTGACATTTTAGTTTTCCGTATACATGTGAGGTAAATTAACTTGTACTACAGCGAAATTATTATCTAAATCTACTTGTAATTTTTTTCTAACTATTCGGCATGTTTACAATGGCGACTTTTGTTATGTTAGGCCAGATTATTGTTACTTTTTTTTTACACTTTGACATATTTATAAAATCTGGCTGTATTTTGATTTTCATATTATCAGACTTCACAGCCTATCATTATGGATCACGAAGCCTCATCTCATCGCATTTTATACACAGCGCATTAAATGTATTTATTGCTTTTATTGATATATACTCACTATAGTGTACAAACGAGGAACTGTATTTTTTATTTTTTCAAATTAATGTCAGTGTTTCAATTTACGTTAGAAAAACGTGACAAAACACGTGAATTTTTGGAAATAATAGGGAATTTATATTTTCTAAATGCAGAGAAAAAAAAGATGTTTACATTCTTACTATCTAGTAATTTTGTGGTTTAAGAACACCAATAGTTTGTTAGTAGGTACTTTGTTTAAACAAAAAATAAAACAAAAGAACATAAACTTATTTTTACAATAATCTTAGAAACTGCATTAGTTGTTGAAACAACATGGTTTTTTTTAAATTCTTATTTTGAAAACCTCAATTCGTTCTCGGTTCGGGATTTTTTTGAGACCAAGTTCCCGACACTGTTCTATAGCAAACTAACTGTTTTTTTTTTTTAAACTATCAAATTCTTACTTTTCAGGAACTATTTATTTAAATAAAATATTGTGACTAATTGTACCAATTTGGTCCTTACTGTACTTTGTCTTTTTGCTTCTGATTACATTGGATTATAATCCAATGTAATTAAAATTATAATTACGTACCAATTTTGTATGTCATAAATTGATTGAATAAATGCAGTTAGGTACCTTAATTACTTACGAGCATTAACCCTGGTGAGTGGGTAGCCTTGAGGCTTTATACTGTATACTTCCTTCTGGTATAATATTATAAGTATGAATATTTAGCGTATCTTGTGAAAATGATCTTCAGGATGACTTGGTCAATGAACACGAAATCTATAGCTACTCTGCTTCTTATGTCGACAATCACAAGCCAAAGTTAAAATAAAGTACTTTCCTTCCAGAAAATGAATCTGCATTTTACATATAAGGCAAAGTAAAATCAGAATAAACTTGATGTTTATTATTAATATTATCATTTCAATTTATCGAACGAATTTTCGTTTCGTTTACCCCTTTTTATTCTATCAAGTACCAACTGTTAAAATACTGTTTTTGTCGTTTGGTTTTCTGTTCATACTTTTTAACTTTTGTAACTATTTATCGCTGTGCAATCACGAATCGTTGCCAACGATTAGAATCTAACATTAATAACCTTTTTCTTCTAACCAACTCATAATTATTTTCTAATATTAATGTTGCCCAATTGGCCAACTAAAAAATAATTAAATTCAATAAACACACACAACTTTAATGTGTCCAACTATCTACCAATTTCATAGTCTTGTTAATTAAATTCCATTAAGAATTTTATGAAAATACCCACAACAGTTTTTATTATATTTGTTAACCTCGTAATATTTTAAATTAACAAAATTGTACCTAACAATTTTGAAATAATTTTCATGAAAATAGGTATATCTAGAATTATTCAGATCAACAATATTTATCATTATAGCAGAGCCTCTGAAGGCCTTACCGACATTAGCCAAAACGTATTGCTGCACCATCATGTTTTCGGCATTGCTTCGATGATTTTCAGCAGTTCTGCAGTCCCACTGTCAGAGGTAGCAGCACGTTATCTTCGTCCTTCATCGATTCGCCAACCCGCCGCCGCCGACACAGCTTCCAGCGAGGTTGTGCTTGAATGATGGCTCCAACGTTGATCATGAAATGTAGAAAGGATAACTTCATTAGAAATCACAAGTAGGTCAGGGCACATTAACCACTTCTGATGTTAGAATGTAGATATATGTCTGTATTATGTAGGTATTAATAACTATTTAATAACAAAGCTTTAGGTACCAGGATAGTTACTATGAACGAGTTGTGTATGGGAAAGGGTTTCATGAAGAAAAGCACAGAAAGAGAACACCAAGTATTTATTATCAAGTTACCTCCTTTCGCAAACCCTAGGTCTTCGTGGAGAAGAAAGGAGAAAAGAAACTCCACGGCGACATACATTATCAGTACACACATTAATAAAACATACAGTATCAGTAATATTGCTAGTATAAAACATATCAATTCAGTTACATTATCATTGTAGAACATTAGGACACACATTATAACTTTCAGAATCACACACTTGGAATCTCCATTACTATAATCTTAACTCTTAGAACTGTAACAGTATAAAGACCACGAATGTGGGGGTACATCCATTTTTATAAACTTGGAATCGTCCCCTTACGTCGAAAGATTGCCGCCATTTTTGGCCAATGGCAGATCGATATACATTGTAGCTAAATAACTAATAAAATAAGTAATAATTAGCAAATCCTGTGTAGTGGAAACATTTTAAAACTTGATTAGATAATTAAGCAATATAGCAAGTATTTATTTGCAACTTTAATTTATTTTCATGAATATTTGAACATCAATTGATTTCGTTCGGAAATCAATTGTTGTAAATACACTTTTTCTACTATTATTGTATAATAAACCTATGTATCATATACATATATAACACACGCATATTTACTGATTTGGTGAAGGCTTTTGTTATTCTGAAAGAGTTTACCTACATAATTTCGAGGTCTTGCCCGAAGGCGATATTTTCCCAGATTTGAAACCTAGTTACATCAATGTTTTGCCTTGTTAACTCGTATAATTTCGCAAATTCCCATCTGAGGTAGCATCTGCGTTCTAAAAAACCCCCATGCAAAATTTGTAACTCTAGCAGTCAGCACTTGTAATAACAAAAATAATACAAACTATCAACCCCAAAAACAAACTAGGTAAAATTTTGCAAAATCCCGCCTTAGTGTCCTCACTTATACGGGATTTTGCGAAATTTTACCCGTAAAAGGTTGTTTTTGAGGTGCTCTACATCCTAAACAGAACCCCTATGCAAAATTTGAAACTCCTAGCACTTGTAGTTTCCGAGAATTTGTAATCAATGAGTGAGTGAGTAACCTTACGCTTTTTCGAAGTTAAGTATTAACTTTCCAATTTGTTATTTTACCACAAATGTACTAATCAAACAAAGCTATAATAATACACAGCAGCTACCTCCATTTATTATACAAATCATAGTATCAGTACAAACTAACCTAGGTTAACATTAAAGACGCATTATGTAATATATAACGTCGACGGGTATTACTAACAAGATTACCTCGTAATGCAATTATTTGCACCCCTGAACTAGGGGGATTCTCGCATATCACGGCGACTTGTAACGTGGAGATACGCTGTTTATTTTATATTATGTATTGCTGTTGTAAAAGGGATAAATGGATGCTTTCTTTAGGAAAGAATTTGCAATTCATAATTTTAAATTAAGCATTTGTCTGAACTAGTTTTTCTTTCTCGAATTGTGTTTGAAATGTAAATTAGGTTAAGCTTGCTGATATGTATTTAGTGTTGTTCACAATCACTTTTTCAATCTGCTTCTAGAATTGAAGACTCTTAATTGGCTGTCATTCCCACATACTGTTTGTATTCTGTTTAATTTAGCTGTAAGTCCCTTCGTAGACAAGGCGAAGCAAGTTTCCGAAACGATTTTGGTATCCATTGACGCGTGCCTGCGCGAACCTTTATGGGTTTGTATTGCGATAGTCGCCTGGATACCAAAGTCGTAAGGTCGCCTTGTGTACGCACGGGCTAGGTCTTCCCTGCTTTTCAAAAAAATAATAAATAAAAATATAAGGCTGGTTTTTTGTAAGCGTCCACAGGTCCGCATCGCACGTATCGGGCGTATCGTACGTAACGGATTTTAGTTTGCCTTGTATTAAAACTCATACAACTGCGTCCACTGATCCGCATCGTACGGACGGCTCATCGGCAATGCCTACATACGATGCGTACCGATGACGTCATACGGAATGCCGATCAGTGGACGCGATTTAGGTGGCATCGGCAATCCGATTGCTGATACTCGCGTCGGCAATCCGATCGCTGCCGATACAGAAATCCGTTTGATGCGATGCGTCCGATACGTACGATGCCGACCTGTGGACGCTTACCTACCTATAGCCAGCCACGACGCTAGAGTCTAGCGTCGTGGCTGGCTATAAGCTGTTAAGCCTTTGTCAAACAGGCAGGCGAAAGCGAGGCGATCCGATTCCGATCCGATTCCGAGGCGAATGCGAAGCGAAAGGAGACGTCAAACTGGGTGCAGCGAACCGACGTTTTGTATGAAGCCAGTACCGAATATATAGCGATCCGAAGGCGAAGCGGAGCGTTTTTGTTACGTCTTGTATGGAAATATGAAGCGATATCGCGCCGAAATTGAAGTCGTCAGAGACCATGTCAAACAGAAAAGCGTGCCCGCGAAGCGAGGCGTGACAGTTGTATTAGCTGGCTTTATATGAACGACGTCAAACAGCAAATACGGGAAAGCGAGACCGAAGCGTGCACGTTGTTTGTGTTGCCAGATTTTTCTTTTTCTTCATTTTCTTTCTTGTAAAACATCGATAATTTATTGAGAAATTTCATAGAGAAAACTGTTTGAATTCTTTTTATTAGATAAGGTGCGCTAATCGATGAAATCGACTCAGTTTTTTCAAGTTTTCTTCGCGTGGTACAGACGCCAGCAAATCAACCTACAATAATACCCAATTGGCATCGGCTGGCTTTTGCCTGGTCCACTAAAACGCCAGCTGATGTCATCACTGGTTACCACTGTCAAAAATGCAGTTGAAGTGGTATAAATGCTGTATCTTTTACGCCTTTTGAGGGTCCCAGCAACCACAGCAAATGCGACAGCACAGCCCGCTGTGCTTGCATATAAGATAGCGCAACGGTGTCGACACAAATACCGCCACACACCAAAGGCCCACCCGCCTCCCCTTCCAATATCCCAACGTCATGTCGTCTGATCTCTTCCCATCGTCACGAACTGAGCCGTTAGGTTCTAAACCCGTTGGTAGTTCGGCGCTGGCTGGTAGTGGCCCTTTTGCAAGCCTCTAATATAAAAATACTTAATAGGTGTACTATGTAAAAATAAAAACAACATTTTTAAAATTGTTTATTTAATCATCTTTATCAACAATATCGAGGAATCCTGCCCAAACAGTAATATTTTGTTAATGTCTAAAACATTACCATACTATTTTTTGGCAATAATTATGTCTCTTGAAGTATTGAACTGAATAGTTTTAACTTTTAAATAGATAAATATTATGACAATCGCGTTGTTTCCAAATAGGTCATTCTCCAAGAATCAATTGATTAATAATTCTAAGGTATCGTGTGGCAAAGACTTGCAATAAATCATCTTCCTCCATTAAACCCTCCGTTCGACTAGGGTACTTTTACCAGAGAAAGACTCTCGTCTTATTCCATGTCCTCATCTTCAACACAAATACTGATACTGATTAGAGCGAAGCTTCTATGCAGCTTGGAGAGGCATAGCAAAATGTTTACTGAATTTGTCATCCATATTCGTATCTCTTCAAAGTTAGAGTGAACAGGCTTTTTCTAGGTAAGCTCGCTCCATCGTAGGCTTTGCCTCAGTCACCTTTGCCTAGCTTTGCTATCCTCAATAAGAAATCACATCGCTGGATCTACGATGTGTTTTTCGACGTGTCACGACGACTCTCACTGTTCGCACCTCACGATTGGTTAGGGATTTAACTGATAAAACCTTTCATAAATAAAATGTTTTGATGTGCTTAAAATTTACGTAATATTTTAGACTTATTAGTGACAGCACTAATGACAAACTTAAGAGTAATACATTCATAGACAAAATGGGTAAGAAGTTTCTATATCATTCTCTCGCACTTATATAATAACAAATATGGACTCTAAGGAAACTAGGCCTAGCTGTAGAAATAATTACCTACGCTCCACTACAGGATAAGGGTTGTCACTCTTAATGTTTTTGAAACTGAACTGTATTTATTAAAACATCTGTGTTCTGTAGTGATCAAACAATCGAGGTAAAATAACTAGTTTACAAATAATAGGTAATCTCATGACTTCGGTTAATACCAGTAAAAGATTTATAACTCGGAACAGTTTAATATTAATACACAACAACTTGTGAGCTTTGTTAATGTGGCCTATCCTTTTACAAGATTTGGCGTGAGTCACATTTCATTTACATTTTGATAACACTATCGGCTACAACACCCCCGAAAACCATGAAAACGACACCCATGACACAAAACTTGATATGTTTTGTAGCCGCCATCTTGGATTTCTATTTTGACAGCAACATCGGCTTCAACGCCCTCAAAAACCATGAAAACGACACCCATGACGAAAACCTCGATATTTTTTGCAGCCGGCATCTTGGATTTACACTTTGACAGCACTTTCGGCTTCAACACCCTCGAAAACCATGAAAACGATACCCATGACATAAAACTTCATAAATTTGCGAGCGCCTCAAAGAGTGTCAGCAAAGAGTGACCCCGGCAGGCATTGGCTCTCTAGACTTAGCCTTAGAGGGCCAAAGCCTGCCGGGGTCGCGGGACTTTCGAGCTACCGTGACCCCGGAAGGTAAAGGCTATTAAAGGACACCGTAGATTTTGGTCAGTACAAGTCTGACAGTCCCTCCTGCCCTGCCCTGGATGGGAGGACTCATCTCCTTTAAAAATAAACATGCGGTTTTGACATACGTAGTACTTCTATGTAGTCTGTGGCTTTATCATTGTGCCACACCGTTGGGCAAGGCCTTGAAGACATGACAAAAAAATATTTAAAAAAAGAGTGATACCGTAAACTTGTCACAGATTGACGTCTATTGATATTGATTGTTTATTTATTTCTTAATTTCTATTATTCATGTTTTTCCGTGATTGTTTGCTCATATTATTATGTAGACTGCGTAAAGTAATGATCTAATAATATGCAACAAGAAAATGTGCAGCTGTTGTGTGTGTGCACATACTTAGTTCTCCAAATAGCCACAGTATCCGATAAGAAATTTAGTTTTGTAAATAATATTCATTAACCTTAACTTTTTCTTTGATCTGAGTGTTGACCAAATACACATTTGTGACTGTCGTTAGACTTTAACAGTTCTCAAGATACGGTTAACGGATTATTCGAAAACTGGATTGGTTTACATAAGGAAAACAATACCTAAGTAATATTTTTATTGAGGAGTTACCAAGTACTCGTATCTTCAATTTGCATTGGCCCAGCCGCCGTTTTGTTGAAGATGAGAACAGTACCACATCAAAAGGAGGATTAAAATGATGATATTTGAATGCCAAGACTTTGTGTCACAATGTCTTTGAATTAATCAATTGACTGCTGAAGCATGATTTCAATGTAATAAATTTATCAATTTCAGGCCTATTTTGGAAACAATAATGCTATTATCATAATCACGTGATTGAAAATACTGTTCATTCGTGCGTATTCTGTAAAAAAAAATGTTATGATTGTGTGTTCTGTATGGTAATGTGTTACACCATCAACAAAATGTTAAAGAGCAGGATTTTTGAAGTTGTTGTTATAGATCATATTATCACAATAAAATAATTGAATAATAATTATGTTGTTTGGTTTTTACATGGTGCCCCAATTACGTGCGTTAGTTTTTTTATAGAGGATAGCAAACGAATATACCGCGGTACTAGATACTGATCCTCATAATTCATATTATATTCTGTAAAGGCGTTATTATTGCGCAGCACTGTTGCCTGCTGCTGTACCAGACCGGTAGTTATGTGTCACATAACAACATAAAAATACAAATTACAACAACAAAATGTATTTAGAGATTTCTTACATAAATAACTTCATTTAAAAGAACTTGTACGCGTTATTCACTCATGATCTTCGTTCATTACACGGATTGTTCTAGTGAGAGGTGTTTTGATCAGTATGTTGGGCCTGACCACCGGACGCAGCAAGCGGTGGCGCGTGCCGCCTCCACCACACAGCTCCCTCAGCATCACTCCCGGGCTATGTGCTTCTCTACGCAGTAGCTTTACACAGCACCAGTGAAAGTAAATTCCGTGCGCATCCTGAGCTTGTCGTCAATATCCAGCGTGAGGACCAAACAGATTTCACCAGAAGCGTTCGCTCCACTCATCCTCGGTCAAGATATGATGCACGTCCTCGATTATTCCACATTTCTCACAATACTGAACAGCTAATTTGTAAACTGTATTAGTTTTTAAATAGGCATGACAGTGTCACTGTGGCACTGTCAAGTCTCGGATTCGCCTCGGAAACGCCTCGCTAACGCTTCGCTTCGGAATCGCTCTATGTTTGACGTCGTGCATACAAAGCCAGCCATAACTAATAGTTCGGCAACGCTTCGCAAACGCCTTCGCCACGCCTCGCCGAGTTGTAATATCGCCAACGCCTTCGGATCGCTAACGCTATCGCATCGCTTTCGCGTTTCTATGTGACTGGATTCAAACAATTCCATACATTACAAATGAAAACGCTTCGCTTCGCTTTCGGCACGCCTCTCTGTTTGACAATAGCTTTAACGCGTCTAGCGGCTAGACGCGTTACCAGCGCGTGTTTGTACAATGTACAGCTTAAGTCATTTTTTTATATACTTCAAAACAGATCCAAAAAATAAAAAGCATTACCTAACCAATTTTCATGGAAAATATTTTTCCTTTTAACAAAAGTGCTCATCCTTCTAGAACAGAAAGAAATTAAGGAAAGCCCACAATTTACCTCAACAAGGTACCCGTTGTTCTCGCGATCCATCACACTGATCGTTATCTACTCCAAGAGTTACAAAAAAACAAATTGGATAAGTTTCTCATTCCGTCGCCTTACCTCACGAAGTTCACGAATGAACCACGAACGATGAATGTTTACTGACGAGCGCCTCTTTACGTAATCCGATGTAATATCGATGAAGGAAAATAATGTTGAGAAAATATTAGTACAAGTTGTATTAGGATGATAGATGGGGCAGAAAATGCCATTAGGTCTTACCTAAATATTTGGGCCTCGCCGTCCGATTAAGGACCATTATATGTATAAGCACCCGGGTCCACGGCGCGCCCTATTCTCGGGCGCCTCTATGAGCTGTTAAACTGACGAAGCCAATACCCAAACGCTTCGGGGGAATGTCTAAGCAGGATATCGTGGCCCTGGAACACAATGGGTAACTGACTGCTAGAGTATTCCGGTTACTAAACTTTTCCTCTATAAACAGTTTATTAACTTTTTAACATTTATAAAACTGATTTTGACTGAAAAATGTCTCACCTTTTTCGTTATATTCTGACTGTCGATCATTTTTTTTATGACATCTTCAATCTTAAACATCGAATCGTTTGAAAATGACATCCTCTACATAAAAAGTAACAAATTAATCCCTTGCCACTGGAAATGCTTTTAAAGGAAAATTGATTGATGCGGAAAAACATTTCCACTGACAACAATTTTATAAATAGACGCCACGTGTAAGCTCGTATGGCTGTTTCGTAACATCAAGTCAATCAAAGTCAAAGGTAATTGGGTATTTTTCCGGGAAAGTCTTTTTTTTTAATAGCCCTACGCTTAGAAGTTCCTCCAGTATCGTGGGTGCGTTTAAAAACAGAAATACATATTCATTAACACCCAGACCAGCAGGGCTATTGGCTAACATGATAGTCACTGACCTGTTATGAGGCTAAGTTAAGGAGTGGAGTGCCTCAAGAGCGTTAGAATAGTTGATTTTAGGGAACATTTATATTTACCAGTTTCATTTCAAATGCAAAAACCAATACGAAATTTACCTTTTGACAGCTATTTGATTATCACCACACAGACACCGAGGTACGCAATAGCCCCGGAACAACTCATTGTAAGTCATACAAAAATGAGTTCGGTGCGGGTACCGAACCCGTGACATGTTGCACAGCAGTCGAACGCTCAACCACTGCGCCAATCGTGTTGATTACAGGCTACACTGTTTTACATCTTCTTTTTCGATAATTTTTCAACTGGTCGTGGATGGCTATAACCGAAAAGTAGTCTCGAGGCCGAATTTGCCGAAAACTAAAACTGCATCATTGAATTTTAGAAAAATCTATAATCCTGGTCAGGAATCAAACTAGCTGATTTTGATAAATTATCCTGTATTATTATTACCATTCGATAGTGTCGCTAATAATGATCACATTTTGAGAAGTAATGATATACGGCAAACTTAAGGAAATAGGCTGGCTGAAAGTTTCGCGTGTAATAGTCATAGCAATAAAAAAATAAAAAGGAATTACATTAAAATGAAGTCTTTTATAGTAATCGAAAATAAAATCTTAACTTTCTAAAAAATTACGAAAATTACTACCTGTACCTACCACAGCCAGCCGTAACGAAGCCCTAGGCGATCATATTACATTTGATTGGGTACATTTATAATGGCGTGGTTCTCGTTTAGAGGATAACCCCTTCGATCCCCGGGGGTGTCATAAAGTTACTAATGAGTTGGCAGCTGTGTCGTTTGAATGGGACAAGCAGTAGTGACCACCTGTTAAGTAATTAAAGCAGTTATGAATTGGCTGATATAAAATTATGCGGAGCAAACGAATGAAAATCATAGATGCTGCATTAGGACATGCGTAGTTGCAAAACAAAAGGTCTTTTTAACCGACTTCAGAAAACAGGAAGAGATTCTGATTTCGTCGGAATCTTTTTTTATGTTTCCCATATTTTTCGATAACGCCTAGACCGATTTCAAAAATTCTTCTCTTGCTTGAAAGGCCTTCATTTCGAATTTACAGATGGTCCCATGGTAATCAGGTCAGGATCTGATGATTTTAGAGATGTCGAGGGAACTCATTAATGAATTACTGCAAGTCAACGGCAATTGCTGCTATCACATATCTACGAATACGCATTGTTGTCACAAGACAAAATTTTACGCCTGTACCTGTACCTACTAAAAAGGATAAAATTAAAATAAAGTTTAAGTTAAGTTTAAGTTTTTTTACTGTCAGTAAGTTACTTTTGTTTTTACTTCACCTGTCAGTCGTATTCAAATAATAATTTCATCCGGGTACAAAACGTAATTCAAATAGAACCACTTTTTCTATACTGCCACTTTTTCCAAATAAATCTCAAACCAAAATTCCATCTCACAATAAAACTCAGACATGGACCCCAAAGTCCCCCGATCATCTAAAGCTTGTAGTGGTGCCCCTAAATATAATGAGCCAGTGAAATGAATGGCGGGGGTGAATCGATTGCGTCGCGGTTGCCTAGCAACGTGGGAGGCGTCGTGACGTCCGCGTCGGATTGCCGACGCGTGAGTGCAGGGTTAGAATTGTTATTGCTTTAATTATGAAGCTGTGTGGTGTTAAAATTAAGTTTTTTTTTATATTTGCAAATTTTGCCCCATACTAGGAATTTCGTTTGCAAACATTTTTGAAATCATATACCTAGTATACAAATGCCCAAATCCGGAACAAAGTAAAAGGTTTAAATAAGTACTTAGAAAAATGCTCCTAGCACCCAGTATTTACAAAAAACTGAACGATTTGGGAATTCTTCATAATTAACGTTGATAATATGAATTATGAATGATCAAAGTAACTTACATAATGTGACTGATATTTTCTAGTAATATTCTTCATTAGTTCATCTTTAATGAACAGACGAACAACCGTCTCTGTTTTGAATCAGAATCCGTTTCTCTTAAACTGGAAAAAGTTTTAAGGTAATTTTAATAAGGTCCTTTATTCAATGACACCCAAAAGTATGCGAAGATTTTCCCATTTGTGAAAACTGACCCCAAAATACTTAGTTTTGGCAAAACAAAAGCCAAAAACAACTGCATCGGAATTACGCCTCAAACAAACACTTGATAAAGTTTAGTTTACCGTGCACGTTAATTTTAATAGCAAGCTATATACGGAGAGCAAAGTAAGCCGAACAAAATATCCCGAGTTATGTGATATATGGCGAGCAATCGACGGTACGATCCGTTTGCGGGCGGCCTAACGTACTGGCTAGGCCTGACTTCGATATCCTGAATGTAAGGTCCATGTTATAAACGAATACATTTTTGTTAAATGGGCGAAATATGTAGTTTAGTTTTGGAAAGACGTTTCATTACAGAAAAACGAGAGCGTTTTACCAAAGCATGCTATGGAGCGTGCATCGCTAAAGCGAGCAATAAGGACGTTAAATTTGCTTCGAGTTTTGCTGAACCGACCGTCTGTCATTTTCATGAAAAATATTTTTATCGAGCATCGATTATAGAGCTTTCGCTAAACAATTAGGAAAATGTTCGTGTCGCGTGTGTCTCTATGCTTGTCTCTGTCCATTGTGCAAAAAGGGCACTCAAAAAGGGCAATTTAAAAAAGGCGAATACTCAACATTCTGTCACTGTGAATGCTCAAGTTTATCAGCACCTGAATACGCTATTCGCTCATAACTTGTTTCAAAAGAGTGTATCTCACCGATTATCCGCGGCGGGCAGTCCCGGGGGCACTGCATATAGCAATTGATGGGCCAATCAGCGGCTAATAACTCGAATTCATAGTGCTATTGTAAAGTTATTTATTATGAATGGCTGTGCCTGATTAATGAATGCGCTGACAGATGGGAATGTGATCTAACGGTGCTAGGCAGTGTTGTATTTGTTAGATGCAAATTAGATGGGGAAAAGGGTCGTAATGTTGAGTTGAATGAGAGAAGTTGAAGATGAGCCTTTTCAATAATATATGTGCAATGAAAGCAGTAGATAAAAACTGGATCGGATCCCCGTATACCTATTATTTTCTATTTTTGTCTGATCCATCGTGCTGTATACGAGTATCATTTATTTCGGTACACTAAATAAAACATCTAAAATAAATCTTTTTGACACTTCGAAACCTATCAATTGTTTATTGCAATTCAAAATCAAACTTAATTAAAAAAAAAACATCTCGGTTTCTCAACGAGTCGCCGCCGTTCGAATTTCGAAGCTTTGATATTGCTAAAAGAATCAATCGAGCTGATGTTCGATTGATAGCTCACTTGGGTGGAGTGATGACGAATAAAATAAAGCTAATAAAACTCTTTCCTCCTACGTAAAAGACCATTTACCCTGCGCTGGTGGATATTATTATAATAATTCAGAGCTTTTACTAACAGAATTTAAATATAGTTCGCAACTAAAGTGAGAACCAAGTAGATGACAGGACAAAGCAATTTAATCGCCTGTTAGCGCGAGTTTCTACGTAAAATCTGTATCCGTTCACATAAAATCTAATATTATTTCTGAAACTAATAACTTTACTACGATATTATAACTACACGGGTGCAAAAGCGACATTTAAAAATAAAAGCTACTCGGCGAGATGGGCAGACAACATTGTTGCCACTGTGGGAGTATCCTGGATGAGGCTGGCGCAAGACCATAGAGCTTGGCACAAGCAAAGAGAGGCCTTAGATAGATGGTGATGGTGATGGATGATGATGATGATGATGAACCAAACTGAATGAAAATTTATGGGACTTAATGGCAGGTATATTGCATCGAATAAAAAAATAAACACACAAATCGGACAACAAACTTCAATAGCCATTTACGTTCAAGGGTCACTGTTACCTGATGAGACAGTCCCGCGACCCCGGCAGGCATTCGTCCGTACTTGTTTGGAAGAATTCTTATAATGTTGTAATAATTAGACTTGTTTATTATTTATTTATTAAAGAACCGGGTATTCTTTCCTTTTATATGAATATAACTAACAAGCTCTTGTTTTTTTCGGAAGCGATAATTAGGAACCCGCATAGCAACGTAGCAGGAAAATGTATACAAAAAATAATATAAGCCCTCTTATTTATAAACAAAAAGAAAAAATAATTCAATTCAGGATTAAGTGTTTTATGGGGAAAATTACCATGGAAATCACATTTTGATGTACAAACGGAAACTTAGCATCATCGCCATCTTCTTTCTTATTAATTAACTTTTTTGTCTTTTTTTAAAACGTTGCCCCACACTACGAATTTCTTCCTGTATTGTAGATGCGTTTACAAACAAGGAAACTTACATACACAAACACCCAAACCCGAAACAATTACTTACATCATACAAATATTTGTTTGGTGCAGGGAGCGAACCCGCGACACACTGATAGCAGTCGATTGCTCAGCCACTGCGCGTGCACGTTAGGGCTTGCCTGTCCGTTATGCATGCAAGGTTAAAACCATCATGCAAACCCTAACGTGTATGGCCTCCATCACACTAAACATAGATTTATTATTAGACACTTACCTACAAAAATAACGAGTAAACATCAAACTGTAGTTCAAAGGTAAACATTTCATTCACTATTAACAAAGTTCACTTTAACGTAATACAAAGCGACAGTAATGTGTGCATTATTTTATGATCTTCCTACGCACCAGGTGACGTTCATCTTCAAACACCCACATAATTTAGAAATACGTCTAGTGTATGCCCACATTTTGATAAAACTAGAGCTAGGATTTTTTCTATTTATATCTTAAAATACTTAGCTCTGAACTTTGATTTAGGAAAAGTCTACAATATTTTTTTATGTTTGGACCAATTTTCAGCAAACTGTAGACGTAATATTGTAGCGAACATAACAAAGGTGCCAACAAGAAGACAACTAGTGCCATCTATGGAGCAATAGAAGAACTGAAAAATAAAGAATCCGACACATCGCGCAATTTTTTCGTTTCGCGCGTTCTCTGCTAGTTCAAAACATAATCAGCCTTACTACAAAAACTTAAACATCTGTTGAACACTTGTCTAAAAAAAGTGTGACTGCAAAACGGACCTTATTTCAACGTCATAATCTGACATTGTTTTAGACAAGTGTTCAACAGACGTTTAAATTTTTTTGTGGTACCACGGAATATGTATTAATTATTATTGTTTTATATGTATGAGGAGCTCGTGGCTAAATAATTACAGCCGCACAGGCCGATCTTCCGGGTAATGCCGCGCTTGCCAAGGTTGGTCTGTGGATGGGTGACCATCTGTCATAGCGAGTTTCCTCCGTGCCTCGGAAAGCACGTAAAGCCGTTGGTCCCGGCTGTCATTTGTAGATCTTTGACAGTTGTTACTGCTAGTCAGAAGCTCTAAAGTCTGACAACTAGTCTTACCATGGGGTATCGTATTACCCAGTTACTGGGTTGTGGAGGTCTGACAGGCAGTCGCTTCATGTAAAATACTGATATTCAGCTGCATCTGGTTCGACTGGAAGTCGACCCCAATATAGTTGGGAAAAGGCAGGTAGATGATGACCACGGAATATGTATGGTCGGCAACGGTTGGCGCGGTGGCTGAGTAACCGACTGGTGCATCGTGTCGCAGGTTGAATCCCCGCACGTATCTACTTTTTAATTGCACTGTTTGACCTTCAGTTGAAAAAAACGTAATCAATGCTGTTACCTAAGCTGTGCTGGTACACTAGCTAGACCAACTGCATAACTTTTACATGCCAGAAGACAAATGCATGCAGAAGACAATGCATCAATAACAGAAATTGTGTCAATACAGTTTTAAAGTCAAAATACTATGATTGTTTCCTGATACGAGTAGGTACTTCAAGATTATGTTGTAGTTGCAGACCTGTGAGTTCGATATTAATTTTAGCTTGATAATGGACAACGAAGTGATACTTTATGGATCTGTTGTTTTTTTACACGCAAATCTGTATTGGCAATTCGTCCCTTAGCTTACAACACCGCTCAAGTCGAAAATTGGCGGTTTTTACATTTGAATGCCTTTAGATAGAGTTGCTCATTGCGCGTCTAACCATTGGTCACATGATATAGATTTCAGCCAATCAGAACCCGTAATTTGAATAGTAGTGACAGCGCGCAAGTCGGTTGGCCTCGCAACACCGCACAAGTCGTTAATTTGTCATACTTTTCTCGTACAAGTACCTCGCGCTCCGTGATTTTTTTATTTTTATGTGAGTTTTATCGCTGAAAGTTCTATGCAAGAAGTTTTAAAAGAAGATTGATAGGTAAGCTATATAATAAAGTAATGTGAATCGATTTACGCTTATTAATATAGAAAGAAATGATACCTAAAAAAATATCTTCACTTACTTAAGCGGTGTTTACTAACTAACTTTTTTTAACTTAGGCGGTGTTTCAAAATGTATTTCATTTCTTTTAGGAAACTAAATACAATAACCTATGTTTTCACGTTTTTTATTTATTCTTGAAATATTTCTTAATAAACAATTCTTTGAAAATCATCTATTAATGCCTTATTCCCTAACATTTCCGCAAACAACACCGCCTTAATCCAATAAAATAGTCAGTCAACACAGCTCAAGTCATAAAATACAAGTTAAAATAATGTAAATCGTCATAATAAGTATAAATAATTATTTCTGAACCGCTAACTAGAGTATTTATTAAGTAATAACAGAAAAAATCCACCGATTTTTTTAAATAGACAGTTTTTTTCGTCTCCTATAAAGTTGATAAAAATTACTTATGCGGTGTTGTAAGCTAAGGGACGAATTGTGCTTAGTTTAAATATTGTTGGCTCTACACAAATCTCAGCACTAGATACAATTCCATAAATTAACTCTTTCTGCAATGGTCTTAAATAACTGATAACCGAACCTATTATCAGCAGTCGAACCCAGCCCATTCACTGCTCCATAAATCAGCATTCTACAACTATTGTCCCTATATCCCCTAATTACTTCAAAATATTCTACGTCTGTCCGTCTGTACCGATAATTAGTTGTCAAAAGTGGCAATAATGGGGCAATGGCGTAAGATCCGATCGCGTTTGCGATACCAAGCGATTGTATCGGTATATCCGTATAAACGTATAGGTAAATATCGGGCTGTATTTGCAAGTGTTGAGTTGTTATTTATTACAGCTTTTGATAACTGCAATTACATAAGGATAAAAATCGTATCAAGCGTTTTTTGAGTTGGAAAATCATGAAATTAGTGGCTGCATGGAGCAGAAAGGACTGTCAGACTGAACTGATTAAAAATCAGTTTCTTCAGTTACCCTTTGCGTTCCACGGCCGCGATAATCTTTTAAGACAATCCCGTGATTCCAGCAGGCACTTGGCTATATCGGGGCCCGTCAATTTTCTGACAACTCCTTGAGGTTGTGGTGTTCCACGCCTCAAAGTGTTGTCAGCAAACTGACGGGGCTTCCATAGGGCCTAACGTCTGCTTGGGACCTTCTGTAACGGGTTGGACTTATAGTCACTAAGAGTCTGACGGTGCCTTCCTCGTCATCCAAGGCGAGAGAATCCGTTTGATGATTTTTACCACCCAAAAAATGGGAACGTTCTAGAATAGCACTACTGCTGTACTCCTGCTAATTTAAAGTCGTTCAAAATGCGCATAGCAATAAAACAAACTAGAACTTCAAGTCTCATCAAAACCTTCTCAATTTCTCAGCAAATTCTTAATCCAATACTTAAATATAATCAATCTGGAATGTGTATTCAGCGTGGAAGTTTGTTGGAGATACTTCCGATGCCTCGCAGAACTTCCTAACTTCGTCCGGCCAGTTATGAATGGGAGTCGGCTTAAAGCTGATTAATATACCGACTTCTTCTTAGGATAGTTTTAATCCCTGGGATAGAAAGGACGACTAGGGTTTTTGAAATAACTATTGTATTTATTGATTATTCTCAATTAACAGATTATAACAGAATATGTACAATTGTAAAAGGAATAGAATTAAACTAAAATAAAATATATACCATGGGAAAATACAAAAGTTAGATGGCGTTAAAGAATCCTACGTGTAAAGTGCCGAACGCAGCTGCAGCATTGCCACGTTGGATAACAACTTTATGTGTATGCCAGACTTGTCTGAATAATAATATTTTTTACGCGATATTTTGGTAACTATAACTTTTTTTTTACTTTTCTCAAACATTTTGACTGAATTGCTAAAAAAACTAAACCTACTTGTAGTCGGCGAGTTAAAAATCGGCGCATTGTTTTTTACGTGGTAGTTTCTTCCAATGAGTCCTCCCCACCCAGGACGGGAGGGACTGTCAGACTTGCATTGAATAAAATCCACGGTGTCCTTGATAAGACAGTCCCGCGGGCGCATTTACTTTACGTTTACGTCACTCACTCGTACTAACGCCTCCATTCTCTATACGTATTACTAATACATCTTTCAGAAGTTTTGTTCTTCCGCAGTTTGATTAGGAAGGTGTAGGTATAATCTCTCACGCAGTGATCGTTGTATCATTCAGATCCAGCCTGTCTCTTGCTGTCCTCCCTCAGTGACGCTTTAAGCCGAGGTTCCTTACACCACACAGTAGGTGTCCTTAGTCAACGGTTACACGCTCAGTCTGGCGTCAGTTCAGTCCATCAGTCTGGTCCGGCTAAGACTGATGCCAGAATGATGGATGAAAAATACGGTTAATTTTTGTCATTCTGGACCATCAGTCCGTCAGTCAACCGGTTAGACGATAATTCTCCCGTCATTCTGAGCAGACTGATGGACCAGACTGACGCCAGACTGAGCGTGTAACCGTTGACTTAGCGTGTGGTCAGTTAATTTGTATTATTTTAGTTGTAAGCCTCTGACTGGAGGCCTTAGAAAAGTCCGGTAACACATTCACTGCGTTACGGCAAGTATTTGGCCGTATTTGACTCTCAGCCAGTGCGGTAGCTCGTTGTCCTTGTTTTGCGTACTGTGCGGGGGCAATTTATCTAAATTCCCTTGCGCGTAGGAATGAGATAGTGATATTTTCAATATTGTTGCTTTTAATATAATAATATTATATACTAACAATATACGGCAAAATATTTGCCGTAACGCACAGTAAGATAATTATTTTCATTCAGTGCGGTACGGCGAATATCTTGCCGTACCCCCCCAACCCCGCACCACACTGCATGCGTCCGCGCGGCGGTTCAGTGTACGCTAGTGCTGGCCGTAAGCAAGATGTAACAATATTTTTTATGAAAAATATTACGCGGTTCTGCTACAATGAGACGTTCACGTAAAAAACTGGATTTGAGTAAAGGGGTTAAATATGAAGGTGCACAAGCAAGAAACAAAGTTCTGCAGTGTAGTAGTAGCTCGGGTGAGACACATAATTTTCAAAAATCGAGTCTGTCATCAAGAAAGATACAAGTGATTGAAAGTGTTTCTATAAACAAAGGGAGTCAAAAGGAGGTGAACTCAATTTTTGTAAGTCCGTCAACTAAAAAAGAATTTCTTGTTTTGAATGAAACATCAACACAAAAAAATAAATACAATGATCCAGATCAAATATCTTTGGACGACATTTCCGTAAGCAACTTAAACTATCGACTATCATTTCAGAAGTAAACCCCATCCCTAGCATTTTTTCACTTCTACGCTGTACGGCATATATATTGCCGCGAATGAAAGATTTTGAAAAATCTCTGTATCTTTCAAAGTATAACAGAGAACCCAGGGCGACTGCAGCTAGGTATATACAAGGATATAGTCTATCGATTTGTTGATAAAAACCATTGATATAGGCGGTTTCCACGTCTGTATAGGCTTTGAAAGTCAGGTTCTGGTACGGCAAAATAGAAGCCGTAACGCATATCAGGAAACATAGATACGGGCAGCATTTGTCTCGTATCGCACTAGTAGAAAGTTTAGATTTAACGGTGCCGCAGTGAATGTGTTAAGAAGCTCACAACCACTTCTAAGTTGACACGCGAGATGCCAATAAAAAAAAGCAGTGATCGTTGTGCAGAACAGCCACATATCGTTAAATAAGCCCTAGGGACAATCGGTACGTCGAAACCTTGCTAGCCGTCATTGTGTAGACCCCATTAGAATAGCTAGACAGACCTACAGTTTCCCTAACACCATCACAAACATCCACCATTAGGGCCTGCCCAAATAAGGTGCAACGGTAAAGAGAAACGGGACCCGATTTTATAAAAATACTTATGTACTTGCGCTTTAACTGACTGCGCGATTTTCAGAAAAGTTTTTGTTACATTCTGGAGAAAGACTGACGTCATCCCCATGCGCATTTTTAACCAACTTCAAAAATAAAAGAGTTATTGCTATCGCGTTAAATATCTGAACATAATCTGAATATCTGAAAAAAGGCAAAATAAAAAACAAAAATATTATTTCTTTCGGAATCGGAACGGTGAAAAAAGTCAAACAATAATGAAGAAAACAAAGCTACCATTTTTGTTTTTTGAAGTAGGTAGGTTGAACTCGTTTGGCTGTAAGGCACATTCTTTGTAACTTTTGATTACCTACAATAGCCCAGGCTAAATTATAACTATACAGGTCAAACTAAACTAGATATTCACTGGATTCTGGGATCACCACACTTTACGTGACTTTACTGAAGTTTCACGACAATATGACATTTTTACGCGCGCGGAGAATACCGTCTCCGGCTACGGTTTTTGAGTACGAACTGTTAGTTTTTCGCTGCGCTGGCAGATGGCGCGTGTGATGCGTTTATTGTTCTTGTCTCGTAATTCCAAATTCAAAAAAGCTATTTGAATTTGGAATTGCTTCGCCATAGAGTAGGTACATGTATATAATAGTGGGGCTTCGCCATGTCGGTGGCTATTCAACAAAGTGTAAATAAACTTCCTAAAAAAAAAGGTTGTTAGCTATTCAAGGAATGTAGGTACTATATTAAAATCTGATGAACAAAGATTAATAATTTCCATTGCTTATGTAATAGGTATAATAAGTCACGTAATAAATATAACAAAGTTTATCTTAAGACATCCTGATCCAAAGCTAAAATTACCCAGATATGAAAAACCATACTTCCCTATACATTATAAAGATACTACAGCTCTTATTACACTGGACATCTAGACACCCAGTTAAGATAGACCTATGATGCTGTAAGTAATGTACCAAATGTAAGGTCAAGTAAAGTAAATTATTATTTATGAAACTATCAAGTCCCAGCATCTCATCGCCAATGGACCGTGAAGATGCGTAGATCCTCTCAGATAAGTGAACATTGTGCACAAGTTATGAGATTATATTTATTATGCATATATCTATGGCTATTTTTATGCTCCATACATAAAAAAGAACTAAGAAAATTTCTCTGTCTGACTTTCTGTTCGTGCGTTACGTTTTCACACCTCAAACGGGTAATAGCTCGCTGTCCGATCAGGGACCATTCCCGGGTCGACGCGACGGCGCGGCGCGCGCCTCTAAGAGCTGTCAGTAAATGAGTAAACTGACGGCGCGAAAATAGGGCGAAACTACCGGTGACCCTAGAACGTAAATGGCAATTGAAGGAACTCAGTGTATAAGGTCAGAGAGTCTAATAGTCCCTTTTGCTCCACCCAGGGCGGGAGGACTCATGAGATGAGTATTCTACCAAAAATAATAATTAGCTTTTAATAAAGCTGAAGAATTTGTTTCGTTGAACGTGCTAACCACAAATAAGATACGCGCGATAAATTGAACAAAATACTTTTTCACCTCACACGCTCGGAAAGATTCTATTTCTAATTCAAAATCTGAGCGCAAAACTCCATTTTGTGCTCTAGAGCACAAAGTGTTGTTTAAAATTCGAACACGTCTTGTATTCAATTGTTTTCTACTTTTCTGCACTGGCAGGCGGTCCGTCCCCACTTCATTTCCTCGCTGTGTGAGGTGAAAAGTTGTGTGTTTCACTCGGCAGCAAAGTTTTTCTGCGTCTCGTACCTTTGAAAACTTCGCATCGCTCAGGATTCTATATTTGAACCGCTCGTTTCTCTCGCGGTTCAATCTTAGAATCCTTCGCTAGCTCAGTTTTCAATTCAAGTACTCGCGCCAAAAATCAACTTTGCAGCCTTGCATAACAAATAACTATTTCACCTCACACGCTCGGAAAGATTCTATTTCTGATTCAAAATCTGAGCACAAAACTCCATTTTGTGCTCTAGAGCACAAAGTATTGTTTAAAATTCGAACACGTCTTGTATTCAATTGTTTTCTTCACTGACAGGCGAGCCGCCCCCACTGCATTTCCTCGCTGTGTGAGGTGAAAAGTTGTGTGTTGCACTCGGCAGCAAAGTTTTTCTGCGTCTCGTACCTTTGAAAACTTCGCATCGCTCAGGATTCTATATTTGAACCGCTCGTTTCTCTCGCGGTTCAATCTTAGAATCCTTCGCTCGCTCAGTTTTCAATTCAAGTACTCGCGCCAAAAATCAACTTTGCAGCCTTGCATAACAAATAACTATTGTGTTGAATAGCCCATTTATAGAGGAAAGCTGTATGCTATATAACATCACGCTATCACCATTAGGGTCATGTCTGCCGCAGAACTGACGATAGGTGGAGTAGGAAGGTTCTCGAATGGCGACCGCGTGTAGGTAAGCGTAGGGTGGGACGTCACCGGCAAGGACCGATGACTTGAAGAAGGTGGCTGGCAGTGGCTGGATGAAAAAGCAGGAGATCGTGCGCTGTGGCGCTCCCTGGGAGAGACCTATGTCCAGCAGTGGACTGCAATAGGCTGATGATGATGATGACCAATAAGAGCCGACCAGTTGAGATGAAACTTCGGGGAAATTAATATATTTTCCCAGTATGTAGTTATTATCTTTTGGAATCAATACCGACCGCTTTATGGGCGAAACCGCGTAACAGAGCTAATGCAGAATATGATTGACCTAAGTAAGCATAAATGTACAGAAACATGAATAATAAAAATAAAATGGTATTTTATTGTGTCTTTTGCATTTATTTTCATTGCTTCAATAAATATATGTTTGTTGAGGCAAGTTGTAGTATAATATTGTTGATAGCTTATGTAACGAACCTATTTTTGTGTTTACTTTAGGTAATTTTCTATCGCCACTCTTCAGTAAAAGGGAAAATTCGTAACTTCTGACTAAACTAATAACAAAATATTATGAATTCCACACGGTCGCAAAACTGCTAAATAGTGAGAACTGAACAAATTACAATTATGCATCATCTGCCTAGCCTTTTCTCAACTACGTCATAGAATATAATAGTACTGACTACGTTGGGGTCGGGTTTCAGTTGAAACAGAGTGAGTATGTGAGTATCAGTATTTTCCCACGTTTTTATACATTACATGAAACGATTGCCTATCTGACCTTCACAACACAGTAACTGGGTAATACGATACCCCTTGGTAAGACTGGTTGTCAGACTTTTGAGCTTCTGACTAAAAACAGTAACGTCGACTGACTCAAAGATCTACAAATAGCTTGACGTGCTTTCCGAGGCACAAAGGAAACTCGCTATAATTATGTTGGTCATCTCAACATGGTTATGTTTTCAACCATTGCTCCTCGGCTCCTAATACGGGTCATAGCGTGATGTTTTATAGCCTATTTCTCCTGTATCGTAGGTTCGTTTAGCGATGCATCCGATACCGATACCGATATATCGGCGATGCATCCGATACCGATACCGATATATCGGCGATGCATCCGATACCGATACCGATATATCGGCGATACTTCGAGTTAGCCGATATATCTATCGGTAATATAGTGTAAACGAGCGTGTTGTCCCGTCTACATATTTCGTTGCAAACGAGGCACGAGCTATGCCCGGGGAAACCTTTGCCAAGCAATTCGCCTTTCTTCGCAAAAAATAAGATTACTTTGTTTTTTAAACAAAAACCTTATTAATGTTAATTTTAATAGGTAACTAAAATATATACTTACCTAATTATCTATTATCAACCTATGTAATTACTTTTAAATATAAAAAAAAAATCTGACTTGTGATTTATTTATTTTATCTTAAACTTTTAATTCACAATAAGCGTATTGGTATCGGTATCGGTATCGCCGATATTTTTATAAGAGTACTTATCGGTATCGGTATCGTATCAGAGAAAAAGCGTATCGATGCATCCTTAGTTCGTTTACAAACATAGAAACTCACACAAACACCCAAACCCGGATCAATTACTTGCGGAACATACCTACAAATATTTGTAACGTGCGGGGATTGAACCCGCGACACGTTGCACAGCAGTTGATCGCTCAGCCACTGCGCCAATCGTGTTGTCTATAAGTAATAATATTAGTAGGATAGATAATAAAAACACCTAACTCCACAGACATTACCAATAAACATATCTAAAAGAAACACGACATAACACTCGTTCCAATAACAGCTACACAGCATTAGCGGACACCTACTACCCAAGTATCAAGTAGCAACTTTCATGGTAAACACAGAGCCCTGACAAAGCGTAATGCTACACTGGAACTAAGGCACGTACAGTAGCCAGACCGGCCGTAGTTTGTACAGCTAATGATTTTAGGTTCATTATTGAAGAAGATAAAAGGGAATTATTAGGGTGTGTAGTTTTTGCGAATCAGTTGTTTCGCCAAAATGATTTTGTCAAACAATACCTAAATAAATTCTAGCAACGATGATAATTTATATTTTTTCATGTACTGACATGGATATTAGGTACAGGCGCCAGCAGGTCAACCTACCTCAATCTGTCAAATTTCTTTAAGAAATAGATTTTCAGCCTTATCACAATAGTGGAAGGTTAACGTTTGATAGGCAAAATTTGAAAGATTTGGATTGTTTGGCTGTACATTACATCGCGCAAAAAGCATTGTTTTGTTCCCGAGAAAAATAACAATAACTTTCATATGATATTAAATAGCGCCAAAAATACGATCTGAACTGATTGTCATACTGTAAAGAAGCCGCGGACAAGAGGTAAAATAGCTACTAATAAAAACAAATAAATTAACATCTGGGAACAAGTTACCATTATCTGTTTTGAAAGATTTTCATGAATGTTCCCGGAAAATAGAGACGTAATTCTATAACTTTGACAGAATGTTACAGCGTCGTAAAATCCTCGTAAATTACTGTTAAACTGTAGTAACAAAACTTAATTTATGACTTTATGGGTTTCCTATCAGAAGATACGGCCATAAACCACAGTCATCGATCATTCCAATCAAGTTTAACGGTACCCTAAAAAGTAATTGGCGGATTTTGTATCTGACAATGAAGCACACGTAGCTGAATCTAATAAAAAGATCACCAATACAGTTAAAAACTTGACATAGGTAAAACACCAAAAGGAAAATGTTAAAAAGAAAAAATACACAGGAAATACGTGGGAAATACAAAAACGAACAGCGAGAAAAACCACAGTAAATACAAAAACACACAAAGGAAACATAAAATGTAAAAAAACACACACACAGTGAATATAAATACACAGAAAAAAAAAACAGAAAATAACAAAACACATTACATACAAAAACACACAAAAGTGACAAAAAATAAAAAAGAGAAAAACACAGTAAATACAAAGACACACAAGGGAAAGGTAAAATGTCCAAAGTAACACATAGTAATTTTAGAATACACAAAACAAAAAAAGAAACAAACACAAAAAGAATACAACAAAATAATCTCATAGATGTCTTCAATTTAGCTCGTTATGCTATCCATCATCCTGGAAGTCTTCTTGCTAGTAGAACAGTCCAGGTCGAGACTTCCACTACGTCACATCACACGTTGTACCACCAAGACCACGTGACTGTGAGGTAATGGCCATTTCAACCCTGAACCTCTTCTTTCTTCTGAACTTGAGGTCTGTTGTTATTCTTGATGGATCATAACAATAAAAGCACTGTTAACGAAAACGTGCATAGAACTCAAGTAGTATCTCAGTGAAGATCTTTCGCGATTACGTGCATCGAAGTGTTAGACTTCGCAGAGCAAATTTTGTAGCATTGAATTAGCATTTATCGATATTGTCTGTTCTATATTCTGTATTCTATATTCTGCGATGATTTATTATGTATTTTGTCAAAATAATATAATTTTTAAATTAATCTAAGTACTTAAGGCGAAACAAGTCAACATTTTTTCCATAGAAACTTCGTTGGGGTTTTACTCCACTATTTGACAAGGTACATCCAAAGTTAAACATGGTATCGTTTTGTCTCATTATAAATTTTGTCGGTACGGAAGCAGAATTGTAAAATATGGAACCATTAAAAAGTTACGAGCTTCTAAAGATTCGTTTTTTTTGCTAATTTTAACACAACTTTGGGTGTAAATTAGAAGCTAAAGAAGCATCAGATTTCCAAAACGAAGTCCGTACTGACACAGCAAATTTATCGAAGAATTTAATAAATTTTATTTGAAATTAATTGGTGCAATGGTTTTTTCATAAAACCCCTTCTTCCAAAGGCTTTTTCGTATTTTTTCACGCGCGCCTTTTGCTCTGAATGATCGTGCATCTCACTGAATAATGTTTTCCCCTGTTTTCTCCACGGGGGGATGACCCTCGCGCACACATGAACAATATGGCTCGATTTCCGGTGCAATATCATGGTTTTTGACCATGCATGCCAGTGAGTTCGAGCTCGCGACTAGCGCCGCCTTAAAAGTTCGGGCTGTGCTGGTGTCATTTCAAAATCGTTGCGAGCTATTGTGTTAAACTCCTGCGTCACCCTAAGGCCTTTGTCAAACAGACAGGCGATAGCGAACCGAACCGAATCATGTCATATAAAAATGCGAAAGCTATCCGATAGTCTACGTGACAGGCTTCAAACAATTCCTTACATTACAAACAAAAACGCCTCGCTTCGCGTTCGTCACGCCTGTCTGTTTGACAATTGCTTAAGAGATGAACTGCTGTAAACCATGGAATAAATAGATACATAGAACTAAAAACAGAACAAACTTGACGCCTTTGTGTCTTCATCTCAAGATGCACGCTTTTCTTGTACTATAATAATGTTAAGGAAACAACAGTACCAAAAAAAAAAATCCTTGAAAATTAATTTGCATAAAATATTAACCTGCAAAAGGTGCTTAATCGTCATCATACCTAGATGGCGACAAAGCTGTCCTATTTTTAGTTGAAACACATAGTAAAAGAAGTTGCGAAGTTTGCAAGATGGAGAAGAGTTTTATTTCAATAAGCTTTGGCTAAAAACTCACCCGTGTCTCACGCTCAACCGCTCTCGTCTTTCATCCGTACTGAAAAGCGAAAATGTTAAAATTTTAGAACACCCTCAGAATTTTATTTTTCGAATAGTTTTTTTAAATTTTCGTCCTCCAGCTGAGGGCAGGGCACACAATAGGTCGCAGGACTATTTGCTGGAAAAGGCACCGCATCCCCGGAAGGAAAAAGGGTAACTGAAAAAACAGGGTGGTTTTAAGATTCCACCACAAAAATTGGAACTCCTCAAATGAATTACAGATTAACGGACTTTAATATAATCATGTTTAAATTTAATTTAATTCAACGTTCTGAAGTATAAATTAAAATAAAAACAATGGCAACTGTTTCTATGTTTGGTGTTTCCCTTATTTCCTCTAGATCTTGTTGGGAAAGCGGCTATGATATATGAAAATGGTAACCTGAAAAGCTCACCTGTTTTGGAAAATCAAATCCCTATGTTTGTTTCTCTGATGATACTTTCAAAGGCACGCTATTATTATTATAACAAAAAAACACCTCGCTTGTAATGCCCAAAGGATATGGCAGAGTTGTACCTAATAAAAAACTCATGTTTTTAATTTCGCTGATTAGGTAAGTCTCTTGCAATAAGGACCGAGTCTAGCGCCAGTGGAAATCCCAAGAAGTAACATTTTTCCTAACCTGGGAATCAAACCCGAGCATCAAGCTCAGCAGTCGCGCACATAACTCATTTAACTCACTGTTAACTCATAATAAGATACTACTTAATCGGAAATTAATATTATAATTAATTAACAAAAAGAATTCCATTTTAAAATGCAATTCTAAGCTCAACAACAAAAATTATATAAAAAAAGTTGTGTGTCTGAATGACAAAATGGCAAGTATACTGCATCGAACAAAAAAGAATCACACTAATCGGATTAGAAACCTCCTCCTTTTTTGAAGTTGGTTAAAAATCAATGACAAAGAAGAAGACCCAATATACAATGAGGTGACCTAATTTTATCTACATACCTACAACAGATATTTAGTACTTACATGGTCCGGTGCAGTCGACTGGTTGCGCAGGAGTGGGCCGAGGCCCCGCCAACAGGACGCTTGCTGCCACCGACACGTGCTGACAGTGCAGTCTGGTGCAGCCGACAGGGGTTTCAAACTGTTGTGGCTACATATTTTTATTGCGCTATTTTTTTTCCAGCCGCTTCATCCTTATGTATACCGGGACTTATGCCACGACAATGTATTATCGGGATAACAGGTCCTATGTGTGATTCCAATTATTATTTATATCTGTGTCATATTTTGTCCAGAACTGTTCAGCTATTCTGGGGTGATTGAATGACAAACAAAATAATCTAATGTAGTATTTTTTAAACATTGCCCCACCCTAAGAACGTCTCCCTTAAGTTTGTAACATACAAACTCACATACACGAACGCCCAGACCAAAAAACAACTCCTTGTCTATACAAATATTTGCTCAGTGCGGGAATCGTACCCGCGACACGCAACGCAGCAGTACAATCGCTCAGCCACTGCGCTAACTCTGAGATAGGGATAGTTAGATGGCTGCTGTATACTTGGACAGTCTACTCGGAAATGTGTCCTAATAATCTCTAAATCATATAAATCAAAATAGCAGTGGTGGCCCAGTGGTATCGGTCCCGACTTACGAGTTGTAGGTCGTGGGTTCGAACCCCGCCAGGCGCATTACTTTGTGTAATTTATTTCATCGCCATTGCTCTCAAAATGGTGAAGGAAAACATCGTGAGGAAACCGGCATGTTCTAGAACCAAAAATTCGAAGACATGTGACATCTGCCAACCCGCACTGGGCACGCGTGGTAGATTATGGCCCACTCCCTCCCACAGAGAGGAGGCCTGTGTCCCAGCAGTGGGAACATTATAGGCTGATGATGATGAATCTCTAAATTCGTTTCACTCACGCATTATGGATCGGTCTCACTTTTGGGATGAGAAATCATGACATGAGTTCTCTCTCCCGTTCAGGGTGGAGACGAAGGGACTGTCTAGGTCGTTTTCATTAAAGCCCACCCAGTTTCTTACGCTTTTACATTCCAGGGCAGTGATAACTTATTAAGACATTCCCGTAACTCATAACTCAACAGGCCCCTTCAATTATGCTGCCACACAGTGCTGACAGCTTCTTGAGGCGCACGTGGAACACAACTCACTGTCCAGCAAAGAGAATTGTCATTGCTGTCCAGCAACGGGCAACGGGGCTTCGGGTGTCCTTATCGGACGGTGAGCTATAGTTGAAAATAGTCTAACTAAAAAAGTCAGGATTTTCAATTTTACAAAATAAACTTTTTAGGGTTCCGTAGTCAACAAGGAACCCTTATAGTTTCGCCATGTCCGTTAGGGTGTCCCGAAAAATGTTTTTTTAGATTTTCACAACGCAAGACCTCTCAAAAGTTGCGTAATTTATTGTAGATTACTGGAGAAATATTTTAAAAAATATCAAACTTTATCTTTAGGGCTCTACCGGTCTGCAAAGTTATGAAAAATTGACAATTTTATTGTGATATAAGTTATCCCTAATTTTAGCTACTGAACTAAATAATAATTTAAAAAACACTTTTTTTTGTGTTAATTAGGTGTTATACATACACGGAAATCCTATTTGCACCCATAAACACTAAGGTTTTATAGTTTTTGCACTTGCAAGCACCCTTCAGTTTCTGCATGGCGCGATGATTTCCTGCACTTGACTTACGAAAATTTTCTTCGCATCTAATTGCGGTTGCTATTGTGTTTAATCGTTCTTATAATGTATTCGAAGCGTAGTGAGACTGCTTGTGATTTATTGAGGCCTACAAAGAACTTGTCGAACGGCAGCTACCAACTATAAGGAACGTCATTAAATGCGGATTATTTTTTAAGAATGACCTAAAGTTAAATTAAAATGGAAAGGATCCATCCAATCCAAATGTGTTTGCGATTATTTCTGAAAAGATCAATGCTATTTGGATTAAATCGTCAATTTTTATCGCAATTTACAGCTTTACTTAAATACTATTAAGCCATCACAAAATTTACAACTGCTTGTCAACTACATTGTTCGGTTTCGTTCGTTTTCAAACAAAAGAAGTCTTTTAAGGACGGAGCCAAACATATTCTTCACATCTGAAGAATATAATATATCTTGTACTCTCGAGTTTTTATTGAAAATCTGAGGTCTGTTATGAATTCTATCACTACAAGAAATGCTTATCAGAAAACCTTGCCAGCACGCTTTATGATGACAGAGATCACATTCAGGAGATGTTCAGGAGCTGGTATTTCGAAGAAGAATAAAAGCTCGAGGAGCTAAGAACACAGGATATATAAATCATTAATAAAAAATAGAGATTATACGGAAACGAGTGTGTGTCACAACTGTTAGATGACAGCAACACTTGTTTTTCAACGTATTTTCATCGAGGACCATCAAATCATGGTAAAAGTAAGGGCTTTTAAATAACTGACTTTTTCTGTCACACACAAGCTGTGGAAAGATGTGTTAAACCATAACAGAGGCCTCATAAAGTGTAACTGACGAAACTTTTAGAGATAGTTATTTAGAACGGATTTCAATAGAAGTGCTAAATTTTGACATTAAAGTAAGTTTGAATTTTACGTTTTGAATAATATAAGAAGCTTAAATTGACTTTATAATGCTTTGTTTTACTGGTATAAATAATAAAATACCCTTTTTAACTGATTTCTATATTCTGTTAACCATACGGTTTCTGTCTGTAAAAATGAAATTTTACAAAACTTCAACCTCCGGTAGAGCCCTAAAGATAAAACTTAATCATAGTTTTTTTAGCATATTCGTAATCTATATGAAATTACGCAAATTTTGATACCTCTTGTGATCGTGTAGCTTGAAAAAAAATTTTTTTCATACATCGACGGGACACCCTAATGTCCGTCCGTCCGTCCGTCCGTCCGTCCGTCCGTCCGTCCGTCTGTCCGCAGTTTAGCTCAGAGTCGCACAGTACTAGAGAGCTGTAATTTGGTGTAAATATACGAATTTGTTGTGCCGAAAAAGCGGTAAAATAAAATCTTGTAAAATATTTTTTTTTAGGGTACCTCCTGTACACGTAAAGTGGGGATGTTTTATTTTTTTCTCGCGTACCCCTTAGTGTGGGGTATCATTAAATAGGTCTTTAAAAAATATTGATAGTTTCCATTAACAATTTTTTGATAAAAAAATTCGTTTGTGAAATATTAAGCTTTAAAGTGCTAAATTTTGCTCGACTCGAGTGTCCCCCCCCCTCTACCAGCTAAACGGTTATGTTTGGGGGTGTGAAAAAATTCACAATAGTAGTATATATAACGAAGTTTAAAAGAAAATTATCATGACTAAGTAGGCTTTACAACTTTACGAGTAATAGTCGACCAACTTATAAAATGTACTTGGATAACATATTTTCCTAAACAAAATGTATCGGAGAACAAGCTCTTCAACTGCAAATGTAAGTTTGTCAACTTTATTTTTACAGCTGTAATAGGTATGTTTTTACGGTATGTTTTTTGGGGATAGGTAGGTTTTTATCGTCAACTATTTTTAACTTACTTCAAAAAAGGGGGAGGTTCTAAATTCGTCGTAATCTTTTTTTTATGTATTTTCCCCGATTTCTCAAAGACTCCTGGACCGATTTTGAAAATTCTTCTCTTTAAAATTAAATTCAGCGAATCAGTTTAGTTAATTCGCATAAGTATTTTGATGGGCAACTACGGAACCCTACACTGTGTGTGGCCCGACACGCACTTGGCCGGTTTTTTTTTTATAATTTGGAATGATTTTGCTCTTAGCTGTCCGATATTGCAGAAGGAAAAACATTAAATGAAATCCTACACCGACATGCATGACGGATTGACGGAACACCGTAAAAACTTTTTGACGCCGGACTCCGACGGAATGGTGATCACGAGCCAGGCTACCCTGGTGAGTCCTACCACCGCCATTGGGATGACTCAGCCCGTCAGCCGTCACCATGGACGCAGGTTATCAGGTTACCCTCTTTTTTAGCTTGGGTGGAGCCCATGCCGTCTAGTTTGTCCACAAACGCCAAAAAAGGCCAACCATTCCAATGAGGTACCTAGTTTATTGCCCAAGACATTGTACTGGTACGTAGTGTAGTTCCACTCTGGGAGCGAGATAGTGCTAGACGACTTGTATGTATAGCTATGTCTATTTCTCACAGCCTAACCACTCACGTATTAAGACGTCAAGCAAGGTAGGCCACATGTTTAGAGTATTGAAAAAAAAAACATGTATTTTTAGGGTTCCGTAGTCAACAAGGAACCCTTATAGTTTCGCCATGTCCGTCCGTCTGTCCGCAGCTTAACTCAGAGACGCCCAGTACTAGAAAGCTGTAATTTGGTGTAAATATACGGATTTGTTGTGCCGAAAAAGTGGTAAAATAAAATCTCGTAAAATATTTTTTTAGGGTACCTCCTGTACACGTAAAGTGGGGATGTTTTTTTTTTTTCTCGCGTACCCCTTAGTGTGGGGTATCATTAAATAGGTCTTTAAAAAATATTGATAGTTTCCATTAACAATTTTTTGATAAAAAGATTCGTTTGTGAAATATTAAGCTTTAAAGTGCTAAACTTTGCTCGACTCGAGTGTCCCCCCCCTCTACCAGCTAAACGGTTATGTTTGAGGGTGTGAAAAAATTCACAATAGTAGCATATATAACGAAGTTTAAAAGAAAATTATCATGACTAAGTAGGCTTTACAAGTTTACAAGTAATAGTCGACCAACTTATAAAACGTACTTGGATAACATATTTTCCTAAACAAAATGTATCGGAGAACATGTACTTCAACTGCAAATGTAAGTTTGTCAACTTTATTTTTACAGCTATAATAGGTGGGTATGTTTTGGGGATAGGTAGGTTTTTATTGTCAACTATTGTTAACTAAATTCAAAAAAAGGAGGAGGTTCTCAATTCGTCGTAATCTTTTTTTTAAATGTATTTTCCCCGATTTCTCAAAGACGCCTGGACCGTTTTTGAAAATTCTTCTTTTTAAAATTAAATTCAGCGAATCAGTTTAGTTAGTTCGCATAAGTATTTTGATGGGCAACTACGGAACCCTACACTGTGCGTGGCCCGACACGCACTTGGCCGGTTTTTTTTGTTTTCAATGACAACACTTTGGAATTCAGGAGTGGGGGTGTGTGACGTCATAACGCCTATAATTATACCGACCGAGTGACGTTTTGTGATTTTTAGAAGCATTGTGTATCTCCGTAAATTTTTGTTTACTTAGCAAAAGAAAAAATACGGGTCAAATTTTTTTAAAATAGCCTATTATTTATTATAGGTACACTAGGTACTGGGCCACCAAGTAGTTAGCAGTACAAACGCTAAATCATCTTCGAGGTCTGCTGCGACACCTGATTATGTCGGGGCTCGACATAGCACTGTAGGGAACAAATCATTCTTGAAATCGAAAGTTAAAGCTTTTGCCCAGCAGCTAAGCTTTTTCCTTCCTTTTTTTTTCCTGTATAATATATGCTTATTCTATGATGTCAGATTTGTACTGACTAAAATCCAGTGATCCTTCAATAGCCCTATACGTTCCAGGGTTATAACCTGATGAGACAGTCCCGCGACCCCATCAGGCTGAGAGCTCTTTGAGGCGCGCGCGGAACACGACGCACCGTTGACCCGGGTATGGTCCATGATCGGACGGCGAGTCACCCATTACTCGCCATCGGCATGCCCGCGGCTCAGTAACAATCTGACAGTCCCTCCCGCCCCACCCCGAGAGGACTCATTTGATGATTTTACCATGGATAAAAAAGGCCCAGCTTTCCATTACTAAAATTGCACCAATACCATGTAATTCAAACAATAGCTTGATGACACCTGCCCCGGTATCGTGTTACCTTGTGAAACATATACTGCAAGCGTTCCCGGGCGCAAGAAATACCTTACACAACGTACATAAATGCATTATGTTCACTAAAACTCGGTAGAAATTAGAAACCATAGGTACCTATCTATTGTAATGTACGTTTTACTTTGATGTTTCAAAATGCTGATAGATGTGTTTTGGCACGTGGCTTTTTTTTGTACTTATGTTGTTTGTTGAATGTAAGTGTATATAGTATTATTTTTCAAGGTCATCTTTTGTTACCAAAACTTTCTTCATGTCTTTAGAGACAATTCAATGAGTTGATGAAAGCTTTTCAGTATCTTCTTTGGAGGAAAGATAAAATGAGTCCTCCTACCTTGGGTGGAAAAGGGACTACCAGACTCTTAGTGACTAAAATTCACCGAGTTCCTTCAACCTATTTACCACAGCTATTTACTTAGACAGTCTCGCTTCCCATTTGTGGATACCTTAACCATTAGCCTAGAAAGTTAATCTTTTGCAAATTTAGCAATATGCTCACTTCCATAATACATCATGGGACTTTCATAAAATCTGGCGAAATGTGTATTTTATTCACCTCTTCGCCTACCTTTTCCAAGACAGGCGTGGTGTTATATTATACTAGTGACCCGCCCCGGCGCCGCACGGGTGCAATCTCTACTAAATTATGCATGTTAAATATGTACATAATTACATATAAACCTTCCTCTTGAATCACTCTATCTGTTGCTGTTAAAAAACACAGCATTTACGCAAAATTATACGCATTTACGCAAAATCCGTTGCGTAGTTTTAAAGATCTAAGCATAGGTCGCCCGAAGAATCCAACTCGGATGGGCAGCGTTTGGGAAGCTACGTGATATCTTCTCATCGAGAATACCACATGTGTCTCAAGACAAAAAAGTTTTTTTTAGCACCTCAATGCTATGCTCAGCGACCTCAGTATCGTTTCCGAACGGGTCGGCCTTAAAATGAACATGGACAAGACGAAAGTCATGTCGAATGTCCATGTGGCACCCGTACCGGTAGTTGTTGGGAGCGATACTCTCGAAGTTTTAGACCATTATACTTACCTTGGACAGATTGTTCAGTTAGGTAGGTCCAACTTCGAGAAAGAGGTCGCCCGAAGAATCCAACTCGGATGGGCAGCGTTTGGGAAGCTACGTGATATCTTCTCATCGAGAATCCCACAGTGTCTCAAGACAAGGGTGTTTAACCAGTGTGTGTTGCCAGTGATGACATATGGCTCTGAAACGTGGTCTTTGACTGCTGGCCTTTTAGAGAGACTTAAGAGTCACTCAACGAGCAATGGAAAGAGCTATGCTCGGAGTTTCTTTGCGGGATAAAATCCGAAACATGGATATTCGGCGAATAACCAGAGTCACCGACATAGCTCATAAAGGGGTTTGCAACTTTTTGGCATCAAATTTTTTTTTCTTTCGCCAGTAATGAAATTTTGGTCATTAGTAGACCGCAACCTAAGAAGTTCGTAAAAAATAATTTAAAAATTCTAAACCGTAACCAACCAGAGATATGACGGTCTTTATTTTGTTCAAATCTCAGTCTTTATTTAGTAGGAATCCACAGATTTATTGATATGCTAGCTTTTGCCCGCTGCTTTGCCTACTCCAACCGCCGTTATGTGTTGCTTATAACCTTCTCTAAAGTCCTATCTATCTCTGTAACAAAATTCATCAACATCTGTTCAGCCGTTTTGACGTAAAAACGGAACATACCTTAATACTTATTTCGTATTTGTAATACTAATAGGTTTACAAGAAATAATGAGTGATTTGTTTATAACACTGCACACTGAAGATCTTTTTAACCGACTTCAAAAAAGTAGGAGGTTCACAATTCGTCGGAACTTTTTTTATGTAGGTATGTTCCTTTATTTCTCAATGACGCCTGGAGCGGTTTGAGTAATTCTTCTTTTGTTTGAAAGGGTATAAGATGGTCCCATAGTTACTCGGTCATGACGGAATCTTGGAGATATCGAGGAAATTCAATAAATGACAGCAAAAGTCATCTGCAATTGCTGCTATCGCATATCTATAGGAACATTGTTTACGCAAACACACAACAATACTTATTACGCCTGTACGTACTAAAAAGGGTAAAACAAAATCGTCTTGTTTCTAACACTGAATTTTTTTTTTAAAGGGTACCAACTTCAAAATCAAACAAAAAATTGTAAAATAACTTACTTTTCTTACGGAACTCGGTGGCTCTGTTTTTTATTTCATTGACTATGGCCACCGACTTCCGAAAGAAAAGTTATTTTACACTTTTTTGTGTTTAGTTTTGAAGTCTGTTCCATTTTTACGTCAAAACGGCTGAGCCGATCTTGATGAATTTTGGTACAGGGATAGATGGGACTCTAGAAACGGTTATAGACTAAACATAAAGGTGGTTGGGGTGGGCAAAGTCGCGGGCAAAAGCTAGTACATCAAAAAACCTATGGTTTCCTACAAAAATAACTCCAGATTAGAACAAAATACAAACCGCCATATCTCTGGTTGGTTACGGTTTAGAAACTTATTTTCTATGGACTTCTTAGGTAGTAGTCTAATTATGCTAAAAGTTTGGTCACTGGCGAAAAAAAAAAATTGATGCCAAGGTCCGTACTAAAAGTTGCAAACCCCTTTGCAAGTTGAAGTGGCAATGGGCAGGCCACATCGCTCGTAGAACTGACAACCGTTGGGGAAGAAAAGTTCTCGAGTGGCGACCACGGACCGGAAGGCGCAGCGTAGGCAGGCCTCCCACTAGGTGGACCGACGACATCGTGAGGGTCGCGGGCAACAGGTGGATGCAAGTGGCGAATTGTCGTTCGGCGTGGCGGTCTAAGGGGGAGGCCTATGTTCAGCAGTGGACGTCTTCCGGCTGATGATGATGATGATGATTAAGCATACATAGAGACAGACAGACAGCTGGAGAAGCGACTATGTTGTGATTCTGCGTCTCATGACAACTTGAAAGGCTGTAACTCTAACTAAAGCCTTCCTACAATATCCGCTAAGGATTGTATTAATATCTGGTATGCTGCGCTGCTAACAATAAAGAATGAATAGTTTCTATGAAATGAGGAACAGTTAGGTACCAATGCATTTAAACATTACTTATTGCTTACTTGAATCCAGTTTGTTAAATATTATAAAAAAGATGTTGCATCTGTGTAGTTTAAAGGTGCTTTCAGATGAATGATTTAATAAAACACATAATTATCAATCATACAATATGTATTTATTATAAGATACAGTACTTGTGACAGGTGGACAAACCATTTAATTTGAAAAAAGAACCTTAATAATCACTACATTGAACAAATTTCAAATTTAAATTAACATTCACTATTATTATGCCCAAATGTGTGATAAATTAATTGAGGTAGATTACCCATCAGCTCGTGGGTTCAAAATTATAATTAATTTCACCGATTTCACCATAGGGTATAAGCAAATAAGACAACGCATTAAACATTATTCTATATAATTAAATATCTACAAATTGAATAAGTAGTGCACACTATTTGGAATACACAGGCTCCACATAGTTACTATTGTATTCAAACATTTACAATAAAGGAGAACATTCATATAATAAACGCATAATATAGGAAACGTGTTTGAAAGACAACTCGCGAATATTACCACTAGACTAACCCCGCGCGGCCACGCCCGGGGTTCAGCCCGGGACCTCCGGGAACGTCCGGGACCCGCGACCTCTGGCCCCCGGTCCCGGGCGAGTGTCGCCACTCCGCCCGAGCGCGCCGCCTTCGCTTTCCCTAAGGCCGAACCAGGCGCGAAGCAAATTACAGTACTATGCAGAATAATACTTAATAATAAATACTTAACTATATACATTCCTTGAGTTTCTGTCTAAGTGCGGGAAGAGCAATTAAAACCACGATTTCCAGCCACATGGCTATGTAATTGAAGATGGTGGTTTTTTATTGTTCCGCTCGCTGTAACTTCACAAGGTCATTCAAGCGTGTCTGCAGCTCGGCTGTAATGTGTTTCACGCCTTCACATAACCAGTGGACACACCGCTGAAAATAATGCTGATCATACTATAGGGCTTCAATAAAATTGGCAACAATTATCATTGTTCCCCGTTGTATACTCTGTCACGTAACAAAAAGATTTTGCATGCCAGTGAGCCCGCAGTTAACTAAAATTATTATATTTTTGCTGAGCAATAAGTGAACGGTCGCGCGCTCCACAAACATGCAAAACCGAACTCAACTCTCACAACGACACGACAACTATGACTATTGTGGCAGTGATAAAAATATATTGTATCTTTCGAGGTTACCAATATGTGTATCAACGTATTTCGATATAATTTCATCGCCGCCTCCGGAGAGGTTCGTCGTCACAAAATATCATCTCTTGACTAACATTCTGAACCACTAACGCTAATGTTAATTTAACTTTAGTCCGATTGTTTGCCAAACACTAGACATTTTATCGCGTCGAAAATATAGCGAAACGAAATTTGTACTCAAGCATTTTGATAGGCCAAAATGTATGTTTGTATGTGTCAAACTTTGTTCTCGTAAGTAAAATAAATTTAAATTGAGCGACACTTAACATGTTCATTAAGAAATAACACTCACGGACCGCAAGCAAGGTCCTCGTCATGCATTCTCATCATAAATCTGTTACACTGCCGATTTCTGAGATCAAATATTCAAGTCCATATTGTTACACGGATAGAACAAAAAACTAATTTTGTCTTTCTGATTTTGGTGTCGAATTTCACTATAAAAATAATTTATTAAAAAGCGAGCCAATAAAATATGGCACTACGATCAGTGCTGAAAAAATAATTACTCTAATTTTTTAAATTTATTAAAAAAATAATCAGTACGTTGGATGTGCTCCAAAAGGAAGTCTAAACTGTTATATTATGTTAGCATACGATCCCCTTAAACACGCGAACAATCAGGCACCAACTTGACTACTAGAGAAATTTTCCTAAACTCTTCTTTGGGTCCACACCTACTATAGATGTGTTCGGGACGGCCCACACTCCCGAACCACTCGTGTCGCTACTCAGACACAACAGTGACCTCTGACTGCACTCGCTACCCGCCTAAGGCTCCCTCTATAGTACAATATACTATTCACATTCAATTTTCACATTATTAGTCCAGGGGCCGATTTACACTACTAAATGAATCTAATAAAATCTCCGTTCCAGTTTACGATAAGCGATAGTTTGAAAAATACGTTATGGTGTTTTATATAATTAAGATTACACCACGTTCACACAATTCGTCCTAACTTAACGCTATAGGCACTAACTAAAAAATACTAGCGAGATCGTGTGAGCACAGAACACAATTTTATATTCACTTGTATAATCCCTTATGGCTAAAAGGCAGTTGTAATCTGACAACGTCTGTATATGGGTATCCAAAAGTTCGTTTTACATCTAACTGTGTGCTAACCAGCTATTGACGTTAATCATTGGCATGTTACTGTATGAGCGGAGCTATCCTACCTGTATATCATTCGGAGTCATTCATCGGACTTGCCTTGTAAATGCGCTTAGATCATTGGAAACTACACTTAATATTCTGTCGCGATCATATATAGTTTGGTGTTTCTTTTACACAAATCGCATAACTCGATATCAATAAATTTAATATTATTAAGAACACGATGCAACATTGCTTTTCTATTGGTTATGCGGACATAACCATAACTTACGATAAATTATTAATATTGAACATTTCAAGGCTCCTTACATTTCAATGATCTAAAAACATTCGCCACACTATAATTTTACTTTCACAATAGCATTACTAATTCCTCTATACCGTACACTACGTTAGAACAACAAGAGTTTCTTTACGATATTAAAACGAAATAATAATTCATTGAACATAGTTTGCACTCATTTGTCAAAAAGACAAAATACTTGATGTTTTTGAATTCTTTCAACTGTTACAAGTTTTTCTCTAAAATATGTTGTTCCAAAGTAGGTATTTCAGTTGCGTGTTACACTGACTGACTCTTTGTCTTTGTAGACTAGAGCTCATGAATTTGTTTTTGACAAATGTGTGACAACCTTGTAAATAAAAATAATAACCTAACATGTTTGTAGCAAAAAATCTTCCAGTGAAAAAACTCATGTTATGCCAACGAGTATTACTCCAACAAACAGATCCTCTCATAAATTGAATTAGAAATTTACTCTATATCTTTAAAAATCATTGCTACACTATTGTTAATGTATATTAATGTATCACACAAAAATACGGCTAATATTGTGCGTGGAAACGAACATCGGTTATCAATACAATCTTATCACAAAAAGTTTATTGCTAACAGTATCGTCGAGGCTGTACACAACTCTCAATGGCAGTGACATTTGTATAACTACAGACAGCTGTTGATTCCTCAGAGTCACCAAACACAACAAGGGGAATAAAACATCGAATATCAAAATTGTTCGTCCTACGCTACTACTAAACTGCGAGTTTCGTTTGATATGACTACGCACGGTATACGTGATATATAGTGAACACTAGCTTGGTAGATGTGCGACGTGTGTCAGGCACTTGTCCGGAAGACGTCGCAGTCGCACCTCAGAAGCGAAGCAACACGACACGCGACACGCGGGGACTATTACAACTAAAAGCGAAATCATTTAATACTAAGCTAAGTATCGAGTCGACACGTCTACTATGTACAGAGGGCAGTGATGCGCATCGCTGGTCGTCCTTACGCTAACTTACGCTATCAGACTAACGTCCGGTACTCTATCCGTCCTATGTTACGCGAGTACGAACTCGCTCTATACACTTCCAACTAACTATGTACACGCTTTGTTCGCGCCGCGTTCTACCACCTCGATGAACGGACGCGTTAAGGCTCGATATTTCGACCGTTCAATATCATTATAAAAAAGCATCAGTCTTGTGAATAAAATTTAACTTTCTGCTGTATAGCAGTCTAAACCGCGTCGCGGCACCTCAACAATCTTTGGCGAGAATTTTCCTAAGTCGGATATCGTCGGCCATCAGCCTGTCGTCGAATCAACATCTGTCTCGCTCGGTGCCACACCACCGCGCGCGCCGACAACATTTATACTATCGATCACATTATCCTATTCAATTGAGAGAACATAGAGTTTATACAAGCATTTCTTTGCGGGCCGACGGCGACGTCGGAGAGCGGACCCTTTGTAAAAATGTATTAAAAATGGAATCAACACACACAAACAAATTCATATCGTCATTCACATAAAATTAATAATTTTCATCGATTTCCCAGTCAACTCATCGGAATCCACGTCTCAGAGCGGCCGTCGGCCCGCAATCACAAATAACAACATCGGCGGCGCGGTGTGACACCGAGCTCGGGATCACTAATTTATCGTCCGCAGGGCCAGAAGGCGGCGCCACCGTAGCGTCGTCCCATCTTGCGCTTCTTGGCGCCGCTGGGCCGCGCGGGCCGCTCGGGCTCGCGCAGCTGCAGCGGCTCGGAGCGGCACGCGGGGCGCCGCGCGTGCAGCAGGCCCGCCAGCAGGCGCGGCGCGGAGCGGCGCGGGCGGCGGGCGGGCGCGGGCGCGGGCGCGGGCGCGGGCCCGCTGTACGAGGCGCAGAAGTGCTCGTACAGCGCCACCTTGACGCTGGCCGACAGCTCCGCGATCTCCACCCGCTTGATGCGCGTCACCTCCTTCTCTGGCACCCACTCGTCTTCCAATCTGAAAAAATGTTATACTCATTAATACTAGCCCGTTTCAGTGCCACACGGAGGAGCTGCAAACACAATATGAGCTGCGAAATTTGGTGTAATGTTGGTCTGCTTCTGAAATAAAGTTTATTATTGTTTGGCACAAAGTTTTCGTTTTGTGACTTGTGTTTGCAGCGTTTATGGGCACCAATCCTATATTGGAAGTGCTCTAAATGATAGACATGCACATCTAATAAGCTTTTCATTCATACACCCGGCATTTAGAGATACTTTCAATTTGTGCGACAAATAGCTGCACAGCAATGCGACAACAGAGTCAAATTGTTTTTTTTTTTTTCATAAAACAGTTTGATGCAGCAGTCACACTGCCACTAAGCAGCCTATTTGCCATTCAGACTGTAAGCAGTCAAATGCTTATGCATACAAAGTGAAATATTTTAAAAACAAAAGATGATTATCTATGCCTAAAACCAAAACATCAATATGGACTGGCAACCCATTAGTATTGCTAGCAATAACTGAAGAATCAATTGGATTAAAAAACCAATGAAATTTAAAATATTTTTAATGTGAAAATAAAAATGCTAGCAATTTGAAGATTTTCTCTGTGTGACACTGATGGCAACATCGAGCATGCTAAGCCAAGCTGTCTGCTTGGGGATCAAGTGCATACAAATTATTCCAATTGCAAGCGTTCCGTTGCCAGTTAGTGCCAATTTTGAGTCACAGTGATGCATATGATCCCATAAAGAGGTAGTAAGGTTATAGTGCACTATAATAAAATTATAAGGTATGTGTTAAATTAATCAGAAAGCTACAGAATATGGAGAAATTATAATGAGCGTAATAATTGAAAAATAGTTACGTACGTAAAATGGTTTCAACTCAATCTGGAAATCGAGCATTTATAATGGGTGCTAAAACTGATAATATTAATTTTTGAAATTATAAAATGACTTGTGAAAATTAATTAAATCTTGTGTCAAGAAAAAAATGTTTTTAAAGAGCGCTGCATTGCGTGATAATTGACGAATATCAAATTAATACTAAACACAGATATTAAATTTCCTTTTGCACTACTAACCCACCTGAATTTACCTGTGCATATTACAATATCTACATATTTAGACACGACAGTCCGAGCTGTAGACTAGATCGCAAATACTTAGATTAGTATTTTGTTTAACTTTTTACTCGAGATTTGTTTAAACCTAATTCTGATGGGGATCAACGCAAAGTAAATACCTATTTACAATTTGATTGATAGCCACAAATTTTGATTTTTATTTTGTTTCAAATTGAGTTGAAGGGCAAGTAATTTTGTTACCAAACGAATGTGAATATAATTTCTTTATTTCACAAAATAAACACCAATTTACTCTACTTCTGTTGGTTTAATCCAATCAATCAATCTCCAAAATGAAGATTGAAGAAGGATGAAGATTTATTTTGGAATTAGGCTCTGCGATTTTATGATGTGTATAGAAATGAAAAAGGGTTAAAAAACCATACACTCTTCTCGACTATTTTATACCGCGAAAGCCACGTTTGTAAATGTAATTACTCGACCTTCAACTAGTTTACCGAAATTTTGATGAGTTAAATTAGTAAGTTTTAGTTTACATTTCTGGAAAAGATTTGTACAAATCAGGATGGAAATTTTGTAAATTACCAAATATCCTACTCCCTAACAAAGGATAAGATTGTACTACCCAAGGTGCATGGTTGATGATATGAATTACTCCAATGCTTACCTGAAAACACCATACATTGTGATATCGAGGAATATTAACTACAACTAAGTATATAATACAATTATTGTAATTATTACTGATTTTATTGGAAATTTTCAGTAAATATAACAATTCATGTAAGACCTAATAAAGATTTTGTAAAATAAAAAGTCAAAGTTAGTTAAAATCATTTAGTATTTGAGGACAAGATGCTCAATAATTTAATTGACTTAAGATTATTAAGTAGCAAGATAATTTCAACCAACTTTTTTTTTTGCGTGGTAAAATCATCAAATGAGTCCTCCCACCCCGGGCAGGGCGGGAGGGACTGTCAGACTTGCACTGACTAAAATCCACGGTGTCCTTCAAAAGCCCTTTATGTTCCGGGGTCACGGTGATTGAATAAGTCTCGCGGCCCCGGCAGGCTTTGGCCCTCTGAGAGGGGGCCCCGTCATTCTGCTGACGCTCTTTGAGGAGCGCGTGGAACACGACGCGCCGTCGACCCGGGCATTTCAACTAACTTTGATTATATTTTACAGTAGACACACAAGCCTTTCACAATCTCAGTTCCGCATAATACGACCAGCCTTTCTATCCTTCCCTAGCACTATAAAACATCATATTCATGCCTCCAATCCTCGAAAGGTTCGGCAAAGGTATACCTAATAGTACACCAGCATTTCACCAATTATTATTATGGACCATGTATGGTAAGCTTCAGAGAAATCTCACCCCCTTTATTAGTGACACCAAAACCAAAGGGGGTGAATTTTCCCTGAAGCTTACTGTACTAAGAGGCAAAAACCTATGAAAAAATAAGGCTACTTACACATGAGGCGGGTAATAAGTGACAAGCGCCTCCCTCCTTCGTGTAGTGACGTTGTACCGGGTCGCAGTGAGAGCGGCGCGGAGAGTGAGCGTGTGTCGGCCGGGCGGCTCGCGCAGCGGGCAGGCGCCGCTTAGACGCCAGCGAGTCGCGCGCAGTAATCGCCACACGAGACCCTCCATCATACCCGCGTCGAAGAAATCGAACATGCGTGCTGGAAAAATAAGAAACAGGTGACAAATCTGGATTGTAAAAAAAATCTGTACCCGGAACAGCCATAAAAAATATCGGCAGCAGTCAATCGGTCACCGTATCTGAGATGACAATAAGAAATAGCAGCCTACAGCCTTATTACTTAACCCGTTCTTTAGTTATTCGAATTATTTTGTTTGATATCCCAGATGATCGGTATCACAACTAATAAGTTTCATAGATTATTATTCAAAAATAATTACATTCATAAGCATAAGAAAACACGCACTGATTTCAAGTTGGTGAGCACATTTTTGGAAACCAGTATCCAAAAATCGGCGCTGTTGGGCTCTTTTTGGATATTAAATCATCAATTGAGTCGTCCCAACCCCCGTTGAACTCAAGGGACTGTCTGACTCGTACTGACCAACTACTGTGTTCCATTGGTTGCACTTTGTGTTGGAAAGTCCGATACCCTGTTTGTGTTTACAGTCCCCCAACCCGTTTTGGGCTCCAGATTCAATTCTGGATTACCCAAAGTTGCAATGGAAGAGGTAGATGAATGAAAGAGATAACTCACCAGACCAAGGCTGTCTTCTATACCGCAACTTCTTGCCATTTCTACGAATGAGTTTGACAGAACCTTCCGCAGACTTCTTGCCGGAACCATTACTTGGTGAAGCTTCATTGAAGTGGTTGTTCACGTGTCGCTCCAATAATGTCTGTAATTATAAAGTAAATATTAGCAAGGGAAAAAACACCTTCGGCCATGGGTGGTAAGATTCACTGTGGGATAAACACAAGTTTTTATGCAACAGCAGTTCAAGCCTCGCAGAATTTGCTTAAAAATAGTACATTAGTAAAGTCTTCTCGTTTATAACTTTAAGTATTAGATTCAAGAAAGTGACGCTGTAAGCTGTTAGATTGTTTTAGTAATGCAATGTTTTTATTTGTTTTTGATTCGAAGATATGTCAATTTAAGTTTTTTTCACGATTATTGCGGATGCTTTTTCCGGTATACCGTTTTGTTAGTTATATTTTGGTACGCATCAAGAATACAAGCATAGAATAGTATTGTGTATTAGTTTAACTAGTGTTATCTACAAAATTATTTTGTTAAGTCGCATAACTTATTTTAGGGTCGTTGGTGAAGGCGTATCCTTATGAACTAATTATTCTAATACCAGTTCATCTACATAGTACTTGCTTTCACAATAAACATATCCCGTAGCTCGACACGTCGTGTTGAAAAAAATAAATGATACATATCAAACTCATCGCGTTTAACACTTCGACTGCCAAAGACGGTTAATCACGTTTCGAAAGAAATAATACTGAAGTTGCATCGAAGTAAGAGTTAAGGTCAGTTACGCAGCGGTTGTCGCGTTGTCTCACTTTTGTTATAGCGGTCAAAGAGGTAAATCCGACGAATTTATAGGTCGACAAAAATAAATAAAATCTCGGAAGGTGTTTCAGCCATCGAGGGTTCTCTTTGGCATCGTCTTCGTGTCCTTGGGGAAAGAAAACATATACAATTTTATATTTATTATTCGTCGGAGGCTGCGTCGTAAATTAACGTCTATATGGCGAAATCACGCGACGTCTCGTTTGAAAAAATATGTATTTTTTAGCATTTGCCTTTTTTATTTTACGATAATAGTGTGTTCGTGATATGGCCATACTATAAATCTAGTGATGGGATCACATCACGTACCAAGCACTTATTGCAATCTAAGTTTGAGAATAGAATTCGTATAAAGTTTCACTCAATTTTCATTGATTGGCTTTATCTTTATTTATCGATTTTCTTTTGAATGCGAAAGTCGAGTTATATTTATATTTAAAAATATTTTTAACGTTATTTAAGTTTACGGCGAATATTTATGAATTTCACGTCATTTGGTTGATTGGAAACGCGCTTCATGATCCAATTACTCGATTGGAAGTTATTTACATGTTGAAGACACTACTGTTACACTGAAAATACATTTTAGATTCATTAGATGAGTAAATTAACAATTTCAAAAAAGTACGCGAGGGTTACACCGATGATAACACGAGGTAGCTTTTTGAAACTGAAGATTTACAGCTGAAAAATCCAAAAGTATAACTAAAATAACCATTCCAACGCTAACAAATTGTAAAAAAAACTCAAAACTTTGATAGTTTAATTTTCATTTTATCATTGCAATTGTAATTTCTAAATTGAGGACCAAGAAGTACATGAGAACAATAAAAAAACAAAATTAATATCTGACTTTGAGCACTTTTTTATAATTATTTTCTGCTTGATTATTTGACGTCATTTGACGTCGTTAGCGGTGCAAGGGTTAGATACAATTCATTAAATTACTAATGAGCTAAACATAAAATTATAAAATTGTTTAACAATTCGCTGCAGAAATAAACAAATTACAAAACATAGACATTCATGAAACATTTAAAATTATTATTGTTTACTTAGCTGAACAAAGACTGAACTATTTATCTAACATATAATATAAATATTTTAAAATTTATACCTTAAAATATTGTTTAAAAATATTTTAAAATGTATTTCCTAAAATATTTCACCATACATTAGGTAATTACTTTGTATTTTTACTTATTTTGCAACCGTTTGTTTACGAAACATAAAGGGATGATAGATGATAAATCATATTTGAATTTTGAGAAAACGCACTAAAGATTATACATAATATTTCAACCCTAACCGTTATGATTTTATGATGAAAATAATAATGATCATGATTTGGTCAAAGATTAAAAATGCCTCGATACTCGTATCAATAAAAACGTTGCGTTAGTGAGCCCTAATTTGCGAATAATTTTGAGAATACAAGTTGATCGACAACAATAATATGCTTCCTTGAATTTTTTTTAAAATAACTTCTTGAAAATGTTAAAGGAAATATTTTGCAACTTTCCCTCAAAACTTTTCGCCACAACAACGCAAAAGTTCCGCTGTCATATTTCACAAATATCACAACTTCTGACGCTGAATCGCATTGCAAGTTTGAATGCATATTGTAACTGACGCCAAAAGTTTTTTTTTACGCCGACTGCCGCATTTTTCACAACGAACATTTTTATCAATAGGGATTGGCTTTTAACGTTTATCTTTAGTGCGTTTTTAGGTCGTTTTTTTAAGTATATATGCCCGTAATTATACCTGTGTGGAGAAACGCCTCTCGCAGCCGTCTACGATGCACTTGAATGGCTTGTTGCCTCCATGCGATTGTGTGTGCCGCTCCAGCCATAGTCGGGAACATGACGGCTTGCCGCGAACCTTGCACTGCTCCCAAAGGCAGACGTAGTTCTCCTTACCGGCTTGCGTTTCTACGTGGACGTTCTGTAATGGTAATAGAAATAATTTATTATGTTTAACAGTGGCAGTTTCAAGAGGTCGTGCCTAGAGTATTCAAGAAGTGCGTTAGTGAGAAACTACTACAGATTTTTGACGTTATGAATATGATTTCAATATTGAGTTTTGAATAGAAAAAGCTTTTGTATTTGTTCTAAAAAAGTAGTTTGTAGACAAAACTAAGTATTATTCTATAAGAAAACGACGTTCATTTTGAACTAGAAAGATTAGTAAAGAAGGATATTGATTATGGTAGAACTGTGTGAGATAATATGGTGTCTAAAATAATAAAACAAACAACTGACCTGTATGTGTTCTAAGAGATCTGGATCTCCGTCGAACTCTCGCTTACAGTTCTCCCACAGACACACAGACACAGTGGACGTCGTGTCTGTACTCGACTTGCGCTTGTCACTGCTCGGCTTCGTCAAACTCCTCGGGGGAAACCGCAGCGTCTTGGGCTGCTTCAGGATAGGACTCTTCTGGCTCTGAACCTCCACAGAACACACACTAATACTCAAAGACAGCGACGAATCTTCATCACATTCTTTACTAGCTTGAGAATCACTCGGCGAGTCTATTGACTTGTCTGTCCCTATTCCCGATTCGGACTCCGTCGTGGTACTACAGAAATTAGCTTCTATCACAGTGTTGTGGACGTTCGATGATGATACGTCCTTGAGAACGGTGATCTGCGTAAAGATCGTCTCCTCCCGCCTAGCTACCTCCTCGATCTTTCGAAGGTCAGTGCTTGAATCCATGGTCGAATCCATACTAGAATCCATCCTTGATTCTTCTTCAATCTTCCCGTCTTTTAGTTCAAACTCTTCTTCTTTTAGTTCAAACTTCGCCTTCTTAGAAGCTAACTCTTCAAGCTTCTCTGATATACTACTAATTTCCGCAAAAGGCCTCAATTTCCGTTTATTTGATTCTAATGGGAAGATGTTATTGTTGACAGTTTTTGACAACCACGGTATTTCACACTTTGGAGGGGTCAATTCAAATAGCTCGTGTTCCTTCACTGTGCTGCTGGGCGGGTCGGTGCCCTGGATCGGATTGTCCGGCGGTTTGACCGGCGCGATAGGTATACTACTCGTGTGCAGCGAATGGTAATTGGGCACGATGGGCGGTTGATGGTGAACTATATGACTCGAATACGTCGTTTGTGACGAAGACACTGTGTTTGTATTCGTATAACTCCAAGTTTCCTTCACGTTTATATTTGGTGGCACAGATGTAACAATATAACCTGGCTGAGGCATAAGAACTGGGTGGCTGAAGTTGACAGCGAAATTCTGTTTAGATTGAACTGTCACGCCGACAGCTTGCATTCCAGTGACATTTTTATTCATCCCTGGAATAGTCTGACTTGTAACCGGCTCGCTTTTGTTTACGGTCGGATACGCGGATGTCATCGTGTTAGCGAGCTTCAAAAGAGTACCGTTTATAAGAATGGATGCCGCTTGCTGGCTTTGTAAATGGTCTTGTCTTTGCGTTGTCAACTGTGGAGTTGGTGGAAGAACAAAGTTAGGCATCTTCGTCATCAGATTTGGTATTTGGACGACCGTTCCGTTTAGGTTCTGCATAAGCGGGAAAACGAACTGACCGTTTAGTTTAGTTGGACTTGAGACGTTAACATTAGGTCGATTGTAAGCTGCCATGTTATTCTGTTGCCCCAAAGTTTGTGGCGATAAACCATTCTGCGGTATCCTTAACGTCGTAAGCATCATATTTTGTGGTACAGCAACGAATGATGCTAGATTGTTAGGGTTCATTGTTCCGTTACATGGTTGTGGGATGTTAATCTGATGACAGTTTTGGTAATTATTCGGTACAGGTACATTGAGATTGGTGTAACTACCATTCATCATAGGAGCCTGGCGGACACCATTCTGGGGTATATGCATCTTCTGAACAGGACTCGCCTCGCCCGGCATGGTTTTGATAGGGGAACTCGAAGATATGTTTGTACAATTTTGTTTCTGAAGCTGCACTTGCTTGAGATTGTTAGCTTTAGACCATGTGAGGTTTTTACTATTGGCAATACACGCAGATGACTTGCGATTCGTTCTTTTAGCTGGCTGTGTCGCTTTCTTCTGTGTCTCCTTTTTTGCTGGTTTAGTTATTGGGTTTAAATTCAAATTATTTGATCCATACGTGACTCCATTCATTCTGCTGTCCAATTTAGTCGTTGAACTTACAACGCCGTTCATTCTAGATTTATCAGGCTTTGTAGTGTTCTTAGGTGATTGACTTATTGGGACTGAGGGCGCGATCCTCGTACCGACCAGGTCACTAGATGCAGGTATGGGAACTTTACGTCTACTGATGTCTGGTGTATTTTTATTAGCTAATGTCCCATTGGCGGATGGGTCAGATGTAGTCTTAATTTCAAGGCCTGGTCTCTTACCATCTATCAAGTCTTTAAGAAGCCCAGCTGTTTGCTTCCCTTTTATGAAAGTCTCGGATCCGTGCCGGATTTCCAAAAAACCATTCATGTTCGTGTGATTTTTGTCTTTTACCTCCTTGGGTCTACTGTAGTCGATCAGACCATTGAAGTTACCATTCGGCGTCGTTTTGCTGAGATCTGCCGCTTTCGGGGCGTCTATCGCGCCATTACTGGTAGTGTTCGACCTTCGGCTAGCGACTTCGTTTTGCTTTCCGACGTCCATTAATACTTTAGGACTAAGGGTCTGTGACAAATAAGAAATATATTTCTCTAGGTCATGCGTGACCCCATTCTTAGGTAGGCACTTTTTCTTGGTGTCATCGTTGGCGGCGTTATCCCGCTTGAGGCCGTTCTGTGGCTTCATCTTGTGGTTGAAGTACTCGGTGATGCGGCGGTGTATGGGCGGCTGCGAGCGGCGCACGGGCGCGGGTTGCGCCGCGATGCGTCGCGGTGCCGGCGGCGCCGGGTCACACGCCCACGGCGGCATGCGCGCGCCCGCGCTCTCCTCGAACGTGCTGCACGACGACGATGAGGACGACTCGGGGCTGCGCGGCGAGCGCGGCTCTGTGATATCGCTACCGCTGCATCCACCGCTCTCTGTCGGACTCAGCACCGCCACACCACTGAAACAATACAATACATTAGTTAGCAACTTTGAAAGAGTATAAGATGTCACGTGAGACATAGTAACCTCACCATGACACCGATCACGTTACTCATGAAATGACAATCAGCTGTTGAATGGGTTGGATCGATCGCTAGGCGAGTGCGGAGCGAGCGGGACGGGGAGCGTGCGGTGTGGTCGCGGCTCTCGCGGCGCACAAGGTGCAATGCCCCGGCGGTCCAGTGCAGTGACGCAACGAGACTGCACTGACCGAACGACCGTCCGGACCGAACGCACACATTATTATTTTTGGCCGCGTGACATTCACCGCACGTAGACTTGACGCGACTACACACTGTGACGAATGAACTAACAATTTTACTTATTGTTCACGTATTTGAAAAGGTGTTTTATTATTAAACTTCGCTTTTATATTCAGAGGCGAGACTTCGTCGGTGGTGGATATCAATCATACGTCTTTCGCCGACAATTACGTGACTTACAAAGTGAGATGGCTGCAGCTTATTTATCCACATAACGCGACTCTCACTTCACACGTGAAATGTTTATTCTGGGAGCATCCTCCCGTAACCCGTTTTAGAATCTTTTGTTGGGCGAGATCCGCGAGATCCACAGGTAAAATGTCGAATAACACAATTTTGACGCGTAACCTTCGTAGTGGTTTCGTGTTCGATTATGAGCTCTGTGGTAATGTGCCTGGGCGTTATTTTTCTTTGGTACAGTGCGCGGAGCGGCGGGGGTGGTGTCGCGCGTTGAGGGCGCACCCTCGCCCTTTGTGAAGCCACAACGTACACTCGTAACTAGGGACGTACACTCCCCTCCTTTCTCTCACTTCGTGGGGAGCTTTGTTGCTAATTGACCCAATTTTTTAAGAATTTTTTGCACTGAAGAAATTCGGTACAGGTATCTGACCGTCTGGAAGGGAAGGGCTCTTAATTTGATACCCAACATCGTTAAGTCTGGTGGAGTTTTAATTCGGGGAAAGTTTCATTTCCTTTAATGAGAGGAGGATTAAAGGACTATTGAATGTCGGGAGTTCTGATGAATTCGGACTTGTGAAAAACTTTTGTTTTGATAATGAGAAGGAAACCCAGCAAGAAAGGGAACCGTTCTTCTTTAGGTTTCGTTCTAGTTCAAATATTTGAGATGAGAAATTAGATTTTTATGTTAAAAAACGCAAACTGAACGAAATAATCAAAGAAATAAAACAACAAAAACAAAGCGTAGAACCAAGGAAGCGTAGACCGGTAGACACTATAGCTACCTATAGGGCACAGCTAGATACGTCACCAACATCCAACAGAACAAAGATATTCCTTAATATATTTTTTTGCGAATTGTCGAAAGCAAAAGTGGCTTGTCAGTGTGGCGTATGTAGGTGAAGCGAGACGTCGCAAGGTCGGCCAAACCGATTTCGGTCATTCACCTGCGTTCACAACTACATTGTAATCTCTCTTCGGTTTATAGAATGTGCGCTCTTTTGTTTTACCCTATTTTGTAATATGGATTTTATATCCGTGGTTCTTGGCGATACCACGTAGGTATTCCACATTCGGCACCCGCAGATTTTTTTTAAAGGAGGCGCTGTTAGGCCATTCGCCGTGACTCGCAAACTACTCATGTCAAGTGGATGGATTTTGATGCGGGATTCCAGTTTTACATCATTATTACTGGATATTAACATTCGCGATCAAAATTTGGTAGTGTAGCACACCATTTGACGTCATGATGTGAGCGTGAATGCCCAACTTTGGAATGGATTAACTCAAAAACTACTGAACCTATTTTAAAAATTATTTCACCGTTATAAAGCTACATTATCAGCGCGTTACATAGGCATTACTTAAAATCTGTGCAAATGAATTCGCACGGGAGTGTTAGTTTGTTGAATGTCTTCATGTAAGTAAATTAAGTACGAAAAGACATTATATCTGTCTTCTATTGTGATCTCTTAGGTATGCAATAGCAATGTTAGTATAAGAATAGTCAATAAATATTATGTTAGTCTAGAACTTGAGGATATTTATTTATTTATTATGTTGATTCTAACGAAGATTTTTTTTATTGATATTATTATAGAACTCTGCCTGTAGTGATGACAATCTTCATGGATTTACCTACTTCAAGCTTTTAATAAATCAATCAAAAAATAATATAAGAGTATTTAGCTAACAGCGATTTGCTCAAAGATTCAAACGAAGATTGCTCATTTTCACGAATAGCCATTAATTCTTAATCTTAATATTTTAACTTATGTTTTCTTCCTTAATTTTCCCCTATTTATTCCCCATTTATTTTCCCCACCCGCTGTCGTTTGGCGAAAGGTTGCAATAACCTTAAGAAAATCGTCCGTCCCTCACAATTTATTTTCGTAGGTAATACCCATTTAGTTCAATATTTCATTATGGCATTGACCTGCGAGGTCATTGATACTGCAGTGGAACGCAGTTTCGTGTGATAGACCTGTTTAACCTCAGACATTGAAATCTTAAGGCCATGCAAACTGCAGGATTTTGTTGTACGCTACATTTTTGCTAATAACAGTTACGTTACGTTCGGAATTACATTTTACTACGCGGTGACGTTACGTTTAGCATTACGTTTTACCGCACGGTAACGTTACGTTTAGCATAACGTTTTACTGCAACGTAACATTACGTTTAGCATTGCGTTTTACCGCGCAGTAACGTAACCAACGTTTAGCATTACATTTTACAAGGCCCAACGACACGATTATTGAGCGTGACGGGATCGCTAGCTGATGGTATCGGCCGTGGCAAGTTAACGAGACGCGACCCGCTCGCCTAGCGTGTCGCCCTACCGACTGCGGCCGCGCAGCTCGACGTGTTGGTAAACATAAGCAGCAATTATAATCATTAATGAAATTGGTGTACATTTTTACAGACTGTATAATTAAAAGGTCACTCGTATTTGTGATCTAACATCCGTGACATTAAAATTAAAAATTCTTAAAATTAACACAGAATGAATGATGATGATGATGATGATGATGACACAATTTTGATTGCCAGTACCACCGAAAAAGAACACAGACTCACAGAGTATTCTGCTCAAAATTATTAAAATTTTACGAGCCCACATCCGACCGAGCCATTTAAGAATGCAGGCATAAATAAGTCCTTTTGTTCAACGCCTAAAAGTTGTGAATACTAAAATAATTATGAATGTTGCATACAAACGGTTTAACTGGTTTAAGTAAAAGGTTATTGTGTGGGTTCTTAGTGTGCGGTCTACACTATACCTAAGCTCTTGGCTCGCTCGAAGCTTTTGGGATTACGCAAATATGTCTACCTGTCTTTAGATGTAACATGTTGATAATACCACGTTAGTTGGATGAAACCAAGTCGATGCCAAGTCACAGCCAACTCAAATTCTTACTGAAATCGTTAGGTATTTGCTGTTGATAAAGCTATTTTTATCCACCCCAGTCAATTAATTAAACTTTGCTCTATTCATCAAACGGCCGTCTGAATTCCTTTGTGTGACGACCCCAATCTAAACAAATACAAAATAAACTTCTTTTCAATGAAAACTTCAGTGAAACTTTTCCTTTTCATAATTAGGTATTACGTTACATGTTACGAAAATTATGTCATTTTTTTCTGAAACTTTTTGCGAGAAACTTTTAACGAAAGTTTCATGACATAATTTAAGGAAAAAAAATGAAAATAAGGGTTGAAAAATACAATAGCATTCAAATGTGTAATAGGGACGACCCCACTTTTCTTGACGGTCCCGTCACTTCTGAAAATGTTCACCTCATTTTATTGACTTTTTTTAAGAACATATTTCCCTACTCCATATTGATCGACTATCCAATTACATCACAATTCAGTTGATAACCTATTATTACATACGACAGGATTACAGAACGTTGCGTGAGTAAACATTTCTCGGAAATGTCGCCGACCGACGTACTAATTGTTCGCGGAAATTACTACGCTACGCTACGTTATAGTAAATAACTACGTAACGCGTAGTCGCGTACTATTAGTGTGCTTAATTACATACATGTCGCGGACTTTTTGTTGTTATGCCTTGCGATGCAGGTGGAGTGGGTCCATTGTTTTGCTGAGTTAACAAGTAAACATGTTTAATTGGATTTCGTGATATAAAATATTTATAGGTGGTTGTGTGGACTAATTGGATGAGAACTTTATGCTTGAGATGTACCTGAGTTATTGAATTTTGAGGACAATGCTATTAAATTAAGGCGCTATTTGGCGCTTGAATGACACTGCCAACTTTTGGCCATAGACCTATAGCATGGACCAAACATTTTCATCATCTATCCTAAGCACAAATCTATAGAGGCCGCGCACACCACTTAAGATCTGTGGAAAATTGGAGGTACTACATTTTTATAATGCAATAAGTCGTGGCGCGGACTCTATCTTTCCTGTTAGACATGCCTTTAATTGTGTTTCTCTCTTTCAAGAGCGTATGGCAGTTTTGTTTGACATTTGGCTGGGGAAGAACTGTAGGGAAGGCTCAGTCCAGTGTTGGCAAACAGTTGTGAATGAAAAAAAAAAAAAAAAACTGTATTAGGTTTTCCGATTTTGGCATTACGCCAAAAAATCCGTCAAACATCTGATATCCGCAATGCATTTGATGTTCAGCATAACATTAGACATCACACACGTTTTATCGAGTAAACATCAGTTGCACTCAAATTGAGTCTGCCTGTCAGGCCATGGTTCCTGGCGTAAGTAGTGGGTGTGCAAAAGCGCAAATTATGATACATGTCAGACGCAGATGGCGTTACCCCGCGCCCCGTGCGAACGAGCGCTTTGATTCAACACCCCTAGGATTTGATGTAATAACTGTGCCGCGGATTTGAGGGTTCTAAAGTTAGTTATTTTTGTGTTAAGTTTTACGAGAATTTTGTGACAGCAGTGATGTAAAATTATAGTGTAATGTTTTTATTGTGATATTAAATTGGCACCTATAATCTTACATTGATTGATTTAAAAAGTGATTATTTTAAATTACAGAATCCAACACCTCAACCAAACCCAATTTGCTTAATTCAATTTCTAAAATATTTTGAGAACATTTTAAAGCTACGGATAGGTGCACATTCTGGCGTCTGTGTATTTTGTAGGTATTTTATGTTATAACGCATTTAACCTCGTAGCTAAATTATAAGCCCTGTAAGAATTAAAACGAGATTACGTCGTAAAGAACAAATAAAACACAATGCAAAAGCAACTTGTTTGTATATCATTAAAAACTACTGAACGGATTTTAATCTGCTTTCAATTCCTGACCGCACTTACGGACGGAGCCGCGGGCACGAATATGTTTGAATTTAATCTACGTGCGCAGCAAAGGGTTTATGACTTATAAATATGTAAGAAACCTAAATATTTATAAGTATAAGAACGCAATCGCATACAACTGAAGCAATTTTAAACCGCCTATTCTAACTTCAAGTTTGATTGATTATGTTGTAAGTTTTCTAAAGAAAATAAATAAAACATATCTAACCTACCTACAGCTAAATTTAATAAAACTCTAAAAAATAATACACATAAATGTATGTATGAACACAAAAGCCATTACTAAATCAAATCATACCCAACAAAGACGACTTTTAAAACCTATCCAAATTAAGTCCCAATCTTTCTGGGGTCGTAAAATGGAATATTATTACGTTTAGCGTTGGAAATTGATCGTCGTGCATGGGGAAGGCCCTCGAGGGATTTAAGTCCTTGTCAAATTTCACTCGGGGGTTTCACTGTGTTGTTGCGGAACCCTGCTGTGTGCATATACGCCCCGGGAGGACGCTGCCCGCTGGTGCAAACCAGTGTTGCGAAACTTGCGAATTATTTGATAGAAAATTGAATATTCGAAATACTCGTATTGATTAGTTCAATTTGTAAAATTGTATTAAATACGAGAGAATCGCCCCGGATTCGCGGTTTAAATTTTTAACCTGCACTTTCTGATATACAAACCTTGTCCTAAAAATTACGAACATAACAAATTATCCAATTTGGTGAAGTCGTTCGGTAGTTATGCGCGATCAGACAGAATTAATACACTGTTTTATAAGGTTTTATAAGGTTAAAATTAAATAACACTAGTTAAAATCAAAGCGTGCGAAATATGTAGTACCGTGAGAAAATTCTTCAATTTGTATTTAAAATAAACCTTGAACCCTGCCCAGAGTTCATTTCCACGATTGATAAAATTTAAACCTTTAAAATTTTAATAATATTACTATTTCTAGAAATCTGTCTCTCGAATACAACCTGAATGTCAAATGAAAAACTCACTAGGTATTTCCCGAAAAGAACTAGATGTCACAACACTATTTCATTTAGTAACGAATTCGAACACAGATATTTAAATTCTCGACATAAATATCGAAGTTTAATTCCGAATACAAATAAAATATGTAGACTATAGCGTTTGTTTTTCGCTGAAATAACGTTGTTAGTTGAAATAATGATGTTTTATCCATAGGAAAAGCTAGATATCTTTAGTTCTATGATAATGTTCAACATGCGTTACGAGCTCATATTCCAGTATGTAAGTTTCTCACGCTACTTGACTTGTTAATGTCTAATTGAGATTAATGTCGCCTTTGACCAATATTCCGTGGAAGGATGGCAATTTGAAATATGTATGAGTGATTAATTTTCCATGCCCTCGGTTTAACGAGGTTTGCATTTTATGCAATTAGCGTGATCCCAGTTTATTGCAGTTTATTTTGTTATGGCGGTCAGGGTCAACCTTATCTTGTGAAAAATGACGTAGGTACCTACACTAGGTACATATTTGTGACTTTAAATTAGTGCAATAGGTAGCAATTTTATACAATAGTCATTTTGTATTATTTAATTTTGACTTGAAAGACAGCCATCATTTCCATATTTTTTCAAGCTTTCCACTTCGTAACACTAATTAAAAGTTGCACTTGTTACGATTCCCGGTAAAGGATAATTATTTCAAGTACGGTCAGAATCAACACACCATTCCAAGTAACCACTCAACGTAACGAAAGGGAATTGCTTCGCATAAAAACAATAAATAAAAACAAAAGCCAATTTCTAGATCGAAAGAATTCCCCGGTCAGTCCACTTTCCAACTGCATAACTGTCTCCATACTGGTTTTCAATGTCGTGTTGCAGAGATTATGTCATCGGCGACGTATTTACGTCGCGTTACCCATTCATTACAACGTTGAAAGGAAGTTCGCCGCGTGAGAATCGTGTCACTGTAGGGGAGTGTCTAGGGTTGCCAACTATACTGTTTTGAACAGTATTATACTGTTTTTCACTAAATTATACTTTTTACTGTTGAACAAAAAAAAAGTATACAAAATACTGTTTTCAGCATCAAAATGCAGACACATTATTATGTGTTACACTTATAAGACGCTCACAAATTTGTTTTTATTTAGTCAGAGGGCGCTCACTGCTCAATGCAGCGCAGCCACAAACAAATCACACCGAGTTTACAAACAAAGATTTTCTTGAAATGAGTACTAGCCAAAAGTGGTGCCATTTATTAGTAAACACTTCAGAAGAATTTAAAAACATAACTAAAATTGTTTCCTAACTACTTTCTGTTCCTGCTACCTAAGCATTTACTGAAAGAGTTTTTTCAGTAATGAATTCTAAGTGGCAGGATGATAGAAATAGAGCCTCTATCAATTTAATAAAAAATGAGCTCCTCACTTATTTTAATTTCAGTTTTAATTGTTATGAGGCGTATGAAGTTTTTAAAAATGATTGTAAATTAGTAAGTTGTGCGAGAAGCTCCAAAAAATATGTATTTAAAACAATAAATAAATAAAATACTGTTCGTTTTTCTAAAATACTGTTTAATTATCTTCATAGACCTGAAAATACTTTATTTCTTGAAAAAATAGTTGGCAACCCTAGGAGTGTCCCACCCTCCCTCCCCCTCCCCTACTACGAGGGGGGTCGCCGCTCCACCCGCGATTATTATGCTAAGTGTCTGTCTGTATCGGGGTGAGTTTTTCGCGCATCTGCTATTTATTTACGCGTTTTATATTCATGGGATTGCGTAAGTCGCTCGGTCGTGGCGAGGCGTCAGGCTTACAGTTCATTACGCCGTGTTACAAGTTTACACCGTGCGGACTGATAACCGATTTTGGTTCTTATGTCATCGGCGTATAGTTTCCGATTCTAGGGTGGGTTTAAATAGGTTACCAGGCGCACCCACCGTGACGCTCCTGCCAAACGTAGTTCAATTGATTTTGTTAGTAAAATGCTTTTTCAACCGCTTTTAGCTGTTATAGGAGCGCCGTGCGTGGTCAATGGGAACAAAACATTGTACATTGTACCTGCTCCGATTCAGTTTCATATTCTATGCAGGTATCATTATCACACTGTATAATCTAAACGCATGAATAATTAATTTTCTGTCATCATTATACAAATTAATTCTTCTTGTTAACGGTTAAGTACACACTCATCAAGTAATTACACTAATTAATGAAGATGTATTCGTTGCACCGTGCTCCAAGACCGCTAGGGTTTCAAGTATAGTAGATATAAGATAAGCAACACCGGCTGAAGTTTCACGATTCCCTTCAGGAACTCAATTTCCTTCTCAAATCATATCGGGACCGATAAACGCGATAGTTTGAGCTCGCCTACGGCACCGCGCGAAGATAGTTAACTGCCAATCCGAATTTCAAAACGTTTCCTTATCTTTTAAAACAGTTGAGGATCGATACTTGCATGGCAAAAACAAGTTGGTGATCATGGGATTAGTTTTCTTTTCGTTGTGGTAATAGGAGCGATAGTGGCGTGACAAAATAATCCGAATGTTTCATTTGACGTTGCATCACACAAAGACGCTGCAGTCCCAGTTTCCGTTAACGTCTGGGCAGGAAATAAGCGGATCCACAGAGACAGCTTTGTCTAGGACTTCGGTTAATATCCTCGAAAGTAATGCGGTTTTCGAACGGAATAACGTTGGTTTAAACCAACCGTCTGTTTTTGCTTTTAACGTTTTGTTTGTGTAAGCATCATTAAGTAGATTGTAGTTAATGGTCCGAATGTCTTGCCGGTCAGACGATATTGTTTCTTTAAATGGGAACGTAATGAGAAATTGTGTAAGTGTATGCAGAGAAAGAAATGTTTAGTTTTAACTAAAAGGGATTTCTTGAGAAATACTTTGTTATTGTAATTTGTATAAACAGAACTGTTGAAATACTGTCTCGTATTTCACTTGTGTTCGGAAGGCTGTCTAGATTTCGTAGCGTTTTTAAATTTGAAAGATTTGTGGGATTAAACAGAATTTAAGCAAAGATTTGCCTGAGGAAATGAAAACTGCAACTAAACTTAATGCTTTACCCTACAGCATTACAATAATTGATCTTTCATCATTCAATATAAGACCTAGTGTCCATTAAAGATGTACGACGACTGATAAAAGGAAAAACAGGAGACTCGGTACGGATATGATTCCGCCAATCACCTCGTTGGTGTAAACTCTGCCCAACCCCCAAAGCCACATAACAATAACACACTCACGTCATGCCAACATAACGGCGAAGCGGTCGATGCGAACGAAACGCACCGACCAAAAATACGCAACACATAATATTCACACGTAGACTAAACAAATCGGCCTGTTGTATCACAACACTGAAGAGTGGAAAACTGGAGATGACCACATGGATCGAGTATTTCAATGCTGAGATGTGGGTGAAGGAAACGGAATACTGATATTCGGATGCATCGGTTACCTAGAAGCCGAAACTAAACTAGTTAGGATGAAGTGAGGATTTTAATTAAACTTAATAAGGGATTTTAATGCAACATTCACTTGATAATTATTTACATATTGTGGACAATATGCACAATAAGTATCTTGACTTGGCTCACGAGGTTATCGATATAATGGGATGTGAACTCAGCGATAATTGTGCCGATAGTCGTGTCAGCCAATAACGTAATTGACAAGAGCCTCGACCAACATCTAAGGAAGCGCTCGTTAGGCAGTTGGACCAAGGGCCTGATTCGGAGAGCATTTATTTAGTCACGGATCGCGTTTTTAGGGTTTCCATTCTCTAGAGCTTGGATCCCGTTCCCAATACCGGTAGGCTACTAGTAAATACACAATCATTACTTTTTAAGCCGTAGTGCAAACGTTATCTCATAGTAATAATGAAGAGGTCACGAAAGTCAATAAATTAATAAGTTTTAATATCGAGGAAATGGCAAGTATTTATGTTTTTATTATAGATGGGATAATTAGTGTTCAGAACTCCGGGAACCTAATAAAGCTTTTTTTTAATTTCACCACACAAAATCAAAAGACCCCAGGCAATCAAAAAGTAGCGTTACGCGCCAAAAAAAGTTACGCTAATCCAAAAACTCTGAAGCAATAAAAGCCGGTTTTTTTAGACCTATGAGAGAGTTGATTGGTCACGCTCACACGCGTAGTTACAAACTTGCTTCAATTCAGCAAGATGTAGCATGCTCTATGGATTTGTCCATGATCCTGACAGCCACGTGTACCATAAACAATTAACGTTTCCGCTTCGAGATACGTAATTTATTTCAACTGTAATTAAGATAAAAAGCTCTTGTTTATGACCTAATTTAATATTCAGATTCCTTAGCGCTAAAATTAAGCCTTGACTGTCGGCAAATGGAGAGATGAAAGTGGCATATTGCCCGTTTTCGTTCTTGTGTATTTCTGCTTGAAAATTTACTTTAATTAAATTTTTGCTGGTGTTGAAGTTTTTTGGAGAATTAACAAAGAAGTACCACAATTATGGATTTTTCTGCCGTTCAATAGGTACAAATAATTTAATATATTTTCATTTATTAAACACAAAGTATCGTTGAAGCCCCAGCTTATCTACAACACAAACAGTTTACGAAACGAACGGACGCTGCACTGGGCTGCACTGATAACTTTGTTATTCCACTGCGTTCGTATAGGACACATCGATAACTATATACCTACCTATTGGATAAACTATCATACAATACAATGTTCATACATATCGATACCTATAGGTGTATAAGTACCGATAATCCCCGATCGGGAATTCAACAGTCCTGCGTAATGGTAGCCTGTATTCCCTTCACCAAACAGGATTATGTTCCCAATATAAAGGGGGAAGCTATCAACATTATCAGCCACTGGAATACTGCCCTAGTTTACAGCCCTAACATGATTAATTAGAGGGCAAACAAAACAAGCTAAATTGAACCCTATCGACGTTACCATATGCCATTGTGTTCGATACCGCAATATCCAATAAGCCCCAAGAATGTAGAACTAAACCTAGAATTATATTTGAACTTTACATAAGATTGAACTTTATGATCGTGACATAATCTAGTCGTTACTAGTTCCTAGATGTCTTTTCTTTGTATAGTAAAGTATGTCAAGTGCATGAATAACGCATTCATTCGTAGTTTATAACATGACGTGTCTATGTTAAAGTCGCATTATGAAGTCCCTTACTATGTGTTCGGAAGGGTTTCAAATCTCGATGTAAACTCGCGAATTCCTAGCTGTTGTGACGAGCTCCGGGTCAGTGCGTACGGTATTTACACAACGGGAATTCGTATGTTAATTGATTTAAATGTCTATTTAAGATGCGTGAGAACATGTACGCGACAGAGGTAGACGACACTATTCCCGGAAGTTTGAACCACGTGTATGAAGATTGACGTTTTTTTTAGGTTACAACTCCTTTTTATCTAGTAAATATTGTTTTTAAACTAGTACACATAAACGTGCGTTCATCGGCCACGTGTGTAGACGACCAAACAAAAATATTCGCCCACACACTGTGATCCAGACGACTAGACGCCTACGCTGAACTTCACCGACATTCAACTACCTACAATACGACGAAAACACGCTTTTATTCCTTTTTCGTTCACTAGAATCATCTGTATTTACATATTCCGAGCTTCGGATAAAGTTACGAGGAGCTCGCGTTTCAAAATAGAAATTCATGTTTGAAAACATCTGAATCTAAACATTCAAGAGATATAGATTTACAGTTGACTCCCTAACTTCCCTAAATATTTAATTAAATTCTCAGCCCTTTGAGTCTGGTTCTAGAAAATCCTCGAAATATAATACACTCTTCCTCATCCAATTAAAATAATTTTCAGCTAATAGTAGCGGTAACAACAAAGGGCATTGCATATGTTCCGTAATTGCAAGTGCAGCGACCTTGCGTTTGATGACAGGCGACCGGCCTCGTTGTCGTCGCCTTTGTGTTGTGTCGTGATCATAAAAAACAAAGGATTACCGTAGCGCACGACGCGACGCTAATAACTATGCTACACCTTTTATTATGCGACAGCTTGAATAAAATGTTGAAGCTACTGTTGACGAGATGACGTAACATAACTCACTAGCTTTTGTCTGCGGCTTTGCTCGAGTTCATTTAGAATTTGACATTCAATTTAGATCGTAAATAAACCACCATCTTGTTATCATTGTTATTAGAAACGTTATTGTTGTTTTTTTCGGGAGCAATACTTTTTTCGGGAACAATACTTTTTTCGGGATGAAAGGTACCCTACGTCCTTCTATGACTCTATGTATAATTGTACACAACAACGTAAGTACATGCTTTTCAGAATGATCGGTTCAGTGGTTTGGGCGTGAAAACTTAAACAAACTTACTTTCGCATTTACATTATGAATACATTATCAAAGGCATTTTTGAATATTCTTTTAAAATATAGAGCGGATGTTTCACTGCAGATATTTGTTCCCAATTCTCAAAGGTCATGTTGTGAGATGACATCTGTTCTTATCTGTGAATATATCATCATAACTGGGGGCAATGACCGGGAGGTAGGTATGTGACTCAGAATAGAAGATCTTCCGATCCCACGTGGGTGTTCACACGTATCTTTTAAGCCAGCTCTACACTCGCGGCGCGAACGGCCGCGAAAACCCGCGACAACTGCGAAACGCGAGCGTAGATGTTGTTCGCGCTTCGCGTTCGCGCTGTTCCCCGATCGGTGTCGGTTTTCGGCGCGCGAACGCGAACGCATCGAACAGTGTGCTTAGTGCGAGTTTTTTTACGTTGACGCAATAGTAACGTTTAACCACGTTTGGCTCTCTCATTGGTTGAAAGTTCTCACGACCTTGGAGCGGGCCAATGAGAGCGCCAAACGCGGTTAAACGTTACTTTCGCGTCTACGTAAAAAAACTCGCACTAAGCACACTGGACTGTGAAGAAGCTTTCACTGGTATTCAAGAACGCTACTTAGTTAAGTATGGCAGCAACACTATGCTAAGTAAGGTATTTCTCACTGCGTTCGTCATGGCAGGCCATTCATTTCATAAACAATACATAGCGGACTCTTTGCTGTGCGGACACTTAGCATTGAATGGGGCGCTGTGATTGGTTAACATTGTGACGCGACTTCACTCGGGTTGACCGACTGACAGAATAAACGTCAGTGAAGAATAACTGTTTGTTTTATTTACAAGTTTTGTGAACAATGTTTCCTAAGTTTTACATAATTTTAAATACTTTTCAAAATGAATGCTTGCCTTTATTTAGTACGAAATCATCCAAAACATGGTAAGAATTAAATTGTATGTTTCGTAGTGAAAGTTGTGAAAATAATAACACGTGTTGTTTTCTTTCAGCAAGAAATTATCATTAAATTAAAATTAAACTAAAAATTACGCCTACGAATGACATTCAGCTAAAAAGAATATGTTGGGAGAATATAAAATCTAGTAGAAAGAAGGAACTATCTTTTGAGTCCATAAATATGAGACGTACAGGTGGAGGCCCACCAGAAGGTGCTGATTGTTCTTTGTGTATTTATCCTCCTCAATAATATAATTATCAAAATCATCTTCGCTGCTGTAATCCATCGCAATTAAACAAAACAAATCAGCGTATCACAATTCACAAATCACTACAAACAACATAATACCCGATGCCAGTTTGACATTTGTGTTGACTGTCGCACTATGCGTAGCGTAAAGTAGCTAGGGAGCTACTTTAGCTGTGCGTTCATTATAGTAAGCGCATAGTGTCGTTCGTCCCTCAAGTGTCGTTTATGATTAGGTTTTTGTGACCCTATGCGTCCGCGCGCCCTGTGAGACCTCATAGTAATGTTCATGAATACCGGTGTTTGCGAGTGTGGAATTGTGGAGGGACACAGTTCGCGCGCGGATTACTGAGTTATTCACGGCGCGACTTCACACGCGAGTGTAGGGCCGGCTTTACAATGATAATATAATTAAATTGCATTATTACGACGTTATCGTAAGAAAAGAGTTCTTATTTCAAATATTTTTGACTAAAGAATACAAAGACATCTTTGATTGAAATGAGATATAAACGTCTAATAAGCGATAGTGACATCGCATATTAATCAGATTTCTTAAGCGTTATAAACATGTTGTTTGTTAAGAATTGATTCCCACGCCATTCTGGTTTGAAACGTAGGTTTCTTTGTACTGTAACCTGTTATTACTCACAATCAAAGAAACCTAGGTGAACCGATAAAAGTCAAAAGCTGACAGTTACGTCCATTTTAATTTTCAGTCCCGGCTATGCGACAGGAGCATGAAATACATTTAACGGTAAATTAATTTGAAGCATCGTTCTATTTCTGTCAAGCGTTTGAAGTTGACACTGTTGACAGTTACAGAATCATGTAAAATACGTTTTGCTATAATCGTATTTAGTAAACTGTCGTGTATGCCAACTTCGAAGACGAAAATTCAGTTTTATGTTACAATATAAGAAAAAGAGTAGATTTTCTTTCAGCCATTTCAATTATATTGAATGTTTTGTATCTCTGGCTAGTGATTTAGACTCTATATCAATTGCAAGTAATAATAGCGAGGTTTAAAAAAAATGTAAAAGAGGTCAAATACTTTTTAAAGTGGGATATTTTTTACCCCGTTAATTAAAGAACTGCATTTACGCATGAACGCGTTCCTATAAGTGCGCAGTGCACAATATTGAAAACTCGGCAAATCCAATAAACATGGGTAGTGTGAGAAAAAATGTAAATAAAAAAATAAAAGTACATAGTTGAATCCCGACACAACTTTCAACATTGAGCTAAATTGGCTATGAGAATAATTATACAAAAGGGAAGCTCAACCACCCGGAATTATAGAACTTTAACACTTTGTCACCAACCCAGAATAATCCAGCGATTCTTTCTGAAGCCATACCACAAATCCTCAATAAAAAAAGGTTATAAATATCCTTCGTTTAGAAAAAGCCACATTTTGGGTGGTTTTAATCGGTGCGCGCTTGCCTAGAGGAAGTGAAGTTCCGGTGTGGGTTTAATTAATGGATGCCGGCTCCCTGCTGTGAGGGAACAGAGAAGAGACAATTTTCTAAATATAATTATATGAAATTTAAGAGCTTCTATTGGTATACGGTACTTTTCTCATGTTCCCACATCACCCACATGAGAAAAGCGTTAAAAAGTGTATTGACTCTATCACTTCTCTATGATATAAATACCTAACTCTATACCGAGTTCTTTTTGTCTGTAATTGGATTGACTGTATTCATCTATACAACGTGTAACGTTAAATGCGCAAAACCTCTCGTGGGGTAACTCAGCCCATGTTACTGAACAATGTTTGTTCTAAGACTTTTGGAAATTTAAAAGATTTTTCATACTGATGGGCCCGATCAATTTCACATTTTGTATGAAAAACCAAATTATTGTTTTGTGAATTTCCAAGTCTTAGAACAAACATTGTTCAGTAACATGGGCTGAGTTACCCCACGAGAGGTTTTGCGCATTTAACGTTACACGTTGTATTTATGAAATACTTAAGTTTGGATTTACAAAATAATGTTTGCTACTCAGTTAAGTCAGAACGGTTGAACATTTGGTATTGAGATAGGAATAACACATAAGATTACTTTTATCCGCATTTTAAGTTAGTGAGATAATTATTCGACATACACCCAATACAAGCAAGAGAAGTTGATGGAAACAGATAGTCTACGTACTAATATTATAAAGCTGGTGAGTCTGTTTGGTTGAAAACGCTAATCGCAAAAACTGCTGCTTCGAATTGAAAATTGTGTTGGATAGTCCATCTATTGAGAAAGGTTACAACATCACGCTAAGACCAATATGGGCTAAGCAGCATGTGAAATAGCGGGGATTAACTAGTCTATTTTAATACTATACTGGATATTTGGATGGATGGATGATTCTTACTCAATCACATCAGAACAGCTGAACATTTGGTACAGAGATAAGTTATATAGTCCGAAATGACATATAGGACAACTTTTATCCCCGTATTAAGTTCCCCTGGGATAATACTTCGACATTCACGCTGGCGAAGCTGGCATAATCTAGTATTCTATAAAGATGACAGAAAACACGACGTGTTGCCGCAGTCGGCTATCAGCCAATCCATTTAAATTACTAAAACCTTACTAACAGCTGTTATGTACGTATAATTTATTACAGGTATTGTTTCACAGTGATTTATCTTTTATCTCTGGTAACGAGCCTGAGATTACTGTAGTAATCCCACTTCATCCGAAAGATTTTCAGGCTATCGGATCGACCGGAGATAATCTGAAGCGGTAATTATGTTAACGAAAAGGAATTAATTGCAATAAATGCTTCATATTATTAACACTGTTGAAAGCATTATTCTTACAGGTTTAGGCTAAAAAGCCCAAATCGCAAAATGGCAACCTAGTCGCAAAAGGACAAGTTCTCAAATTGGCAAATTCTCTAAACGCCTAATTCTCAAAATGGCCAATTCTCTGAAAGCCTAATTCGTAAAATGGCAAATGATAAAAACAGTTTTTTTTTTCTACGTAATCATGGAAATCTAAGATTTTTTCTCCCTGTTTAACTAAATTGTTTCATTTTATGCGAAGAATTCTTAGATTAATAAAGGTACCTATTAGTTTATTTAGTACACACACAGAATATACAAATAGTACACACCCAAATGTAGAAAAAAATCCATTTTGATCATTTGCCATTTTGAGAATTAGGCTTTTAGAGAATTGTTCATTTTGATAATTAGGCGTTTATAGAATTGGCCATTTTGGGAACTTGTCCTTTAACGACTAGGTTGCCATTTTGCGAATTAGACTTTTTGCGTCTAAACCTACAGAGTCAATCAATTTTAGTGGACAAAGATTGAATGATTTTACAAATAACTTTTTTTTTGGGGTGACAAAGTCATCCTAGTGCCCGTATCATCCCTCATCATCAACATTCACACTTCCAAAAGCGTCGACCATTATATTAAACGGCTCCTTTGGTAAACAACAGAACTCAAAAACATCGATCTCCATGTCTAAACAACTTGAACAAGTACAAATTGCACCGTTTACCTTCCAGCAATATTTATTTACAAAGGCATACTTCAAATCTGGAACGTTCTAGTACTTTGATAAACCTTTCGATGCCCTTCTAACTGATATTGTTTGATTTATGGTATAAGTACTAGGAATCGGGCAGAGAAATCTATACTAGATGACCTCAATTAAATAATAAGGCAATTAAAAGCGTAATGTATTGTTTGCGTTTATCAATATTATTATTGAAACAGAGCGATACGGCTCAAGTAGGTGTAGACACGATTTCTGGATAGCCGCGGATATGGTAGGTAGAGTAATATTGGAACGAAGTTCCTTATCGCGCGTTGTGAAAGGGGGCTGGACGGAAAAAATTCTTAAAAGTTGTCACGACACTTTTATCCGACTGCGCGACGCAAAAGGAGGGTAATGTGTTTATTACCATGGAATGGAATGGAATGGAGTGGATCGGATCGGATCGGAGTGGAGTGGAGTGGAGTCGCGACGATTATTTTTGTTGAGTGTATACAGTAACTTCGTTCCATCCGGGTGTCCCTTGACACCTCTCAAGTTTTTTTTTGTCTAAATGGTGGGCAAGGTGGGCCAGGGCCGTCCAGAAGGCCGTTCCAATGTGTTAACGAATACGGATATTTAAAGTATTACGGTGAGCAAAACTACGCTGACATAATATTATATCACATTTGTAAGGTTTTTCACCGGAGTGAATACGAATTATGTTATTTTAAATGTTTTAGGGCTGGTTTTTCAATAGTCAGTTAAGCGTTACCTGAGGAATAAAAATAACGGTATGACATATTTTCCATAGATAAGCTGTCAAATCGCCATTTTTATTCCTCAGTTAACGGATAACTGACTATTGAAAAACCAGCCCTTAATTGAATAAAACCCTTCTTGCATGTTTCACATTTATAAGGTTTTTCATCAGTTGACCCGTTGGGTCGTAAATCGCAGGGAACAGATGGTAAGGGACGCACAGAGCCAAAAAGTATAATAGAAAAACGTGGGGATAGTGCGTGATCCCAGTCTGAAACGAAAATGATCAGAGATACTTGTAGCCTCAAATCATGTAAATGTGGCTTTTTTCTGCGATACCAAAGGCTTTGTTTCGTTTTCAGAGGATCGTACATCATAGCACATGGAGAAAAGCTGTTGAAAAGATACGGAGTCACAATTCTCAGCTATGTCTGAAAGAGAGAGCAATTGAGAAAAAGAAGAGATGACGGGACGATACTGGATAAGTTCAGTGAAGGAGGAGGCGTAGACTTACGAAGGAGCCCTTTGTACGAGAGGCTTCACTTTTTATATCAGTCTCTAAGTCTGTGGATAAAGACAGCTTAAATTACAAACGGAAACTCTAATCGCCTTTGCCTAAAAGTGGGAAAGGAAAATAATTTAAAGCAAATGCTGAGTTGGTAAACCGTGCATTTTTTACGGTTTATAATTTTATTCATCTTTATGAATTTACTGATTATTTTGTGTATAATTCGTACAAATACTTTTCTAATCTATTTACAACTTAGCTAACCGCCTGGTATGGAGCTGTACAGTGTTTAGCATCGCAAGAAAAGCCAAGTGCAACTTCGTAAACCTAAGTATAGTAAACAGTATTATAGGTGTGTCGGTTAGTTGCACAGTCGTAACATAAATAATAGCAGTGGGCGAAAGTGAACGCGCCACGGTCCGTGGGCCGATAGGAATGACTTGCGCAATGCGATGCGCGCACGCATTGTTCCGAGCTGTGCAATGGAACATGTCGTGGGATGTGGGGTTCGGTTCCCAGGTTTGTGTATGGAATTGGGGTTGGAACTGTTTTTTTGTGGTGATTTAGGTGTACTTGTAACCGATGTTCTTGTATAAACGTGGGCGAGGAGAAAGGAGTATTTAACTGAATTTAAGTAAATCATTATGATTTCATTAGGAAATGTTATTCTTAAAAAGATACAAAAAATAGATAAAGCTTGTTGAGTTGATCACTTCTTCATATTCTCAGTTTGTTTGGACGTCTCTACAGAAAACAAAGCGAATTCTAAAGAGCAAACCTTCTCGTTATTCCAAGTAAATAAATAAATTAAATAGCAACAATAATAAACTCAAAACCCTTGGGCCAAATTGTATCTTAATCACATAATTCGACCCATAGTAAATCTAACCTAATCTTCATACGAAAATGCAGATTCAGAAAGAACACATTCTTAACTTTACAGCCAATTAGCTTACCATATCTCAAGTAACCAATTAAGATCGTACCAGTGATAATATTTCATGACACATGGAAGTCTACATCACAAAATTATTATTTCAATAATCTTCGATGATATCAGTGAGAGTATGGGGGTCATTTGTGGTGGTGCAACGAACCCTGAACCCAGGGATGTAGCTAGTGTTAGATAAAAGGCTCCATTTCGAACCCAGTGTCGTATCTAGTCTAGTTGTAAAAGGGCCCCGTGTTGAAGTTGAACCCAACTTAGCTAGTTGTAGTAGGGCCCCGTATCGAGCCCAGTGATGTATTTAGTCTTGTAGTAATAGAGCCCAATAACGTACCTAGATTTTGAAAAAAAAAATCTTGTCGTTTATTCACAAGTTCAAACGTACGAACGAAATTAAAAACCTCGATTGTGGCTCTCTTCAGAGAAGAGCCTCAAGTCATTTTATTTTTTAATTAAGAGATGGTTAACCTTATTAAGAATTGAGGCTGTGGATCAGATTTTGTTTTTTTTTTCTCAATGATTGGAGGCCCCCTTTCATTGCAACGGTTGATATGACGGTAGCTACGGCCCTGGTCGAACCTTGCCCGCATGCCCCATGCCCATTGTCCACAGAACAATGTCCACTTGTGGCTAAACCAGTACCATTTGTTTTGCCTTCGAGTTACACTGAACTACTTTGTTGTAAGAACTGATTTACGGCCGCGTGAGAAACCTATAAAACTTTTCAAATATTCTATAATAAGAAGTGTGTCATAAAACGGGCTTGGAGAGAAATATAATGGAGAAAAAGTTATGGTAAAAATAATGTTTTGAAGTGCAATTTTTGTGGAACAGTTTTTATGCGATCCACATTCTGTATCAAGTGGTTAAAATAGAATATAAATGAATTCTAAAATAATAATTATAAATTACAACTGGAATTAAAACTGGGAGCTTTACGCCTTGTTTGCTATCGGATGTTCACCGTTACTTTGACATAATTTAGTAATCCTGGGTTACGCCAATGGCCAAAATTTTATGATTTTTAGTTAATTTTCTGTTATCAAGTCATCTTACACATTATTTACTACATGGTAAAATTAATCATTGTTAATAGTCAACTGACAATAATTGTAAAGACCATAAATAATAATAATTAAAATTATTATTCCTTTGCGTAGGTATGTAATAATAATATTTTTTTATATTTTTCCTCCCTACCATTTATTTTAAATGGAATTTGCGTCATAAATGAATGAGTGACTCACGAAATACAAAGTATTGATAGTACAACTACGAAGGATATTAAATTTTAATTCGATATTCTAATAAAATACCCCGTGATTACGTCATAAAGTGTGGAACCTGCAAGTAAGTTCCAGGAATTGCCATTGATTAAAATATTATTATATAAATAGGAACCTGTTTGTTTCAATTACACACAATATATCAACTACCGCGGTGCGAAATTGTAACAAAAAAATATCCTGGTCTAAAAACTTAGCCAATTCTATTCATTCTTTGGTAACTTTTATTTATTCATATAAAACTGGACATATCACCTGTACACATAATTTCAATGACACTGCAACAGCACATTTTTAATGAATTAATTGTTTTCAACATTTATAGCTCGATGCTAATGACCCTTATTATCAAACAGTGTAAATAAAAGTGGTTTATAATAATTGCATTAATTTGACAGCTTACATAAATGTAGGTAAGCCATACAGTGTGCTGTTTTTGTGGCACGCGAGTGTAATTAATTGAAATCATTAAAACTATCACGTGCCATCAATGTAATGGGGGGGACATTACACGGGTAGGTTATGATCATTTTTTCTAATTAATATGGGTACAGTGTCGTATAGGCCGTCGGCTATACGTGACTTACGATACATGTTTTAAGCTATATCTTAACAATTCGGCTTCCCTTTGTTACATTGTGGCTGTAATGTTATGTAAGAGACATACCATGTGATTTGTTGACTGCCATACAGAATATTATAAATTATTGAACTTGAAGTTATGGCATTATTAGCTTTTGTCCGCGCGCGGCTTTGAACCTCCCTCTATAACCGTCATGAGAAACGTCTCATAATAGGACCAGAGTTTTAGACGTGAAAGCGTTAAAACAAACAAATTCAATTTAGAACATAATATTAGGAAGGATTTTCAGTTGGGTTAATAAAGTTGGCTTAGAGTGTATTACTCATGTAGTTTCGAAGTTTAACATGTAAAGCAAAAGGCAAAGTTTTAAAGTAAATAAATAATTAATTTGTTAATGTACTGCCTATTTAACTACACGAATGCTTTCACCTAAGTCAGCTACTAACTACTAGTGGTAAGTGACTTTTATAACGGTTTATTATCGCGACATATTAACATTAATTTACATTTCCGATGGCTGTAATAGAGGAATAAACGCTCGTTGTGTGTGATGTGGCTCTAATAGGCTTGTACGATGACTAACAGTAACTAAACTTTAGACTTTTTTGTTTATACTCATATTTACTTTTTTTTTTAACAGACATTTACAGAGCCGTCTTTAAGCTATTGGTAACCCTGGCCACTTTAGGACAATGGGAACCACACCGCCTGGTCCACGTTAGGTTTTTGTTCGACTGTTAATACAAAAATATATCAAATTTTTAACTAAAGAATTAGAATGTAGAATGCAAGAGCGAAGGCAGCGAGCTGGAAACTTTTATAAACGTGGTGGGATAAGTTAGTGATGATCATAGGAATGCGGGGCCCTGCGCTCAGTGTGCCCTTTGGGAGAGACGGCCCTGAGCATAAAAAGTAGAAAACACTAATTAATTAGGTAGCTAGTGGTAGTATCTTGCTACTAAAGCAGATTAGTTTAAAATATAGGAAAATTAATCACAAACCATTTATCCTTCTAGAACCGGATAATGATTTTAGCAGAATGGGATTACCATAATTTTTTGGAAATTATTATTTTATTTATTTTCCTTGCTATTATTTATATCAAACATCCTGTTTTCATTGCTTAAAAATATAATTTAAATTTCGACACATAATATTTTAAATAATGCAAGCCTTGCATTAAAATTCAGACAGTGAAATTATAACTTGAAACTGAATCCGAACAAAAAGTTAATTATTCAGCATTGACGGCTTCACCAGTAATAATGACAGTAATGAATACCCGACAATATCTCTATTTACTGGAAGCGTCAGAGGGTCTAAAAAGGCAACTTTGGCAGATTTATTATGTCAATTGTCGGGGTTTGGCTGTGTACGTGAATTGAAAAATTTGCTACTCAGGATTTAATTTCTAGCGCGGGCCGGGCAAACGTTTTTTTTTTTTAACAAATATGTAATTACGAAAATAATTTAGTCCAATTTGTATGAAGTCTCTTCTAAAGTGGCCACGGGTCTAAATAGGCTATATTATGTATTAACAGAATCTAAATACGAATAGCAATAAAATTGTTTTTTATAATTATTTCGCTGTTGCTAGAGCAAAAAAAATAAACAGTTTATTGAATTTTACAAAATTATGGCAGTTGATATTATGATTCTGATGAGGTGGCCTTGTTCGATCACCAAGCCATTTCATAATCATACACCTATAATATCAAATTACAGAGAAATTATGAACTAGTAAGTTTGGATGACAAAATGAATGGTCGTTGTACGACCAGCGCGCAGCGGGACGCAGTATCAATGTAATAACAATAATATAACGATCGATGCCTGGACGAGGGTTCTGTATGTGAGGGTTTAAATAAACTACCGGATAAGATGATTGGAATTCGTGTTGGATTTTATATGAAAGAGGTTTATAAACGACAATGTAATGATAACAAAGAAACTTGTCACATTCTGGTCTAATAATATAAAGTGAAAATGTGGTTTTTTGGTATTTTTGTTTGTAATGAATAAACTCAAAAATTACTGAATCAGTATTTAAATTCTTTCACCTTTAAAAATCTACATTGCCAGCGTGAATCCTGGGCTGTATTTTATTTTCTAACCGCACTGGTCGAAACTGCGAAAAGTCTCAGTCTCGCTAAGTTCACATTGACAAGAGCAAAGTAATTAATTATCAGTGGCCATCACAAGTTTTCCGTATGGATACAGCATACTTGACGTATGCACGGCGTTTGGAAAATAAATTAGTAAAAGCTCCTCTAATGTACGAATGAGGATCAAATTAAAGTCAAAGATAAAAGTCATGATAGAGCTTCGGTTTCAATAAAGTCCCTACCTAGTACCTTCTGAAGAATTGTAAGCTTACATCATCCACTTCGCGGACCCCAGGACCTAGATTGAGATTTATTACTTAACTTAAAAAGATAAACTACGGGGACTTGACAACATAGAAAGTTATGATAGCAAGTCAAATAGCACTATCTTATCTGTTAACTGGTCTACAAAATATTAGTTATAGATAGCATGGTTTGTTCAGCAAGTGATGACTGAACTGATGTATAAGTTGTCACGTACGCTTAGATAACTGTATTGGTTTTCGAAACGAATGCATTTCAGTCAATTTTAGACTTTTTTGAGTGGTAAAATCATCAAAAGAGTCCGCGCTGTGAATGGCGCGCAAAGGACTGTAATACTAATTAAGAGACTAAAAATTCACCCTGTTACTCCCGTTGTCCTTTGCGTCCCGGATCCACGGAGTCCTTTAAAGACGGTACCGCGACCCGGAGTAAATTTTTGTCGTCTATTACTCATATACTCATACATACATCATAAAATACCAGGACCATTTAACGACCAATCGTTTTGAAAATCATCAATAGATATAAATTGATCAGTATGTTATTTACTTCTTTTTTTCAACGATTTATATCACGATAGCTCATAAAAGCTGTGCTAGTAGAAAAAAACGATATAATGGCAGTAAGAGATCACGCATCTTTCATTCAAATAAATTGATTATCTGAAGACTAGAACCAATCTTGGGCTGCGTGTCCATAAGAAATATGCAAGATCAATAATCGTTTCGTTTCCATAGCTCAAGCTGTGAAAAAGAAACGATAATTGATTAGTTTCACACACATCCCTCGTTCATCTCTGCTGGAAACCCAGCCTTAGTTCGTATTATAAAACCTAGAAGCAAGGTTTTTAAAACGATTCTCCTCGCTGCAATTACTAGTAATCGATCAAGTACTATAGTCGACATTGAAATAAATCGATGTGTGAACTTGACCGATGATCGAATCGATTCATTCACAGTAAGGACCTGTCCTGCATCCGCTCCGTTACGTTGAAATACTATGAATAAAATGATTTTATGAAAACCGGCTCTTTGCCGCGCCCGCCTTAAATAGGTGTGTCAATGTAAATAACTGATAGTAATAGCTTTATAGGTTTTTACAAAGAAAGGGAGATATTGAAGTGTTTTGAAGGAAATTTGATGAGTAAGTATGTACTTGTTTGACTTTAAAGTAATGAAGTGTTAGGCTAAGTAAATAACGGTGTGTAATGTTGGTTTTTTTTGGGTTGATTTGTTCAAACTATACTTCTAGAACTTAATCTGAACTGCGTATCAGTATGTATTCTAATTTAATTTAAAACAGACGAGTTTGAAAATACCTAAAACACCTAAAATTACATACAAATGATTACAAAGATCCTAACACATGCGATTAACTTAAATGAACCTTAATTTTTGATTCTTAAAAATTGGATAAGGACGATTAATCTTAAGCACTACATAATTTAAGCATAAACGTTTTTATGAAAATACTAAACACGCACGGTCGTCGACTCCGAGTGGGCAGGCAGGAAACACGCTGAGATTTTTATTTTTATTACGCAACTTTTAAAAAGATGATTTTACCAATTTATTGTACTATGCACGCCTCTTAAATCAAATCCGTAGTAAACGTTCACGGATTAATATTCAATTTTTGATCGTTAAATAATGAAGAATTAAACGCGTAAAACTTTATTATGTTATCGTTTCGGTTTTGATTTGAATTAACCAAAATACGTTTACGTAATTTCCATTTTAAATGTTCCGACATTTAATTGAACATTACTCATTAATTCCGATGATGTACAGGATGTTTGTGGCGTTGGAATTACATATTCGAGAGCACCACGCGGAAAGCGATGTGCACAGATCATACACATTTAAAATGGAAGCAGAAATTCAAGCACGTAATTTTCATGAGCAAAGGTAAATCTGCCGCATTTTGTAACAAGAAAAAATGGCATAGTCGTTTGCGTTGAGTGATATTACGTAGAAATGCTTCAATTCGCGTTATCACACGCATTACCGCCTCTCATCTAGTATTGCTGTGTGTTCTTCACATGCGATTATTATGCCAGCCATGCGTCGGGAACGCACGTATTTTTAGCGAATGTCGTGCGCTTAACGTTCCGACTTAGGCCCGGAATAGACGAGCCGATGGTGGCAATACCGATACCGTCGGATGTCGCAGACTGGTAGACCGCACACACCTTAGATTCTAAGTAATGATTACTTAGTATGCAAAGAGTTAGTATTCAATGCGTTAATTTACATTGCACAACAAAATAAAATCATAGTTGAGTGTAATATTGTGAATAGTTTGCTATCGAAATAGATAATCGCATCATAAAACGATAAATAACGACAAGCAATTCAAAATGAATGAACTACATCCGTTGATGAGCGACAAATTACCATTAAGAGCCAGTTCACAAAATTCGAACGCTCGAGTTTAGGTAAAAGACGGGAGCAATGTTCATGTGTGCGTAGCTATTCACACATACACAACGCAACCAGTGTAGCGCTAGTGTTGAGACGGACTAAACAATCTTGAGCCGATATAATCGTAATGCACTTTAGTTACATTTCTGAAAAAGTTTTTGGAACGAAGTTCCTTATCGCGCGTTGTGAAAGGGGGCTAGACGGAAAAAAATTCTTACGAAAAGTTGTCACGACACTTTTTGCTATAGTAAGAGACAGACAGATATGTTTCTCTGTCTGTCTCTCTCTCTCTTATAGAAAGCAAGCCAGATATTTTTTCATTTCTATTTCGCATTGAACAGTGTGGTGTCGCGACGATTATTTTTGTTGAGTGTATACAGGTTTTTTGTAAATAATAAATAATAAAAAATAATAATAATAATGAATCCTTAATGAAAAAATATCGAGGTTTTCGTTATCGGTGTCGTTTTCATGGTTTTCCAGGGTGTATAAACCGATGATGCAGTCAAAATGTAAATCCAAGATGGCGGCAGCATAAACTATCGAAGTTTTCGTCATGGGTGTCGTTTTCATGGTTTTCGAGGGTGTTGAAACCGATGTTGCAGTCAAAATGTAAATCCAAGATGGCGGCTGCAAAAAATATCGTGGTTTTCGTCATGGATGTCGTTTTCATGGTTTTCGAAGGTGTTGAAACCGATGGTGCAGTCAAAATGTAAATCCAAGATGGCGGCAGCATAAATTATCGAAGTTTTCGTCATGGGTGTCGTTTTCATGGTTTTCGAGGGTGTTGAAACCGATGTTGCAGGCAAAATGTAAATCCAAGATGGCGGCTGCAAAAAATATCGAGGTTTTCGTCATGGGTGTCGTTTCACGGTTTTCGAGGTTGTTGAAACCGATGGTGCAGTCTAAATGTAAATCCAAGATGGCGGCTGCAAAAAATATCGAGGTTTTCGTCATGGGTGTCGTTTTCATAGTTTCCGAGGGTGTTGAAACCGATGGTGCAGTCAAAATATGGATAGTATGGAAACAAGGCCTAATTGTAGAAATAAATACCTACGCTCTCAACTGCAGCCTTAGGGTTGTCACGAGCGCGGAGAATGGAACATAATTATGTGGCGCTGATGCTTGATGAACCCGGTGGCTGCGCACCTTACTATGCGTTTCAACTAAGTATAAGATGACCTTGGCACCATATTGTAACTGCAATTGTGTTTAACGAAAAATACTTTGCGCAAATTACTTTTCAATACTTAATATTTATCTTATTCATGTTATTTTCATGTGATTTTCGTTATTTGACATCTGGGATTTCTATTTTGATAGCAATATCGGTTTCAACACCCTCGAAAACCATGAAAACGACACCCATGACGAAAACTTCGATAATTTATGCAGCCGCCATCTTGGATATACATTTTGACTGCACCATCGGTTTCAACACCCTCGAAAACTATGAAAACGACACCCATGACGAAAACCTCGATAATGTATGCAGCCGCCATCTTGGATTTACATTTTGACTGCACCATCGGTTTCAACACGCTCGAAAACTATGAAAACGACACCCATGACGAAAACCTCGATAATTTATGCAGCCGCCATCTTGGATTTACATTTTGACTGCACCATCGGTTTCAACACCCTCGAAAACTATGAAAACGACACCCATGACGAAAACCTCGATAATTTATGCAGCCGCCATCTTGGATTTACATTTTGACTGCACCATCGGTTTCAACACCCTCGAAAACTATGAAAACGACACCCATGACGAAAACCTCGATAATTTATGCAGCCGCCATCTTGGATTTACATTTTGACTGCAACATCGGTTTCAACACCCTCGAAAACCATGAAAACGACACCCATGACGAAAACTTCGATAATTTATGCAGCCGCCATCTTGGATTTGCATTTTGACTGCAACATCGGTTTCAACACCCTCGAAAACCATGAAAACGACACCCATGACGAAAACTTCGATAATTTATGCAGCCGCCATCTTGGATTTGCATTTTGACTGCAACATCGGTTTCAACACCCTCGAAAACCATGAAAACGACACCCATGACGAAAACCTCAATATTTTTTGCAGCCGCGGATTCAAAACTCTCGAAGACGAAAACTATAAAAAGACGCCTATTATGAGAAATTGTAGCAGAAACCATGTTGGTTTTTTTTTACAAATTATTTATTCACGAATTTATTAAACGGTCACGCGGACATAGAATTTGATATTGATAAAAATCATTTTTACCTTCAAAATAAGCAGGGAGTTTAAAAAAAAATCTCCGGTTATGATGAAGCCGAGTTCAAACAGCCTACGTAACATAAATAAACGCAACTCGTCTTTACGCGGCACTCAGAACTGACAGCACTGCGATGTCCGCTTAGAAGCCTCGTAGATGCGCGTGTTTGTGTGAGTGCACCGTTTCGAACGTTAGTACGTAATTTCCGGACCATCCATATTTTTACTGTGCTATGGGGCAGACAAGAGCTTCGAGTACGAGTACTTCTCAAAGCGTGGGAGCGTATCTTTGCAAGTTACAACCACGATCTATACACGTCATGTAAATATATCCCAGGCCCCTCTCTCAGCCCCGTAGGGTTATTTTCTTTTTTTTTTAAAGAATATTAAAAACGTGGGTTTTTCATATTTCTGACAGCAAACCCTTTCATTTGATACACATATCATGGGGGTGCATTTCAAACAGCTAATCCGCCATCTTGGATGTCCGCCATGTTGGATTTAAGACACGTGACTATTTTTTTCGTATTCCTGACAGCAAACCCTTTCATTTAATACCCATATCATGGGGGTACCTTTCAAATAGCCAATCCGCCATCTTAGATGTCCGCCATGTTGGATTTAAGACACGTGACTATTTTTTTCATATTACTGACAGCAACCCTTTCATTTGATACCCATATCATGGAGATGCATTTCAAATAGCCAATCCGCCATCTTGGATGTCCGCCATGCTGGATTTCAGGTACGTGACTATTTTTATCATATTCCTGACAGCAAACCCTTTCATTTGATACCCATATCATGGGGATGCATTTCAAATAGGCAATCCGCCATCTTGGATGTCCGCCATGTTGGATTTAAGACACGTGACTATTTTTTTCATATTCCTGACAGCAAACCCTTTCATTTGATACCCATATCATGGGGGTGGATTTCAAACAGCCCGACCGCGATCTTGGGGAGGCCGCCATATTGGATTTCTCACCACTCTTGCGCCCCATTGCAAAAACTAATAAAACGAAAACGGATGGCTAATTAATGCACAAATTCTACAAACTACTATTATAATTATAATAATACTTTAGTTTCATAAAGTAACGAAAATCTTACCTTATGAAAAAAAATATGGAGAGAATCAAAATGTGGCAGTCGCAGTATAATATTCCGTTCACGATACGTACGCTCTATAATCAGGACGAGGAAAAAAGTGATACAGGTCCTACGTCGACGGGCGCTGGAGCCGTACTGATTGCAGCCCGGTTATGTTTCGTAATTTATACTAGTTTAGAGTGATTTTAAAAAATTTAGTATGTTTAATTACATGAAGGGATTTTAATGAAATTTAGAAATTAGTTTAGTCTGTAAACATAGTTTATATTTACATAGTTTTTTTAATGTAATTACGCTTTGTTCGAACCAAAAATGGCGATAAAACAGCGATATAAAACGTAAAAATTGACCTCAGAATTTATTTTTTTACTAATTTGTGTTATTAAAAATATAAATTCTACTACGTAGTTTTACGACAAAAACGTATGTCTGATGATTTGTGTATTTTTTTTGGTTAAAATTACGAATGTTAATGGTAGATGTAGGAGTCGCAAATCGACTCTGCGTTGATTTTTCAGTAAACTACTTGTCGGAGATTAATTACCACAAAGTTAATAAAAGAGTTTTTTGAAATATGTTACGTACAATTACAACACGAAAGACTGGTCTTTCTTTTGCAGGTATTCAAAAATGTTGGAGTATTACTTAATATGGTAAATTAGACGATCATAATTTTAGTTCTACGCGCAAATGGGTAAAAGGCCTCTTAAACACGCGACCCTATGTATTTTTTTCGTTTTAATTAAGAGTATTCGTACAATAAAACCGAAATTAATATGTATCAGAGACTGCAGGCGGCGGGCAGTGTACCCGGGCTTTATGAGACACGAGGTGAACGCACTTTGTACGTATTTCGTTACGATTGTATTACGAGTCTAAAACCACTTCTGAAGGACATTTAGCGATACTTAGAATTACATTACAGTCATTGTATTTAATATTTTTTATCGCTTACCGATTCCAAAACTTGGGGTTTGGAAATTCACCGATTATCTTCTCGTCTAATGAAAAATGTTTGATGGTTGATGAAGGCATTTTTTTCTACCTATGGTAAAAAAGGCTAATGTTATTTTATAAATAGAATTACAAAACACTTTGTTTTCATACGCTAACGGTTTTATTATTTAGTCTAGACGATATTAAGATGATTTAATTATTTCCTGTTACGGTAATTTACGGCTTTAAATTATTTTGGTGATAAAATCTGTCTATCGTTTTTAGAATGTATATTATTTTTATTGACGGCATAACGATATTATTATACAGGCACGTCAAGTTAAAACCGATCATATAGATTCGCGTTTATTTATTACTGATTAGGTTACAGACTATATTTTTTCTGTTCTATCATGAGCTGTATCCACTGATATACCAGAATATACATATATGAAATTGAACTTCTATAATTGCGGATTGAAAAAATCATGTGTGGCCCGCGACTGGTCCTAAAACATACGTTTTTTTTGGGAATTTTCCTTATCTATAAATAATAATTCAGGAATATAAGTCTTTTTGAAGCCGGAGACTGAGAGTGGTTTTTAATGGACTTTGATTATTAGGCCACCCTGTGTATTGTTATCTATGATTAACACCTATTCTCTAAGCGCATAAAAGAGCCATTACATGTCACGGTATCGAATATCAACCAGCAAGTGTGTTCTAAGCTCAAACACAAATGAATAAACAGTGTGTGTTAAGGTTCCGATATCCATCGCTGTTGACATTTTACAACCGATAGAAATAATAATTCAGAAACTAACAATACTTTTTATTACCTTGCGGTTAACAAGCGCCTATATTGTTTACATGCTGAATAATAAGGGTAACATTACAAAGCTTGGTTCTCAATAAAACTTTTATGAACTTCGCTAGGATTATGCTCGACGTATTTTCTTTTACGACTCCGATATTGTTTATACAAAAACAATGTTAAACAAATCAGGAAACCCCATGTAAACGGCGGGAAAGAGAAACTGGTACTTACACATACTTTTAATAGAATTTTGTGTTTCTTCAAAATACAAAAAAAACAAGAATTGAATAGCAGCATCGCAGCATCGCATTTCATTCTATATATTATTTTTAGATGCAATAACGCCTGCATCGCGGATTGCAATCCTTTTTTGTGCAAAAAAAAAATGATTGCGACACCAAATAATGTAAATAATGGAATGAAAAATTCGCGTACGAGCATGATCGCGACGGCTGGGTTGGTAAGACCGTCTGCTGTACTAATCCTGCTCGATTATGATGTTTAATACAGGAATGGATTCAATATTAATTAATTACTCGTCAGCCCAGATAATACGCGCTCAAAAGCTTAACAAGTTGACAGTTTGAGGACAAAGCGAAACATTGCAAATGTATTCATGGTAAGGATTAACGTCGAAATAGGAAATAATATTAAAGTGATGGTTAATAATGTTAATTTATTAATTATTCAAGCTTCAGATTTATTGAAGGAATATTGTACGCAGAACTTGTTTAAAAATCAACAGAAATAAGCAATCACGTGCAAGGAAATTAAAACGTGACGAGCAAAATAATTTAAAATGCAAATAAGTATTCTAAAAATATAGAAATTCGAAATGAAATAACAAAAACAAGAGAGCTTTTTGGACAAGACAATAAAACTTCTAATAGTCTTAATGTTGATAAAGAGTACACCCACAAAATAAAAGGGAATGTTAAGAGAATTATAAATATCAGTAAAATTGAGAGGAAACAACTACTCAAAAGTAACACGCTTGTAATGAATAAGAAATTAAAATGATCACACATTACTCACGGCTAACAAGTCTTAATGGCGAATATAAAAGAAGATGACAATGAAATGAATAATAAAGAATCGCATATAAAATCTGTTTTTAAGGCAATCCCTCAGAAAGACAATCTTAAAAGTGCAATTAATCTTACCGGTGAATTTTATTGTGGAGGGCATCGTTCCTCAGATGAGAAACCAGTTCACTTCAACCAAGTTTTATACTGACTGCCTGACTTTGCGATCGCACTAAATGTTCTGTGGTTCTGTGAATTTTTGTCTACTATTTCTTCTTCGAAATGCTACTAGATGAAAGATATAAACCAGAAGCTCGTTTATGGAAGTAATGACTTGAGAACTTGCAACTGTTTTGAAATGATGTCATTAACATTGTATTTGTGTGGAAAAATTAGATTACTGGACAAAAATAAGAAAGGTAAAATTATGACTGGCCATAGCAAGGTCGGGAATCCCAAATGTTATTTGTGATTCCAGGTTTCTGATGTTTGAGGTCGCGTATGCAAGCGCAGCACTGCTAAACTGACTCGAGAGACCATTGATTTACGTTGCGAAATAACATCTAAATCCCAGTTATGATAGTTCAGCAAAACTAGCACAAAATATGTTGCGAAATTGTCGGAACATTCGACATTTGGTACGGAAATTGAGCGTACGAGACGACGAGATTGCTTTTAAATCGCATTATGCGCTCGATGCACAGGCGATGCAACCACCCGTCTATCGAGTGCAGAGAGAACGTGACGGATCACTTGGTAATTATAAAACTCATTTTTCTTCGTAAATGAACCTTTCACAAGCTTCACGTGTAATTGATGTAACAATGTATATGAGTTGAACTTCTTACTAGATGTTAAACCCAAACAAAACGAAAAAGCTTTTAAAAGCAATTAGAATGATTCCGTCAAAATATAACATTCATTATAGAGGGACCAACCTCAGTCAGAGTAAGCAAGACCTCAATGAATAAACAAAGAAGAAAATTAAAATAACAGTTTGTGACAATACCGAAACAGGGTTCACAGCAAATAAAATTGCAGGCAAAGGGACCCGTCGTAAAACTTCGGCTGATGGCTGGAATGGGCAAAAAATACAAACCGTCGTCGGGAGCGATAAAAAAATACCGACAAAAACATCGCCCTAGTGTGTTTCTAGCACAAAAACTGAATTTTGAAAGAACTATCGTCCCTTTAATGATCGACGAAGGGAAGTCATCAATGTGTCAACAATAGTAGTATTATAAAACTTAGCTGTTAGAAATGACACAAAAAATAATATACACCGCATACACAAATTCTGAAATATGCGACGAAGTCTTTACAAATATTAAGAGTCCAAATATAATGATGGGCACATTTAAGGCGAATCGTAAAAATCTGTTTGGATTTTATAGCGGTAAAACACGATTCCTAAATTATGATCGATGATTGATTAATAAACGGAGTTGATTGTTGATTTACACGTGTACGATTTGATTCGTCATTAATCAAATAGAACAAAAACTGAGCTCAGTGTCGACGGGGTCACCTTCGAGCGCCATTTGTAACATCTGCTCAACTACATGTTACTGCAGACGTTTCTGATTCGTGATAATGAATAATAAAAATATATAATAATGGTATCATGTTAAAAACGCTGCTGTTACTTTTCGAAGCGTATCTAAAGACTAACCTGGTTTGTTGAATTTCAATAGATCCAAGTAAGAGCCTTCATTGGATTAAACTGACAATACAAATGCGAATACCGAAAGCGTATTCATGTGATAATCACATCGATAACATTAAAGAAACAAACATAGTAGCGAATTTAATTATGTAAATTGATGTTATTGCACTTGAAGCTGATAAAGAAAAGTTCAAAGTCAAGGTGAAACGCAGATATGAAAACGAAGTCAAAGAAGAAAAAAAGGGCTTTGCAGACGACCCAGACGGGAGTGAAAATAGAATTCCTGGAAAGTTGGGAGCTTTGTTACTAACCGGGAGTTTTCTTACTCCACAGACCGTTATGTAAGGTGTATTTGTAGTAATCAAAATGAGCGTCGCAAGTTCCGGACACAATGACTCATTCTATCAACTACTGAATATTACACTAAGAATCATCGAGAATTCCAATGACTTCCTTACGGTTCGTAGCATAGCATGTTTAACCATTACTTTGAGACACGGCATGACGGAATACAATACCTTCATGTTATGAAATCTTGCCGTCTTAGAAATTATAGTGTTTGCCTTCAATTATTATTTATTTGTAACGGATAGGAATTAACGTTATTTTGTTATTTGGTCTTCCACTTTCATGGCAGTTTGCATGACATGATGACTCTTTTGTAGCATAAACTTCTTTTTTTCAATTATCTTTATTTGTTTCAGTAAAAATATCTAAACGATGAACTTCATGTTGAAGAGTTTTGAAGTTATTCAATGACTTCTTGCTAATTTTAGCGTATTCAACATCAACATTCCGTTTATGTATTCTAGTAACAAAGAGGCAGCGGTCATTGCTAATAGCTAGTTATATAAATATAAAACAAAGAGCAGATAATATATTCAGTGGATAAAGCCGGAAGGCTAAGCACAAGGTGCTAGGCGCACACCTGCCTTATAAGTAAACTTTAATGCGTTGCTCGTACTAACCAGAATAGGCTTCTAACATACAATTTTTTTCTAACATATCTTAGCTTTAATCCTGGCTTGTTCAAGACACAATGAAGTAATAAATCTCTGGTGGTTTTTACATCATTAGCGGCAGTTTTTATCGGAAGCTTTCGATTACTGGCGATATACTTACTTGAAAAGTTAAAGTAAATTATCTTGACGATTTACTTTTTAAGCATATCGTCGAGGTAATATTGTCTCACTTATAGGCATTGATATTTTAGCGTCATATTTGGATTTTTTATATTTGAAATTGGAGATTCGATGAAAATTCAACTGTAGCATGACTAGACATGTGCCGTTGCCGGCAATATTGCCCAAGGTTCATTGGTGGAAACGTTGCCGGCAATCTTGCCGGTTATGGAAATATTTGGGAATATTGCCGGCAGTGGGAATATTGCCACCAGGCACATCATTAAGCATAACAGTTTCATAATTAAACACGAACGGATTGTCATAAATGTTAAAGTAGATCGCGAGATACTGTTTTCCAGAAGAGAGGATGTTACAGAAATTCGGACCGAGTTTAATGTTTTCGATAAAATATTATGTTAACAAGTCGTAAGCTTAAAATTAAATATGTGTAATTGTGAATCGACGATGACAGTATAATTGTAATTGCATGCGTGTGTTCGTTAATGAGTAATGAATTCGTCTGAATTATAATGTTAATATGAAGACCTCGTAGTGGACTTTTATTAGTTTCATCAGTATTTACTGGGTAGAGAGTGTAAGCGTGGGTGCCAATTAACCAAAGGAAACAAGAATCAGTTGATGACTTAATTACATCCAATTAATTCGTTACGAAAGCAGATTTTCTCATTACTGCAACGTATTTCTGTCAACAATATTTCCTGGTTCGTTGTAAATGAAGTGACGTATGTGGAAAATATATGGGATTTCTTATACAACAATGTTAGTCATAATTTAATACACATTATTGGAATTGCAGTGATACAATAATTATGACTAATGTAGGTAATTATTAATATTATTAAAGAAACGTGATTCTATGTGTTATTTAATGAATTATTTGCTATGTAAGCGGGGAAGATCTTCAATCTCTTATAATTGAAATGAAACGTGAGAGAACCGCTCCTGTGTGGAGAACACGTCTCCAAAAATACGTAGGTAGTAGTTTACGGTACCGGTTTCCTTTATTATAAATGCCCAAAAAAAGCCACGGTAGATACATAAAAAAATTTGAACCGCACCTCCTTTCATACAATGAGTCCCCCGGGCGAAAGGGCGACATCCATTGTTGATATTTCCAAAAAAGAAGGAACTTTTTCTGTTAAGCCCGGCGTGGTACTTTTTTCGAAGCCTAAAAAAGCGCCAAAATGCTGGCGTTGCTTACCGAATGCTACGAACTTGGCAGAATAAAGCACTAAAACCGTAGTGCGGCCGGCGGAGCCGTCTCCGTGACGGTGCCGCGCATGCATGGTGTTTTTAGGGCCGAGGTCGGGAATAATCACCTCGATCGGTGGCGTAACATCACTTCTCATCTCCCGTGGTCAGCTCCTGGGCGCGGTCCACGCACTGCACATCCTGGGCATGCTCACACACAACACAACATGATCACTGCTCTGACTGAACACGGCTCCTGTCGTCACACACAGCACTGTGTCACTGTCACCGAGTGGGGTCGCGGAGTCGTGCGGCGTGCGCGGCGCGCTCTCAACGCCGATGCATTGGCGGTGGAGTACGATGTGCGCGCGGCGGTCCCGGGCGCGCAACAGCTGACGGGAGGCGCAGGCCCCGCGCCCCGCACGCGCACCCCCCCCCCCCCCGCGTGCCCGCGCGCGCAGCCGGTGCGTGCGCCACACCCCTCCCCCGGCCCGCGTGCCCTCCCCACCTCTAATCCATTATTTACGGACGGCCGACCGGTTTCAGGCGCGTTCGTTCTGCCCGCCGCTTCACGACGATCGTTCAAATTTAATGCCCTTCCTATGTCCGGCCTCTAATGCGATAAGATTACGGTCGGCGAGCTGTGGAAGCCGCTGTTCCAGAGCCGCCGCTACCGCCGCGGTGATCACCGACGCGCTGGACAATATAATTAACAAGAACCGCGCAATACCGCCACAACTAACCCGCTGTACTGACGTACAGGAGCTCGTTAAGTGTGATACAAACGCGTGATTGATATGACAGCGCAGAGGTGAACGAACCTACGGCAGGCATCGGCTGGCACTGAAAGCACTAAAACGCCTATAACCCAAAGTTATATTCTGTTGTAAGCCACAAATACTCTTTTGAAGCAGTAAATCACTGTACTGAACATAAAAATGCAGTAAAAATAGAATTGGAAAAGGAATTGGAACTTACCAAGTAACTCCACTAACAACTTACATATCTTATTGTCAAAATGTTCAGTGAGACTGAGACTACACTACGAATACTTTGTGAAATGCAGTTGGAGTTACAAAAAGTTTTCACGGTTGACCCGCCTCTCGTGGGCTAAGTTTATCTTAGCATTTATCTTATTTCCGTGAAAACAACTTAAAAAGTTATTCCTTATCTTTCAATTCCGAGAATATTCTTTACCACTCGTGCCCGTTAAAATACGGAATGTTTCAAGTGTGCTATTGACATGACTGTTATGCTTATGAAATAAGCAAAAGCTTTTGGTTTAAGCTCGTGCGAAAACAAGAATAAATACATGAAATCCAATCAAGTCGAGGGCATTAAAAGGTGAAGCAGCAATAAGACGAGAAGAATCCAACAGCTGTAATGTATCCCACATTACAATGATTGGAGGACAATCGTAGTTAATTTGACTTCAAAACGTACAACCAACAACACACAGTTCTTCTTGAATTGGGTTGCCACTTAGGTTTCACCAAGTATCGGTGTAGAACGACGAAGGTAATAAAATCGATGCGGGGGTGTTCATATAAATTTAAAGTCTCGTAATTGGAGCAACTAAATAAAAAACGAATTCTCTGAAGGACCACCACGTAGATTTTTGTCCCTCGTCAATCATCTCATATTCTAGAGCGTCTAATGCAAGACATTAGATACTGTAAAAAGTACAGCAAACGCACACCACGGATGGGGGTCCGTAAGTCGTGTTGCAACGCAGCCGAAGGGTACAGCAGTGTTTCATTACACGTTTCTCCGTAACATTAGCGCCGGCCGAGTGGCTCTCGAGATACTCCGGGCTCCACTTTCGGCGGACAGCCATAGAAATCACGTAGTTCGCGGAACTTTGTTACCTGTGGTGCGCCGGTAGCGCAGCGCGCCAAGGTGAACGTTCGGGCCAAGGACGGCTCGGCGGCGACGCAGAGGGGGCGCCCTCCCGCCACCCGCTGCTCCCCCGTGCTCGAGTAAAAACGCTCCGAACCTTCGAATGCGGCCGGTGCAACCCAGCAAAAAAAGGGCCCGGCGGAACAAATAGAAAATGTTCGGGCCCAACAAAAAAAGAATACAAATAACAGGGGTCTCGGGTAACAGAACTAGTTGGGCTCTCTGGGTGGATGTCGAAATAATGTCGAGTTCGCATGTCACCTGCGCCTACGCAGACGGGTCACGCACCGCGATCGCGCATGCTCCTATGATGTAATAGACGAACGATAAAAAACGGCTAACGGAAGAGGCGCGGAACCGGCCGTATCGACGACGACGGCCCACTAATCACCTGGCACGATAGTTATTTTATAATTTCACAGCTCCAGCGAACGGCCGAGGATATTAATATTCTAGAGAAGACCATCTCCGCTTCAATTATTCATGTCTCTCCTTGCTCATTCGTGATGCGTAAGCGTTGAACTTTTTCTATGCGAATTAAAGGAAGACTAGGGACGATAAAATGCCAAGACCGCTTCCTAGGCGTTGTGCTCGGACCGGTTCAGCTGCGCATTGTAATAACTTCCCCATCAGAAAAAGTTGCGCTAGCCACAAAACACGTCCTACGGAATATTCTTTAACGACTCGCAATCTCGCATTAGAAATGCCATTAACCGATAACATTTATGCGTCTACACTTGTGTAAAATGTAAACGAATTCCAATCGTCGAGTCCGCGTCGTGGTGGTGTAGTGTAACATCAGAGGAAATAATTATTTGCGGTGAAGGTCCTGCCGCAATAATATATTTGATAGCTGATCGATCGACTTCCTATCGATTGTCATGAGACAATAGATAGCTCGGTGTGTGCGGTTATGTGACCGGTCTATTGGTCATATTACATCACCGTACATAAATAGAATCTCCTGGAGCCACTCGTACTTGCGTATAGCGCGTGCAAGGAGGCGTAACTCTCTGTGCTCCTCTAGCGAACAGCATCGAACGAGAGAGAAAGGGACGAGGCAGTGTTACAGTTAAGCAGGAACTCTATTTATATGCAAATATAACCTCGGAGTCGACACCTGTTTGCGTATTCTCAGCGCTCGCCGCGTCGCTTTGTGGCAACACTGTCTCCGTGGTATCCTTTAGATTATGTAAAACCAAATCAACTTTGCGTTCAATCCATGTCATCATCATAAAACATGATCCTTATTACATGGCATTAGAGTTCAACACAACCTCGCATACGACAAAGTTACTTTTCCATCCACCTGTACCTTTGTCGGTTCTCTCTTGTTTTTCTGACCACTTTTTATTAATCTTATTGTTTTGGGCTTCATTATGAGATTTGTTATGTAAAATTAATTATGAATTTCACTCTCTCAAAAAACGTGTCACGTTCCCTTGACGTGATAACATGGATTTCGTTAAAAGTTAGTTAATGAGAAAAAAATGCATGAACTGAAACGAGATATGAAGTTAAGGTCAATTTTGTTGTAAATGTATAATGAATTGCTATTTACGTAGAGTTTGACAAAGCCCTACATTAGAATAAAATATGATAGAAGGGCAGAGTGGCAGGGTATCGCACTCATCTATCACAGCAGATTGCCGAGTACATCACTCCGAACGATAAATGGATCTTATTTGAGGACGGGATTATCGAATCACCGGATCCGCTGATGTGTGTTTTGAAGACGTGAGAAAATTTCCTAAGTTGTAGATTTCTAACCGTCGCATCTCTGTATCTGGAGCACGAAGTTTAGCTGAGACTTGTATTGATTTTGTAAAGGAGGAAGCTAAGATAAAGGATATTTAATTTCGCAGCGTCCGCAGTATTTCCCTTGCGGGTTTGGTGTCACATCTTTCCATTACTGTCATATATCTCCCTCCCACACTGGGTAGAGTAAAGAGAAGAATTGGAGCGGGTGTTCGCCGTTCGGGCTGTCCATTTATCATACTCGGCCGAGCAGTCCCTGAGTGCGTTCCTGTGTAGTGTGTACGTCTGCCGGCAGAGATACGACTTGCTAGTTGTTTTGTTTACACGTGTTGCGACGTTCGCAAAGTCTGCAATGCACATTATGGCTGCAGATTCGTATTACAGGTTCTTTATTGAAATTGTAATCGGAGTTGGAATGAAATCTTTCTCTGTGGGCAATGTTTGATTAGAATTCTCTTCTTGGTTTAGATTGAAGGATGTTTTTCGGAGATATTGTATTTTATGAGCTTGTTCACTCAAATAATTATTCCTAAATTTATTCAAAAACTTCGTCTGAATTTGAAGTTCAATACCCGATTTATTTCAATTCAATGTCCTTCGCCTCAAAGACCTCATTTCACTTATCTCGGAAAGCGAAATCTTCGATTCATTCAACAATTTCTGCATGTTCAGTGAACGTTTCTCTATGCAAATGTGACACATTGGCACCTGAGGTACGAGGTGGAACTGTGGAAGGTATTGTAATATCGCACGGTTCCACTATATCGGGAGATATCGGCCGCCGAGCCGGGTGCGTCGCCCGAAGCGTCCTTCCTTGCCCTTTGAAACAAGCCGTGGGTGACACGCTTTTGTTGTAATTTTCTAACATAACTTTGATTGATACGAAATTACGTTATTAAAGATTTGTTTGTGGTGTTATGAAGAAAAAAAATGAATGAACTGAAAAGAGACATGAATTTAGGGTTAATTTTTTGTTATAAATTCGTAATGAATTGCTATTTACGTGGAGTTTGTGATGCTGAGTTTACTGACGCAGAATTTTTTTGGGGTGATCCTGATATTATTATAGAGAGATTTTCTTGAATTCTTTTTTTTAAATACTTTTTTTTGGGATTTGATATCTTTAGAGTTTCCTTTTATAATCTTAGACTTGATGTTTTAGGATAATTTTAATTTCATAATAAGAGTGATCTGCGAGGTCGTTTTAGGAATAATTTTACCGTTGATCTTTTAAGCAGGATGAAAAATTTAATTCTGTTTACAGAAGTAACATTACTTTAACAGTGGGAAAACTAGCATAGTTAAGTGCAGAAACAGTTCAGTAACCAGTCGTCTATAAGCACCATTAAATAACTCGTTGCCCTCAGTTGGCTTTTACAACTTTAGCGGGAATATAAACAGCTGATACAATCTCCTTTAATTTTATTCTCACGCTAGCCTTGCTTGTGAAAATAGTATGTTTCTGGAGTTTTCATTTTCGTAATTATTTTTTCGTAATGTTCGCTAATAAACGCCGGCCGCTCTAGGAAGACCTACACTGACCTTATTGGTGAAGTGCTTCAGAAAGGCCGGGTGCGGAGTGCTCGCAATCGGCGTGCTTGAAAGACCAAAATTCTGATGTAGGTACGAAAGTGGATGAGGCGAAAGGAGTATGGTAAGGATCGTGGTAGGAGCAAGATCGTGGCGCGTCATGGGGGTTCATGGAAAGAAGTTTTAATTTTATACCATTACCAACACAGAAAAAAAAACAACTTATAAACAATGTTTACTAATTCGATCCAACATTATGGCAACAACATTAAAGAGAAACAACTATAATTAAATGGCATTACATATTATGTTGTACTTTAATAAGTTGGTAATTTCGCAGCTGCAAAGATAGCAGTAAATAAAGCTGTAATCATGCTTCTTCATTACCAACTTGCGTTTGTAAAACATTTAGAAGTCCAAAGTAATAAAAATACCCAAGTGCAGTATCGTGTGTGGCAGTCAACACTAACGACCACACTTTATGACACGTAATTACGTTTTAGACCAGCAATTATTCATGTCACAATGTTTTCCACTCTGATGCATCGAGCAGACCTCTCGACTCCAAACTCATTACGCTAGACTCAATAATTTGTGTCGGTGCACAAATTATTCGTGTTTTCTTTAATCAAATAGAGACGGAACTCGGAGCTGGTTAAGGAGTGCGAATTTAGTCTGTGAACTCTCAGCTTTTTGCCTCCGTTCAGTCACTAACGCAATAATAAAATCTTGCACTTTGATGTCGAAGGCGGGTTTCAGTCGCAACGAGGGTGGAAAATCACCCGCGGCGTCTTTTCCAACAGTCGGCGTTCAATTTCAAAGTCAGAGGGAGCATCGCGACGGAAGGCGGCACTAAGCTGGAGCGACGCCGCGCCGCTCTCTGACCTATAAACGCCATCCGTAAGACGCTTGTCTTCATTTCCCCGTAAATATTTTTGTTGCTTTTCCATCCCATATAAAATTTATGGTATAGGGACCTCTGTTGCGATTAGAATGTCGTTTCTTTGGGATATTGAGAGCTTATTCCCCTATTTTATTCCATATGGATGTTTGCATAATTTATGGTTGGAAAGTAGGGAGTTGCATCAGAAGGAATTTTTGAGGAGGTGGATCAGTGGCGTCAAGGCTTGGCGCCGTGTGGCTTGATGGCGTAAGGCGAACGTGCAGATCCATCGCATCGGCGGATAAATAGCCGGTTCAGCCCACACGCGGCGTTAACTTAATTAAAACGTCATGAACTCTCATGGTAGGGCTACAGTTTTCAGGTTTGATTAACGTTGTCTTAACAGCCTGTAATAAAGCGAGTGGTTAATGTAGGGAAACACCGAATCAGCACGAGTCCGTAGACGCGTCTCGCCGGAGACAAGACGGTTTATTAATTTTATGAGCGCTGAAAACGATGATTTACATTGTCGTTTATAGGGGGAGCTGAAAGCAGTATTTTTGAGAATTCGATGCAGCGAACTATCTCAAAAATAAGTAATTCGTAAACTGGAAACATCGTCAATAGAGCAGGCTCCCAGGTTCCCCAAATACTTTGAAAGAACCGGTAATTCTCGGTTCTTTCCGATTCTTTTTAAAGCATTTGTAGAACCGAGAGCATAATAATACTAGTTGACAATAATCGTATGTTTCAGAGTGCTCATAATCTCAAAAACAAAATTCATCAATCTTGTTGTATTCAACGGAATTGCTCATACAATACGGGACGAGGCAGCAAAGAGAACAACTCTTAACCTAACAAAATAGCATTACTAGAACAAGTGGCTTCACAACATAATAAATGGAGGTACAGTCATGAACACCTCCGGAACTTTTAAAAGTGATTCTCGTACGGTAGTCTTTGTAACATCGTGTTGTTACGACCGACGTATTTTCTTATTTACAAAACACAGAAAACCCTTTGGTGTCTAGGAAAGCAAAGTCTGACCAACTAGTCTTAGCATGGGGTTCTTAAACCCAAGGTTAAGGTGTATAACTTATTATACACCTGGCTATGATTGGTTTTTGGACTCAGTTACTGGGTCAAACTTCCAATTTCGGTCACTTTTTAATACGGAATACGTACTTTTAACATAGTCAAGGCCAGATTGGTAGTCTCTCTATGTCAAATACTTACTGGTATTCAACTGCATCCTGTTTGGCTGGTAGTCTCCAAGGATGCGCTAAGTCCGAGTAGACCAGGAGTTTTTCAGTCTCACAGTAATAAAATCGCTCTTTTTGCCTTTTTTCTAGGCAAATGTTCGGTGGTCGTAAGTGTACATTGAAAAGAGCAGAGCGGCAGGAAGGCGTCGACCGAGGCGCGACGACATTGCGGCGTCGGAGACAATTTTCCAATCAATCGAGCACTGGTCCGCCCGTTGTCACTCCAATTTCTATTAGGCACAACTATGATGGACAGTTGTCGTTTTTTTATATTAGGAATTTGAATTTTATCGATAATCTTATCGACTTGTGTTTCACACGTTATAATACCTGAGGCATGCAGACATACATACATTTTTAGACTACAATGTTTCCACTGCTGGGTCACAAGCCTGCTCTCTGTGAGAGGCAGTGGGCTGTAAATACATTGAGGGCCCAGAGCGAATTGGTAATGTCACATGTCTTCGAACTTTTGGTTCTAGAAAAGCTTCCCACACGATGTTTTCTTTCACCGTTTTGGGAGTAGTGGTGATGAAATAAATTACCCAAAGTAATGTGTCTGACTTGAATCGAACCCCCGATCTACAACTCGTTAATCGGGGACGACACCAATGAGCTACCACTAATGGACTAATAAATATAGTTGCATTTAAGTAACACATAACAACGTGAACTTTAAGCGTGCAGTTAACATTTCTAGCCAGTCGGAATAACTTTGAAGCGAGGACATTCGCCTTATTTTACACAGACATGCAATATTAATACATTTAAGTTAAAACGTTTAATATTTATGGGAGGTTATGCAAATGTCGAGATGTTTTCTGTGTCAAACAACTGAATTAAAAGATTTTCTCCGACTAAGGAATACATTTAAGTTAAAAGCCATTAAAGCACAAAGCAAGCGGCGCAACAAACAAACGAAAACTACGTTCGTTATAATGGCTAAACAGGAATTTTAACTAAAATGTAATTAATTGGCATCGTTGTTATGCAAATTACTCTGTGTATGATAAAAACGTTCCAAAGTATAGAGAATTGAGTCGAGAAAAAATGTGAATGTTCATAAATAGTGATCTAATTAGATAGTACGAAGTGCGCGAGTTAATGACACACACATTTATATTAATTAGGTGTAACGAGTGACCGGAGAGCGACGACGTGAAATTTTAATAAATCTGGCAGCTTGGTGGACGCTTTACAAAGCGAGGCGACAAAAACTCCCGTCTACCTCGGCTCTTGTCACTTTTTATCCCTTTCCCGTTTAGTCGAGAGTGGATAAGCGAATGGATTCGGGACCATCCAATCCCATTATTAAATTGCTGGAATATTTTCTTTAGTTCTCAACTCTCAACCAAATTGAAGAGGAATTAAAATCTGTTCTGTAAAAGGATAGCAACATTTTACGCTATATTGCATTGCTGTGTACTTGGACATGAATTTATTTATTACCATCATACAGGTTATATTTTTGTTGTTCATAGTTACTTAAGTTTTAATGTTATTCAATCACTGTTATTTGAGATGAAACCTATAAACTTAGATACAAGATGCATGATACTGTAGTATCCAATAAGCCAGAAACTATCGCATATTAAACATTTATAACAACCGTGGCCGTTAAACTTTCATCAGCAGTAATTGCGTTGCATGAGTACGTGCGGATGTATTACCACAGAGTATAAACATGCAGAAGCTTTACTTTATGCAACACGTGATAAAATATTGATGCTTGCAGTCTCGCACAGTCGCACTGCATGCAAATGGTAATCATCCGGCTCGAAGGACCAAAAATATGGAGATGCAGGCTAAAGAGCACACTGCTTTAACTTAAAATGAGTTTACTAAGTCGGGACTAAAATTACCATAATAATATTCTACTTATTAACAAAGGTTAATTCAGTTTTATTTTCTTTGCATGCAATTATTTCATTTTAAAGACCACACACGTGGAAACGTTAAAATGTTACAAATAAAATTAAAATATGAAATGATAACGGTAACATTTATTACACGGTACTATCTAACCATTTATCGATGCATTTCTAAAGAATAGTCCTTCTGCCCTCTTTTAATTCCATGGTATAACGGAGACTACACCGCCAAAGCTCGGCTCTCCGCCGTACTCCGGAAGTGTTCTCTCATCCACTGCCCTATTTATAAAGCCCAGCTATACGTTAGTTAGCGTTTGTCGGGATATTTTGTTCGTGGCGAATACATGTCATTTTCTCGGTATCATTAGGCAACTTTTGCTACCAAAAACGATGGAGAGCTCAACGACAAAAAAGAAAAAAATATCTCTGCGAAGCACCACTCAGTTCCAGACGGATATGCTGAAAATTCTACAAACTTCGAAGGATGTACCGCATTACTTGTAATCATAAAATCTCTTGAGATTTTATGACTGGAAATATCACAGAGTATTAAGATATTATGTGTTAATTCAAATATTTCTGGAAACGCTTAAAGATCGGCCGCCCGTCACACATTATCCAAAGCTCTTTAATCCTAATGTAAAAATAGTGACTTATTATTAATTGATTTCGGCGAATGAAGCCATAAAGCCTGTGTCGTACGCTGTCGATCTGCTTATTTTGCATTCTGAATATTCCTTTAATTAGCGCCTTAATTAAGATCATGTGCTGAATCAAAAACGGGATGAGTGAAATGGAAATGTGAGCGGTAAAAAAGAAAAAATGTGGCAGTTTTTTACTTTTTATACAAAGGAACCCTTTGGAATGATATCCAATTATAAATATTTAAAGTGTGTAAACGCAGTCGCTGGGGTTCTGTAATTCAATTCGTTGGTGTTGAGTTTCTTATTGACGTTTCCATTAGGTATTATTCGAGTTCTAGGGTGACTCGCGTCGCAGAGTGAGCACGGAATGTATTCACAAGCTCCAGTGGAGTGGGCCACGATATTTCAAGAGGAATTCCGAAAGATTAGATTGGAGTTGTGGTAGTTAGTTTTCGTTAAAATAAAGGAGATGTTTTTTTCCCTTACAATAATGGCCCAAACGTGTACCTCAAGGACAAAAGTACGAAATTATAGGAAAAAAATCGTAGATTTTGAATTAAAATATGTTGAATTTATTCGCGCATTTGTACCACCAGAAATTGTCGATCAAAGATGTTAAAACTTGTAACCCAAGAATTCTCTGCCGGCCAAAAGCCAGGGCTCCCGACCTAGGCCTATAGTTTTTTTCTATTGTTGTTGATAAAACACCGATGTCATTTTTCGACGTGATTTTGACAGATGAAACAGATTGACAGCCGTAAATGCTGTCATAAACGTTTCTTTGAACGCAGTTGCGTTGCGAGGTAGTGTTTTTTCATATACTTTTATTTCTTTTTCTATCTAGTATTGAAGGATTTTAAGTAATGCTAAAAATACCAATTATTGGAAGAGATTTAATTAGTAATTTGTATCTCGGTACATGTTTGGGCAGAAAAATAAACACCTCCTTTGGTTTGTGTTTGTGCTCATGTGATTAAACGTGGTTAGCTGTAGACGCATTGAATTGACAGGCGCAAGTTCTTAATAAGAGATTGATTGCTTTCAGGCTTAATAAGATAGAATTGATCAAAACAATACGGTATATATTATATCCTATCCGGTAGAGAAAGTATTTCAAGTCTGTACAATGTATGCTATCGACATTTCCTGAGTCAATCGTCAAATTATTTCGAATTACAATTCTCGTCTCGAATATCCGTTTCCGTTCAATTTGGCGATACACAGCAAACATGTCTAAACATAACTTATAGCCTTAATATACGGAAGTGGAATTGCGAATGTTGCCATATGTTATACAGTTATTCGACACAGACCTATTAAAAGAATGATGTAGATAGTTAAACATATCAAGTAAAGACAATAAAGTAAAAGTAACAATGAAACAAAATAAAAATCTACCGATATTCAAACAAAATTTGGAACTCTTAACAAGTCAAAGGTTCAACTGAGGTTAGACGCTACGTAACATGGCACACCGCACAACACAACACACGCATGCCTAAGGGTAACTCAACTAATAGCGTACTGGAAACTGTACGAGAAACTACAGAAGATACTATGTAACATAAACAATCAACAGAAAACTTACTCGTTGTTCAATAAAAAACGAAAGTGATTGCAGATGTCAACGAAGCGAAAGGTCCCAAGAATGTCAATTGAAGTTTTTAATCAAAATTCTTTTCAAGCATTGCAGACAATCTTTTGAGAGCTGGGACCCGCGGGATTGCTTCAATGTAACATCATAATGCCGCATTTTACGGCAATGCCAAAGTTTTTGAACAAACATTAACAGTAAACACAAAATCTTCGAGAAAGAATAGTGCTGCCAGCTTTTCTATTGATTTTATCAGTTAGGCCGTTGTAATTCTATCTATTGGCATAGCCCTTTGAACAGCAAGCAGTTTCGTAACCAGCTTGTGTCCCTAACGGTCGTGCATGTTGCACCTTTGATCTCAGATGTGTATATTGAGCGTATATTATTTTATAGTTCGGGGAACTTTGCCTACCTTAGCGGATTAGATTAGTGAGTGTAGGCTGTGGTTGGCTTGAAGTCTGTATTTACGTTGGCTACAATATTTTGGATCTTCTCTTTGAAGATTGATCTCGTAGACAATCATATTCTCTTTGAAACAATATAAATGCAATTGTAGTTAACTTCGATTTCAATACCACCAGTTTCGTAATCCATTGCGGTGAGTTCGTGGTTTGCAACTAGCTACCGACATGAATCTAATTTAGCGGCTAAAAAATTCCATCGTCGAACCCAATAATGATTATGCCCATTAGTTTCCCCGTGGCTGTAGGTGTAAATAAACAATGGTGCCAAAGCCGAACCATAACCCTTCCCTGCTCAAGCAATATAACCGATATGAAAATGGGAACCGGTTTTGTAATCCGAACGCGCGGCTGCCAACTTATTGAAGGAGGGGTCCGTGTTTGAGGAAGCGCCGTATCCAGTCAGATGGGATATTTTGCTGAGACAGACAGCGGACCTGTATTATGACAGCCGAGCGAGAAATAAGACATGTAAGGTTTTGCATTAGTAATATGAATATTTTAATATGGATTAGTACGTGTGACGTTTTGGGTTCCGAAGTTGCTCAAGTTACCAGTATTTAGTTACACAATTTCGAATGTTTAGGTTTGTGTTTCTTGAACAGTTTGATCAAGAACATTTTTTGGGAATAGTAAACAATGTAAGATACGCCTCACCCACAGAGTCTGAACCTTTTGGTCAAAGACATCATTCAAATCGTACTCTACCAATAAAGCTTCACCTCTTTCGACAGCAGCAGTGTGATCACACTTGTAACTCCGGGAACCCTTGTGCTAGTACAACCGGTCATGTAACTAGAGGCCGGTGGCTAGCCCGGTACATTCGAGGAAGCGGCCGCGTTCCCACGGGGCTCGCGCGCATGCGCCCGGCCACCGCAGACTGGGCTCGGACTACGTACCTGCAAACAAAAACGTACATGTTAGCTTATATTACTTTTACAACGTATATTGTATCGGTATCAGATTGATTTCCATATGGTGTAAAGGGCGGCCGTTACCGCACTTTCGGTCAGAGCCTTTGTGACGAAAAATTGTATTGGCATTTGACAAACATTTTTTATCACTCAACTGAGAAAAAAGTTTCAAGTCATCTAGTAGTGATCAATGGTTAATACCTTGCCTCTCATGCATAGGGTTGTGGTGTGGCAATAACTAATTTGTCTTTTACAATGCATACGTACTTCCTGAGTTTATCTGGAGCATCACTGGCGGTGAAGGAAGAACATTTCGAAGAGACCTGGACTAACTGTAAAGTCATGTCAGAGGCGGCGATGAAGAAAAATGAAGGCCTGTTACGCTATTAGTGGCTTAGATTCAAGCCCCATAATAAAATCGGCATCGTTCAGCCGAAAGATTCATTGTTGGCACAGACCATCTTCATTATGAACATTCAGTGAATTATGCTAAATCCAACCCCTGGATAAGCAATTAAACAGATAATACATTTAAAATATCTGCATGTGTGTGTTAGAAAATAATTGTGGCTACAGACACAAACCACATGACACGGTTTCCACAGAGTATTGAAATAATCAGTTCCGATACGAGACAGGTTCCTCTAATGTGTCTGCGTCGACTTCCTACCCCGCATATCTGTCAGCATTAGGTGTACATCAAAGGCACCGTTAAAGTCGGGCTATTGAGACCGCGAATCGTGTTCGGTACTTTACTTAGCATATGCGTGGGAGCACGAATGGTTTTGGAATTTATGGTACTGGCTTTTTTGTGTTGCGTTATTTAAATAATTCTGGGGTAAATTAATCGTGGATCGAGTAGTGGGTTTTTCTGGTACAGATTTATAAACTTTTCCATGTCAATGTTCTGACAATAACACAAATGAACAGCACGTCCAGCACGTCACTCCAAGAAAAAAGTATCTCAAAGGCGATAAAATAAAAGAAAGATCATATTAATGTTACTTTACATATCAAAAATGTTTTACTGTTCATAATTCAAGTCGACATTGGCAAACATTACTCATGTTTCGAAATATGCTAATGTATTTGCACACAAAGTCATTGTCAAGAACGCATGGGCACACTGCCATAAGTTGTTGTTTATGTATTCTTTGAACTGAGCTTGTTCCTTTATAATCCAACCACAAATCATGCACATAATGTCAAGCATCAGGATTTCCCAGTTTCAAAACGGATGTTACCTACTTGATTTGTACGAGTACTCTGTAAGACCCCGTCACTAGAATAATGTGCTCACTTCCTCACTAACAGATCCTCCCGAATGTAACACCTAATTCAATACTCCGCAAAAGACGTTAGTGTTTTAGCTTCCAAAAATATCTAAAGTTTCTACCACGATGGTCCAAAATTCCAAATCCACATTGATCTAAGACTAATTGCTAAATCATTTCCCAGAATCTCATCGACTTTGGCTTTCAGTTGCACTGATTAGGAAAAGACTGGTGGAAATGTGTTAAGACAAAAAAAAACTTTTTCACTCCGCGCACTTAGAGGCCACGTGTCGGCTCGGCGCGCAGGAAGCGAGCGCGTAGGCGGACGTTTAATACGGGCGAGGAAGCGCCGTGTCCGGTGCCGCACGGCATGTATCGGGGTTTGTCGCGTACCTATACGCTCGTGTCTCGGAGATTTTGGTACTTGGGTGTGGCATAACTGCTATGGTACCGATAAGAGCTGGGTTTTCCTTTAAATTGCTGCACTTTACAGATGTAGATGAATCATTTTGTTTGGTCACGTGTGTCACTTGGTTTGAGGAGCATTGACCTCGGGGGTTAATGATCTTACTTTTCTGTCAACATGCAAAATGTGACTGTCTCAAAACATTTCATGACAGTAAAACGACCTCTACATCAAAACGAATTCAGACTATTTGCATCAAATGCAGGATTGTTGATCTCATGCGTCAGTATGATCATAATTACTGTCAATTGACAATTTATAACCTCGATTAACTCCAAACAGTCCAATCCCGACCTCTCATAAAATCATCTAGATAACTAACTGCAGTACAATCCCGACTCGCCCCACTCCCATAGCAACCCGCTATTCAAGTTTATTCCCATTTCCGCGAATACAAAAGCGAAATTCATACAACCACGTGTTCTAGCTCATCTGTTATTGTTGTGCATACTGCGAAATACTCTGAAAGGCACTCATTGTGCTACCTTTGTCGGATTGTAAACATTGATGCCTTGTTGGCGAGGATTGTTGGTGTTGTTATCGCACGTAATTAAGACCAGTCAAAACACTGCGGTGCGTGGGTGTTGTAATAAAATCGTAAGTGTTACGTTTGTATCGGTAATATTGTTTTTCTATTTACGGATACGCGTCATTGGTCGGCTGCGTAATGTCTGTTACTACCTGGAAACTGGAGCTTAGATTTTCGCACGATGATTCGCATTAAGTGTTCTGTTCTTATACGTAAATGTTTGTAGTATCTTCTAGTGTAGTGATGACTCATCGTTCACTTATTTAATTTTATAAACTGTCTATTGTAGAGGATGATAAAATAGTCGGTCGATCAGTTCCCAAGGCACGGCAGTTTGAACGTAATCGTTTTAAGGGGTTTGTGCCCAAAGGCAACGAAATTGAATTATTGGGGCAATTCTGTTACCTCGTCGGCTAGATGTTGGAAGTTGCTCAACAAAATGAGATTTTTAGTCTTGGTGAACTAGACTTTCATATTGAATACTCGATAATTTTATCGTATTCATCATTGTGACTTTATCTCCTTTGCATGAATGAAAATATTGATTTGTTGAAGAATGTTATCATTGCTTGTTCTTGAAAGAGAGGGTATTATTTCTAGATGAAGTCATCAAAGAAAACTAAATCCACAATTCAACCTATAGATTTCAGATTTTCTGGAAACACTAACTAGCTGTGAAGGATCACGCTGGGATTATTACCCACTAGCTTTAGAAGTTCATTCTCAGTTCGTTATAAACATCTTACTGCTTGTTTCAAGCTAGCAAGTATACAACGTGATCGCCTTTCAAACTACCATTTTACTACTTTTCCGTTCAAGCTCAACAACTGCATATCACAAACCATTTCTAGCGAGCTAACATCAAAACTCAACCAAACCATATCTAAACAAACTGAAAGGCGAAGGGATCAGTAATAAAAAGGCTAGTAATAAAATAAACATGAGAGGCTGCGGCGTTGCCGCTCTGCGCCAGCGCCGATCACAATGGTGCGAGCCCGAGTCTCGACTCTCGACCCACCAGCTGTTTGTTTGTACCTGCGCTGTTTACTGACGGTACCACCCTTGTGTGGAATAAGCAGTAACGCAAGAAGAATTTCCTTCTTAACTTTCTGATCCTTCGAGGGAGTTTCTTTTTGTTCGTCTGACAATTTACATCGACGATATAGTTTTGATACTTTAATTCTCACTTCAGATGTTCCTTTGTTATACTTTTATAAAAAGCAAATAACCAGCGTTCGATATTGAACGTAAGCCTACATGAATTCGACTGCACGTGAACTCACACTATCCAGTAATAAACAGTGTCATTATCATCCGATAACATTCAATAACTCAGCCGCAATTATCCTTAATTATGTTAATGGTTAGTTCGTTAATGGCCGATGTTTTTCGCCAACCAAATTGTTGTTGCGGTTACTTATTGCAATAAAAGCAGCAACTAAGTGTCCACAAAAAGCCACTGTCTGTGCATTAGGCTAATTGAAATTAAGGTTATTTTGTTCGGCCAAACTACTGTATTTTCAATAATATTAAAGGAAAACAGAAAGGCTGATAAAATTTTCGTTTCTCCTTAATCACGCTAGTATTAAAGTTCTTTCTCGTGGAACAAAAAAAAACGATTGGGAGCAGGACTTGGACCTGACCACCTGACAGTACATCAGGAGCTCTTACCGGCCGAGCTATCGCAGTCACGCTCAAAGTTTCGAAGTCTTCATTCCATTCTTAACGTTTTGTGGTTACTGGTTAGTGTTACCTCCCATAAATGTATAGTCAGTTCAAGTAACTATACAGTATTTGCAGTAGGTATAGCTATTTCTGTACTAGTATGAGGGGAACTGCGGACGGAAGGACCATTGACCTTAGCAGTATGTGAGATCGTTCGGCCGGAAGAGCTCAAGATACTAAATAGCAGTTATCATAACCATAATCGGACATAACAGCCGAATATATTGTTAAAGTCATAATAAAAGTAATCATAAGTTTTAATTCTATTTGAATTATATCGTGAGAAAAAATCTCAAGTTCAAAGCCCACACGCAGTACAAAATATAGAGCGATTGTGTTAACGACGTGTACCGACATATGTAGCAATTTATTTGATGATCTGTAAATGACAGATGGCTCTGATGATAAAATCTGTTATGGTAGACCCGATAGCTGTGATAATTTTACTTTGATTAGTTATTTGTGCTGTGTAATGAAGCGACACGAGAGATTCAAAATGTAATAGATGGAAGAATGGAAGCAGACGAGGTCTTGCGCAAATAAATCGGAATAAAATTATGAGATAAGGCTGATTTGATGATGAAAGTTCATTAATTTGTGTAATTAATTTCATCACCACTGTTTTCTAAATGGTGAAGAAAAACATCGTGAAGACTAGCATGTCTTAGAACCAAAAATTCGAAGACACGCAAATAGCTCGGCTTAGTGGTGGATTATGACCCACTCCCTCTCAAAGAGAGGAGGCCTGTTTCTCAGCATGGGAATTTTATAGGCTGATGATGATGAACTGAAAGTACAAAAACTTTGTAAGTATGAGCCTGAGTGTACCAAAGACGAAGTACAAACTATGTCACAACCTCATAGGCGATGCAACACACATGTCATTAATGCCTCAATAAACGCCACGTGTTATAATCTCCGTGGAGTTGAAGTACTGGAACACATGTGCTGTGCCAAGGACCTTCTCAACGACAAAGAGTAATCGATCCGCGTGAAATTGATCCGCTGGATCCACAAGAGCGCTTGCGGAGCACGCACTGCGCATATGCGCAGGGCTACCATTCTTTTAAGATTTGCTGTGACAGCCATATCATGTATGTGTCCAGTTTTCGTTTCGCTTGTCAAAGAAGTAAGTTCTGAACTTATTTGTTGTGTGATTTTAAGGTGGGAAAGAGGAGGTCGTGGCTAAATAAAAGTGGATCCAGACTTGGCGAGGCATGCGCTCCGCACGGCGCACAACGCATGCGCGGCTACGTCCACAACTAATGTAATGCTCGCACTGAGGCACTTTGATCTTGAAGCATTTGCCGACATACGTTGGCTAGCCCTCGCACGTGCGTAGCTCATGCCTCGCCACGAATATAAAGGTACACACCTTGCGAGGCATGCGTTGTGCGCCGTGCGGAGCGCATGCCTCGCCAAGTCTGGATCCACCTTAATACTACAGCTGCCCAGGTTGATGTTTAAAGTTTAGCGGCAACCGCCGCTGAAGTTAAATTCGTTGGTCTTGGCTTTTGTAAGTAGATCTTTGACAGTCGAAGTCTGCCAACCAGTCTTACCAAGGTGTATAGAATTACCCAGATACAGTGTTGTGGAGGTCAAATAGGCAGTCGCTCCATATAAATTCTGATAGTCAGCTGAATCCGCTTGAAAAAGGCTTGGCAGATGATTTTGAGGTAAGAATGTCTGAGAACGTAAATTGTTTGTGTGTACTGATGTCTCGATAATGCCATTCTATGAATAGCTACAAACACCTCGACCACAAACGACACAATAACCTATTTTCAAATCGTGTTTGGTGTAGTAAGAGAAAGCGTCATACAGTGACTGGTAACCCTGCCGCAACCGGCGCATGCATCGAGCCCCTCGCTCCTACTAGGGGACACTTAATCCCCTGTCTATTTCAAACACGTTTCACCTCATTCGTTTCGCGCACAAAAAACTCTCTTATTAGATTTACTAAGTCCCTCGATCGATTGTTGTATGTGATTTGACAGGTTTTTTTCTATAACTGAGAATGAAGTTGCTTGTTAGAAGCTTTGTTGTAGCTTTTTTTTGTTTTTTTTTCTTAGAACAGGTCTGTAAAAATAAATAGAGCTGATAAGCCGAATTCTAAAGAAACCATTACGAAATTTTAAAAGGAACAATAGGTGTTTAAAACAGCAGTTTAATTAAAATATACGCTTTTTCTGATGAAATTAGACTGATGGGTTGGGTTTTTCATAGTTAGGTTGGGCCTATTAAAACTTTGATCTTTATAGAGTTTTATGTTCTTGTCGTGGGCTGTCCAACAGCATTCCATTAGCAAATTATCTACAATGTTATTAAATTAATATTTGTAGCCTGCTAAGACTTTATAGCTAATGATGTAGGCTATACACGTTTTGTAGCGACGCGATGAAATGTCTGTGTTTTTACTCTGAATAAAAGGAAGCCTCAGCTGCAAACATTCGCGACAGTCGTGAGAATCAATTAAGGGAAGTGGCCTCTATGGTACTCGTAGTTTCTAGACTACAATTCCGCAGACTCCAAGTTTAGATGACACAAGTTTTAGTAGCATCTGCAAAGCTTGCATGTATGTTAGACTTGGAATTTTGTCTCCGAAATAGATAGAAGAGTTTTCATTTTATCTTAGACACCGTTATCGCCAAGGAAAGGCTGAGCATCTCGCAGTGATAAATGAAAATAGCCGGCGAGGGGGGCGGACTCCCGCGGTGCGTGCACACATGGCCTTATCGACCAGACGATGTGGACTGTGCTAAAAGAGGTAGCGGTACTGCGATAGCTTGATCATTTTGGCAATATTTTACTATTGATAAATCCGTTGCGCACGGCATGTAACTAAATAATATCGAAAATGTAGAAGAAAAGTTACTGAGTGAAATAACTTCAAAAAGTATGGCAGAAGATGACATGATGCGCTGAATTCAAATAATTAGGAACGAGGGCTGGAAAACCTGGATATTACTAGCAAGATACTGATATTGCAGTATTTTTCTGGTGGCAGACTTTCCTGCCTTAGTCATGATCATAGGACATTTAGGAAGACATGAGTATGGTTGGCCTCGGAAATGACCTTATTATTATTCGAACGGGATAATGCTACACATCCAGTATCCCATTATAACCCGCTCCCCGCTCACATATCGACCAGCCACCGTCCACACGCGTTCTCCTCCGCTAACAATAATAAGCGGGCACCAAAGCGGGCACGCACGCGCCACGCGTCGCGTGAGACCGACGACTGCCGAAATAATTGTCCATTAACATCGCATACTTGTGGGGGACCGACTACAAACACCAGATTAAAGATATGTATGTATCAATTACAGTAAAAGCTACGTGGTCGATGGAGAGCCAGAGGAATAAAGATTGAGGATTAAATGTTGTGGTGATGAAGTGTTAGATACTACTATACTTGTATCTAAGATACGAGTACCAGTTTGGTAGAAGGCTCTCACGTAATGAAGAATTCTTTGGACTATTCCATTGAATAATATCCAAAGATAAGACATATCCTGAGGTTGAGGATTAAATGTTGTGGTGATGAGATACGATACGAGTACCTATGGCTTTAATGCGAAGAATTCTTTGAAATATTTAGAAGTTTTGACTACTTGATTGATAATGATATCCAAGAATAATAAAATACGATTTCAAGCTTTATCTTAAGTTGGCAAAGCTGGTGGAATTCTTCAGAATCTAAAGCATTCCAACAGCTATAGGTATAGCTATAGGGATAGCGCGCCGTAATCCACCATGCGAACCCAGTGCGGGTTGGTATTTCGGACGGAAAAGATGGATTCTCGAAATTTTATTCAGTTCCAAATTAAACGATCCGAAATACAGTAAATCGTCTTTAACGGTCTCTGAAAAACATCTAACATAATAATTATTCAGAATATTTGAAGTTGAAACGTTTTTTAGCTGCAGTTTCGTTGTCGGCCGCTCAGATGGAACAGGAATGAGTCATCAATCAGATGTTGCAGCTAAAATATCTGCAAAGAACCAGCTGATGATCTAATATCCTTCAAATAGTAAATTGACGAAATAGTAGATAATTATTTACGTGTCGTATCGGAGAAACAAAATGGCTGCATCCATTTTTATTATGTCATTTTGACAGGTCCATTTCTTTTTGACAAAAGTTGCGTTCCTTTGGACTTTTTTTGGTCCTTCGATCCGGATGATTCTTTCTGGTCCTTCGATGAACGACAAGAAAAATAGTAACAAAAGGATCGAATTGAAGTGGCGGAAATATAAATTCGAGATAACTAAAATCATTCCTGTCTTTACCTACAACAGCATTCTTTAAAAACCACTTAAATTGTTAGCTCCAGAAGATAAAAGCGTGTGTGATGCTCATCCATACGTTTACTCCGGAATGTTATCTGGGTTAATTCACAGTTGTGACGATTACGTCACGTCTAGGAAATGTTGGTCAAGATCGAGTTGGTTCGTGTCTCGCACGATTTATACTGCCAACGTTTGACGGAAACTTTTATAGAACACGCTATGGGGTCGTATATTCTATTGCTGACGGAATGAGAAGGACATGTGTATTAAATTCTGGTTCAAATTAATTTAGTTTTCATACGAAGATTCGTAAAACCGTCAAATAAATTTTTAGAAGACAAATCGCTTGTAGTTATCATGTAACGTTACAGAAAAAAATGGTAAAGTGATAAACTTATCCAATCAAAAGCCATCATAAAATTGAACACGACATCTATAAGACGTTTACGTGAGAGCCATCACACTTGGCCCAGCAGGGATGAAGAACGACACGAACGAGGGGATACAGGGGAGAAGGGGACTGAACTCGTAAACCTAAAAATAGATGCGACGACACCACGCCTTCAATGCACAACAAACAAGTTACATTTTCCGTCCGAACTATCGAACTGTGACATGATCACGTCACTAGACCGATGTAATAAGAGTCAAATTGTAATGTAACTTGATTATATTGAAGTTTGGAAACGCAGTGTTAAGTTGGTAATGTACGGTGGACCAATAGCAGCATCTGTCAAAACAATACGCACCGGAAACAATAAACAGTCGTTTGACTAGTTAATTTTTAGGGGATTCTGTTTTCAACTGAGCTTAATGAAAACATCGGCTATAAATGTTAATTACCTCCTATAACTCCATATTGGAGTATCAATTTGTCGATGGACCGTATTAATGAAGCACCTGCACTCAATATATAAAAGGCGATGAAGTTTTTCTAGTTTTTTATTAGAATTACAGATTGTATAATGAGATTAATGAGTGTTCATTTTTCTCCAATTAAATCATAGATTGCTATCTATAATATTTATAATTGCAGTAAAATAATCCTTAATTAAAAGTAAAGATATGAACAGTTTTTACATATCGAGAATATAAATATGTAATCCAAATTTCCCAAGCCTGAGAGTCAGAAAAATAATGTGTCATTTTTTAAGTAATGAAGATATAGTATATTTTAAAATATCTCTCTAATTAAACCAGTTTGAAGTGCCACCGGCAGTCTTTATGGGCAACTTAATTACATAATTATTTTGGTTGTTAAAGGGCGCCGATATTAACTATTTATCATTTCCGAGACGCTGATTTTTATTGGATAATTATCATATTAAACTAAAATTCTTGCTCGAATGCAGAAGAACGCTGATGAAATGAATGGCTCGTACAACATACAAGCGTTTCGCCGAATCGAATAATAAATGAAATATTTTAATCCTTTCATGGCAATCGAAAGGCGAGTAATACTGAAAGTCACATGTAATAAAAATACTTCTGTTAATCAATGGAGCAAAAAACTTATTCCCTCCACCGAAGTTCGCGGAAAGCGACCACATAATATTTTTGTTTCATTTCCACACCAGACGGAAACAAACAAAACATTAAGTAATGTTTGTAACAGAAGTCTCAAGTCTTGAACTGTTACGACATTTTACTTTCAGGTTTTAATAACTTTGGGTTATGGCTGTTAAGAAAGAAACCATACAAGTCATTTTGACATAACTTGGTCAATTCTTGCTAAGTTTGGCTGAAGTTATCGTTACAAAACAGTTACGGGCTATCGAGGCGAGGGGAGAAATTACCTAACACCGCGTCTTTCCGAGTGTTACTACGAGTTATAAAAAGTTGCTGGGAAGCTGTGCCATAATACCCCGAGCTCCCCCGAATACGCTCCGAGGGGAAAACTTTCGTAAAGTTGTTGCCGTGTTACGAGAATTAGGTAATAATTTATTTAGCTTTTTCTTTTTACTTCTCTTTGCCGATAATAGTTTTGTAGTTTGTTTAATCTGGAATTAATTTTGTAGTTTAAGTTGAACATTTAACCCCTCTGCACTTAGTAACATACAAATATACAATGCTTTTTGCATTTCAGTGCTTTTCAAAGCGTAGATTGAAATGAAATGAATTTTAAAACCAAATAAAAACACTGCATTCTCATTTTCCGCTGGTTAGGCTCAGTGAACGTCCGAAAAAAATCAAACATTTGCAAATAAATTGCAAAAACCAGAGGGGGAAATCGTACAAAGTCAACAGTCACGTTAAAATGCTTCAAATAAATACAAAATAACAATAAAAGGGATCAATCAAAAATCGCCACCGCGTTTATATGACATCGATGCGCGGGCGCGTTCTAAATCCGTGACATGAGTGGCAGCTCCCAATCAAACTTTAATCAAAGCGGCCGACAGCTCCACCGTACACCGTCTGCGGAGTAGACAAACCCGGTCGGCAGGCCTAATTGAGCGGAATGGCCCCGTACATATTGCGCCGGCGATTAAGTCACGAACGTCAGCGTGTGACCCTTTGTTCACTCACAGAAGGTCGTTGAATGACAGGACATGCGGCTTTATGCGCAGTTTATAATGCATTTCCATGTAGCTAATTGACTGTGACGCCTCTTTAATTTGTATTTACAATTTAAATATGGTTATTAAGTTTAAATTATTGGAAGATAGTGTCTTCCGAAACAGGTAAAACCTTTCTTTAGAACATGTTTTTCGAATCAGTTTTGTCGCTTACCATAACTTTAACACAAGAGGTTAACGCCCGGAACAAATATTCTATCTCAATCCAAATCCGTGTTACTTGACGGCTGCTTTGATTGGACATCTTTAAAGACTCTTTAAGATTTGCAAATTCGATTGCCGATTGGTGATGGATTAGGTGCTGGCAACACTGCCCGAGTGACATGTCAAAATTGTGCTCCGTATTTTAAAATTAAAATAATATGTATTAATGTTATAATCCGGTGTAATTATAAATGCAAACGTATTATTTATGTCTAAATAGTCATCAAAATTGTTTTCCGGAAGATTGGTAAAGTCTTCGATGACATAAAGTTACCGGTAACCTACAAATAACAGCTGACGTTCAACTCAGGATTTAATACGGATTTAAACGGGGAAGTATTGTTACTTTTAATAATAGCATAGCACACAAATTTCGAAAATCATTTTTGTATCATGTACATGCCAATACTGGTATATTCTTGTTGTTTTAAAGTAAGGTCAAAGTCCTCTTGATGACAATCTAACTAAATTCTAAGTAAATTTTGTAAACAACATATTTTATAATTTATTACCAATATTACTGATTAAGTTTCACGATTAATTGTGTTAATTTTAATTGTTACAATCGTTATTATTTCAGTTTAAGCAGATTTTTGTTTTTTTTTTTCTTTCAAAAATCTACCCACATGTATGAGAAAGTAAATCTCTAAGGCTAAAATTAATAAAGTTAAATATTTCTGATACACAGTATTAACCTTTTGAACCTATAATAGCAGCCTACCCCATTTCTTGACAGTGTAACTTAAACTTTTACTGTTTTTTTTCCCCTATTCCATTTCTAACTTTCCCTTATCAGTCTACCCTATTGGTTCTCACTGTTTCCTTTTCATAATTTTTCAGTACCTAACCACTTCATCTTGGAATCATGCCTGTGATGACCCGAAAGGCTACTGCCCAGGATTTAGAGCTCAAATTGAGAACGGCCCTCCAGGAACTAAAAGACTCAAAACTCCAATGTCAACAACTGTTTAAGGAGATAGAAGAGAGCGAGGAGGAAGTTATTAATATTAACAGCAAAAACTCAAGCTTAAAACGGGAGCTAGTGGACCTTCATCAACAATATGTACATGTTGTTGATGAACGGGATCGTCTGAAGGAAATCACAGATGGGTTCCATACATGTAGCAATCTTTATGAGGAGGCTTTGTGCAAAATCAGGGACCTGGAGGATGAATTAAGTCATGCCAACTCTCAAATTTTAAAATTGGAGAAGAATAAGGAACATGCTCAGATTGATGAAACAAATGTTTTATATAACGAGTTATTAAATACAACGTTCAACCCTCACCCAATTGTAACAATAGACCTTACGGAGGATTCTATTTTAAAACAAAATAACAACAATAAAATTAGTCAAAATAAAGTAAAAAAATATGCAAGAATAAATAAAATCATTAAAAAATGTAATAAATATAAGAAACAACAGAAACACCATTTCAAAAATATTCAATTAAGGAAAGAGCGTGTTTCTCTAGTAAATAAGCTAAATAACTATCAGATAAAATTGGAAGATAGTATAAATATTTATAACATAGACACTCAGCGTTTACAATCAGAAATTGAACGTCTGAATCAAACTCTTAAATCTTTATGTAGTAAATATAAAAGCTCCAAAGATCAAATAAAAGAGCATATTCTTGCTACCAATGATTTGGTGGACAAATTGGACTTGCTGACTATTAGGAACACTTTGTGTACCTGTCAGACACAGTCCCATCCTGAGAGTCTCCAGCCTGAGGCAACGGAGGACCCGTCCCAAGTTGTGAGTCCTCTGGATAGTAACTTTAGCCAAGAAACATTACCTGATATTGTGTATAATAATAACATACAACCAAAGCTGAATAGTTTTGTATCTCCTTGTAATCAGGGTGACTGTCATTCAATTATGTTTTCTGATAGTATTGGTAGAGGGTTAGGTAAATTAATAAGTAACAATCTGAGCTATAACACTCAAAATTATTGTATGCCAGGGTCAACCTACAAACAAATAATGTCATCAGTCATAAAAACTGCATGTAACGCTAGTACCACCATCACTATATTTATAGGTAATAGTTCTAAGGTTAAAAAAGAAGACATCACTGATTGTGTTTCAGAGTTGTTAAAATTAGATTGTCATAAAATCATTTTGTGTGCTTTTCCGTATTTTGAGAAAATGTCTAATAGAAAAAACAATTATATACACATGCTGAATAAGCATGTTCATTTCCTAGCAAGTCACTACAGCAACAAGCTTTTATGTTTAGACATCAACACTGTTGTTGATAAACTTAGGTCGAATCAGTATTCAGTATATCTGCCTATTAGATATAGACGTATAATAGCTAGTCTATTAAGTTTTAATATTCACTCAGACATAAATAGTATGTCTTCGTCTTATTGTGTACATATTTATGATGGTAGTTTTAGTAGTAGTTTTAATAGTACGAAGGAGGATCCATGTGTCACCATGGAAGATTCTCAATCTCACGGTGAGACTACTGGTGGTAGGATATTTTTGCCTGGTGATGGCATGGAAGTCTCAGGACTCACTCCGGATAATACTTATTTAAACTAGTCAGTAGGACAACAGAAGATACTATTAGCCATATAACATCTACTAGCAATAATGTGTCTTCTTGCAACCAAACATCTAGCTTTAAAAAAGGGCCTCAGCAGAATACGAGTACCTTGAAATTGTTCCATCAGAACATTCAAGGTATCTCTTCCAAATTATTAGAAGTTGAAATGTTTTTAGAAAAAACCATGTATGATACTATCTGCTTTACCGAACATTGGTTAAAGGACTACCAAATGCTACATAATTATGAAAACTACACTGTGGGGAGTTGTTTTAATCGTAAAAATTTGCTGCGTGGAGGTTCCCTAATATTAGTTAAAAATTCTTTAAAATTTAATCAACGTAATGACATAGTAGGTCTCTCGGTTGAACATTGCATTGAACTGTCTTGTGTTGAGCTAGATAAGCATGTAATAGTGTGTGTATACAGACCCCCGAACTATCAAAATTTTTCACTATTTGAATCTACAATGGAAGATGTTCTGGCAAAGCTTGTAGTCAGGAATAAACATGTAATAATTTGTGGCGATTTTAATATCAATATTTTAGAAGAAAATTCAAATAGCAGTAGGTTATTAAATCTTTTTAAATCATTTGATTTGACTAATATTTTTGCAGAACCAACTAGAGTAACTCCATCTTCTGCTACTTGTATTGATAATGTTTTTTGTAATTGTGATTATTTGGATAAGGCTATTGTTAATTGTCTGCCATCTGATCATAGCGGACAAATGGTAACTTTTAGATGTATTACAACTAAGCAACAACTTGAGATTAAATTTAGACCAATAACGGCTGCCAAATTAAATAGCTTTAATAATTCCCTACAAAACAAGCTAAGTGTAATGAGTATGGACGATATTAATGTTAATAAATTTTATGCTAATTTCTTTTCAACAGTTCATACTGAATTCAATAAAACTTTTGAAAAGAAAACATTAAACATTAACCCCAAATTTGTATTTAGTGACTGGGCGACTAGGGGTATTAGGAAAAGTAGGGAAAGACTATTTGAACTGTATGGCCTTAAGCCTTACATTAACACAGAAACTTTTAATAAATATGTTGGTGCTTATTCAAAAATTTTTAAAAATACTTGCAAAGCTGCTAAAGCCATGCATATTAGTAATAAGATCAAATCGTCAGAAAATAAAATAAAAACGGTTTGGAAAGTTATAAATAACGAGACTGGCAGGAAAAAAAAGCCCAACACTAACTATGCTTTGCAGACATCTTGTGGTCCTATAAGCTCAAATCTGGAAGTACTTAGCTGAAGAATTTGTTAAATTCTTTACTGATATACCGGTGAGGACTACGGAGGCTCTGAATTCCTCACCTGATATATCAATAGCTTTATTAAAGGCGAACGTTTCTGACAGCCCGGCTGATTTTAAGTTTAAACATATAAATCCTATGACAGTTATTAAAGCTTTCCGGGAAATCAAAATTAAAGTGACCGAAGATTTATGGGGATTGTCTATCAAAGTTTGTACAGGCATTGTGGAAACTGTAGCGCCATATTTGGCATTAATTTTTAATCTGTGTGTGGATCAAGGAGTTTTTCCTGATTTGATGAAGTACAGTAAAGTCGTGCCTCTTTTTAAATCTGGAGACTCTAAAGATACTAACAATTATAGACCAGTATCCGTGTTGCCAGTCTTTAGCAAGATATTTGAGAAAGTAATGCTAAATCAGATGCTTAATCACTTCAACACACACAAAATCTTACACGATCAGCAGTATGGTTTCACCAAGGGACGTTGTACAACTGACGCCGGTGTCACCCTATTGAAGCACATATTTACTGCATGGGAAGAGGCACAAGACGCCATAGGAATATTCTGTGACCTCTCCAAAGCATTTGATTGCGTTAATCACGATACATTACTTTTGAAACTTGAACATTACGGATTAGGTAAACTTGCTCTTAGTTTAGTAAAATCTTATTTGTGTGATAGACAACAGCAAGTTCAGATAAATGGTGTAAATTCACAGGGTTTAACAGTTAAAATGGGAGTTCCACAAGGCTCAATATTGGGTCCTTTCCTCTTTCTTGTATATATAAACGATCTACCCTATTTACTTAAAAATCAACTACACAATATGGTGTTATTTGCTGATGACACTTCCCTAATTTTTAAAATAAATAGGCGAGCCCAAAATTTAGACGACGTCAATAATACCCTGCGTCAGATCCATAATTGGTTCACAGCAAATAATTTAGTATTAAATGGAAACAAGACTAAATGCATTAGGTTTGCCTTACCAAATGTTAAAAATAGTAATTATGACATAGTGTTGGATGATGAGATACTAGAATTCGTCGATAAAACGGTTTTCCTGGGTATGACACTTGATTCAAGGCTACAATGGGGCCCTCATATAACAACTCTTGCGGGGCGATTAAGTTCAGCAGCATATGCTGTTTGGAAGATTCGTCAATTCACAGACGTTGATACTGCGAGAATTGTCTATTTTAGTTACTTCCACAGTATAATGTCGTATGGCATTTTATTGTGGGGACGGGCGGCTGACATCGAGTCTATCTTTATTCTCCAAAAGAGAGCTATTCGAGCCATATATAATCTCCGTAGGCGCGATTCTCTAAGAGAACTGTTTAAGGAAATTAACATCCTGACGGTACCTTGTCAATATATCTATGAAAATATAATGTACGTTAGAAAAAATCTGCATCTTTTCTCTAAAAGAGGTGACAGACATAATTATCATACTAGAAATAGGGACCAATTAGTTCAGCCGGGCTTCAGACTCGCCAAAGTAGACTCTTCTTTCATGGGGTACTGTTTAAAATGCTATAATAAGCTACCACAAAACGTCATTGAACTGAATGAGACGAAATTCAAAACATGCATTAAACGCACACTGTGTAAGCAGGCATATTACAAACTGAGCGACTATATCGCTGATGATAATGCTTGGCTCCATGCTGGTCCTGCTCCATGAGACAGTGAATGTATAAATAAATTGATAGTGGAAGTATACTTAATACCATTGTTGGAGCTACTGAAGATTGTACAGCTGTATTTGCATTGTATAGATTCAATCTTCCTTGTATTATATAGTTTCATAGCCGACATTGTGTGAGTACTATGTACTTCAGAGCTGTCATTCACTGAGTAACTACGTCTCTTGTTGACTTGAATGACCCTGGCGGCTGAGAGTGTGTCATGCTCACTCAAATGTCTCGCTGATGGTGGCGCGTGTGTCGGATCATTTAGCTCCCTCCAAAATGGTTGAGCTGAATGGTGCTGATGCATGTGTCATGTTCGTGAACGGGCGCTGTCAGTTGAGACTGGTCATCTCTTAGCTGCCACGGCTTATTTTAATAATTATTGATCATTTTGTTTTTGAATTGTCTTTGTTTTAATTGTTACTCTGGACACTTTTAATCAAAAACTTGCTACATCGTTCTCACATAGTGTACCACCTCAAATGAATGATGTAACAAAGGTTCTGTAATAATTCTGGCGATCTAAAAAGAGTGTCCATGGAGTTTCTTGCACGTTCTTCTCCATAGAGATCTACTTCTTGGAACGGGCATCTACGGTACTTTCACAGTTTTTATGTCTTGTGACTGGGACTGTAGCACCATAACTTTTGTAGTGTTTAATAATATTCCTTTGATTGTCTATGACAATTCAAAAGTGCCTGTAACTGGCCTACTTGAAATAAATGCTTTGATTTTGATTTTGATTTTACAGACATACTGGATCAAGATTTCGTCTGAACTTAATTATTAAATTTCGTGGCAAACGCTTAAGCTTATCAGTTCCACCTGTCATAGATGTCATGACATGAGTAAAAGGGTAAAATGGGGAAATAGAAAGGGACGGACAACTGTACGATATCACGCGTCCACGGAATGCAGGGAATGTTAAGTTTGGACCCGTCAAAGGGTTTTGAGTGGCTTTTAAAATTAAAACGACAAACATTGAGGTTCACAACGTGGTAATTGATTCGTTTAGTTCATGAATATAATGCTTTTTAACGCTTCAAAGCTGAGCTATTTTAATACTTACAAGATTTTTTTTCATTTAGGTAGGAAGTTAGGAATGAAATGAGTCTTCAATCGTAGTGTTCGTGTAATTAGAGAACTTTTTTTTTGTGTTCAGAAAAAAAAACATGGTAGTTGAGATGTTATTAAAAATAATAAGAGAGGTCTAGACCACACAATGATAATGATAACAGGAAGACGTTGAAAGTAAAGTAAGACGAGTCACGAGACGTATGAACAATTAGAACAAGTTTAGGTTCTGGAACATAGAGATCGAGAAACGACGAGGGCGAGAAAAAGAAATCAATAAATTGCATTTCTTGTTGTCTGGTGAAAGAAACCTATAGAAAAAGGTTTTTCTAGAAAATTCAACACTGATTTAGACGTTTCGAGATTGTTCTGCATTATTCCAGCAGGTATATGACCGTATAGAAGTCCATGGATGTAATCAGAACTTCTAGTAAACGTGAAAGGACATAATGGACTTCTATGAATGAAGGTAGCTAGTCTAACCATGTTTTGTTCAGTCTCCCAAAAAGCTCGAACAATCATAAATTCCTCTATGATATTTATTATAGATATGCTCAAGAATATTATAAAAACTAATAATAATATAAGGCAGCAAGTGTATTTTATACAGTACGCTATTACAATTTACACATAAAAACAGTGTAATCAGTTAAATGGTTTCACGGATTTTTCTAACGCGTGTTTTTCGGTCGATAACCACAATACCCTTCAACTTGACCTATAATAATGGTATCAAACTACTACAAATAGTGTAACTAAAATAATTAACATACTTACGTAGTAATTTTAAAAATAAAGCGATAGAACCTTGGTAAGCGGTAGACATCTTAGGCATGGTGGCGGATAGTCAAACAAATCCAAATGAACCTAATAGTTGTAAATATAATAATTATGATGTATATGTCACCGGCAGATCGTTGAATTAGCCAAAAGCCATTTCATATGGCTAGGCATATCGTGATCAGCCGGAACTTCATGTTCTGCCCAGTAAAAAACCAGGTGGACCACGAAGACTATCCATCTATTTCTAACGATCAGATGACTTTTTACCTGCGGGTCTAAAACGGCCACTTTAAGCAATATTCTTAATGAGTCACTTCGTACATTGACTTTGAAATTATTCATGAGGAATATTGCTAAGTGGGCGTTTTAGACCCGCTGATCTGCCTAGACATTTCACGATGTGGCTAATTCAACGATCAACTGACACATGATTATCCGTCACCGCCACACGTCCTCGCCACGTCTTCTCTGTATAAACTGCGCCTTATGTGTGGAATGTACTCTATAGTAAAGCTATAGATAGACTACTGAGCCTTGGAGATTGTTTGAAGATAAATGATCCTGTCGGTCATAAATAAAAATATTGCCACGTCATACACTCAAGGAAATTAGGGATACTAGTAGAAGTTTTTACTTTGATATTCGAAACATTGTTCCAACATTCTTGATTGATGTGCTACAATATCATTATGTTGAAATGTTACAGGTCACTACAGAACGCCTAATCAACGTAATACATAAAGTCAGACGACACTCCAATTTCAAAAAGTTAACACTTAAATGAATCCTCATCAGCAAATTAAATTGACGGAAATATTTGCCGACACGCACGTATACCTAGTTTCAAATAAATTGCTTCATAAATCATCCCTAAATTAGATTTTTAATTGCACATCCAAACAAACATTATTTTCGTAAATAAAGTTCTATGCAGGAACGTGGGCGGTCGGGCCGCAATAAAATTAAACGGGACTTTTTTTTATCAAAGCGATGTAGTCTACAGACTAATGGTCCAAATTACAATTATGCAGTTAAACGCGGTGCACACTGGCGTATCGCGTGGCGTACGAGGAACTACACAGTACACATGCAGAGCTTTCTCCGAAAACTCATTACCTCGCACGCGTCACGTAGGGACCATAACCGGTTTTATTAGGTTTCACTGATGCGCCCTAACTTGGCCCGCGGTGCGTCTGTACCGTCCTTTATTCTACGCCCACTGACTTCCAAACCAGATGTTGTCCAATTTTTGGAGACTAATAAAGTATATTTTGGGGGTTATTATTAAATTTTATCTGCCTTTTATCATGTATTATGTTTACAAACACTCCCTGAATCACCGGGGAGATTTGGGGATAAATGACAAAATATTCACCATTTTCTAGAAATTTGTTTAAGCCTCAATGGTACAACTATCTATTCCTAGCTCTGCGCGCTTGGCTTAAAAACGACTGAAAGGAATTTAACGGTACATTCACTTTTACAATTCTAAAGATCTCGGGACCCTGGAGATACAAGCATATCGTTTCGACGTATCTAGTGGAATGGGCACCGAATATTTCAAGCTCTATCTTGAGACCTATGGCTAATGGGAGGCGAAGTCTTAACTAAAATGGGACTAGTATTTATTGATGAAGTAAAATATCGTTGGTAATAGAAAAAGGTAGTGGGTTTGTACCTCCATCAGGTTTGATTGATTATGATGGCGGAATTCTCCTTGAGTTGGGACTTTGGGAGGTTTATTTCCTCTCCCTACCGCAACGAAATGGGTATCGTTTCGGAGAAGCGAAAGTGCTAAAAGCGTGATTTAGTTATTACGTATTTTGTCACTTAGGCATTCGGGCAGCTGTGCCAATGCGGAAGAAAAGGATGCCAACGGCAATACAAGGATTCACGGAACACTTTGAAAATAATTTTCAGTGAATTTATTTTAAGTGTTAAATCTATAATTACATTGCAACAGGCCGATGTCTGTCTCTGTACATTACAGATAACGAAGAACAAAGATGAGTGGTCTTTATTAGAGCAAACAAAAGGCAAAATAACAGTAAATCCATTTTTCGTCTGTCTAATATGCATCACGCATCGCGCAAAAACTGCTCTTTGGAAATTAATGCACTTTTCAAAAATTATTGCCAGAGGTTTAACTTCACCTACGTTGAATATTATCTACCAAAATTATACCTCAATTGAAATTGATTCCTACTTTACTAAAACCCGTTGTAACATTCTGCAACTAATACTATAAAGTTTAATCACAGTTTCCCCTAACTAATCCTTTCAGCACGATTGGCGCCAGGTATCGGGTACTTTGCGAAGATTCCATCAGGGTCGTTTAGGCCCCGTTAGTCTTGCATCCCAAATATTAGTCCATAGTTCATTGTATCTAGTCGGCGAGGGAACGGTTATCGGAAGTGCCCGTTGGGGCATCGATAAGTGTTAGTTTCGAATGGGATTAGCTTGTTTTAGGGTTAAATTGATGTGGATAGTTTAATTGCGGAATATGTTTGCGGGAGAGAAGTTGGAAAGTGAGGGAAGGGTAAGATTGTGTGTCACGACCGTGATGACTGTTTTTTTTATTGGTGGTAGAATAGTATTTTGGGCGTGGTTAGTGTAATGATGATTGAGCAGATGTTTCCCTCATGCCAAGATTGAACATGGATCATTTATTCACCATGCTTTGTGTTTTTCAGAGTGCTTTTGTATTTTGTATTGCTGTTTTGTTCACAAATAATGTTTATTTTTTTACCCGTCTGTGCCAGGAGGGTTATTAACACAAGATATCGCTAACCGGAAATGATGAAACTTAAGCCAACAAAATTGGCCACAACTTCACTTATTAAAAATTATAACGGCATCATTTAATGAACTACTCTATCAATTTAGTATAAATCAACTAAAATGCTAAGAACATTAATAAATAAAATACCCAGCATGCAGTAACCTAATTGGTACAGCGTATTGTAAAGGCGACACTAAACTAGGGCTGCACAAAGTTATCGCCGACAACTATTGCAAACTTGTGCCACAAATGATATCTGAAATGAATTCTCACACCATTGCAGGGTCGACCGCATGTATTTGTGGCATGTTTTAGAAAGCAAAAGTACTAGGTTTGCATAGGAACGAAGGAGCTTAGCGGTGGCCGCGTAGGCTCGGTGCGTCGGGCAGACGGCGCGCGGGGTGGATCGATACCCGGGCCGCATTGTTGCCCCTGCTCAAAGCCCCCGCGCCCCCGCACTCGCCCCGCGCCCCGCCCCAGGCTTGCACCCAAAATTCTCCCCATTTGATCCTGAGAGCGCGAATCAATCGCTTTTGTTGCAGTAACTTGATGCATCACTTGGAAGGGCGGACTTGCCGATGTCATGTAAAAAAGCCCTTTTATAGTCGCTGCTCCCTTTTATTATGGTTGAAAATTGTTTGATTTTTAAAGAAAATTGGTTTTTACTGTGAACAGCTGTTCAGCTAGCATTGTTCGCATGGAATCGACGCAGAGCCAATAAAATAAGAAAGCGTAACACAAAGTTGTGAGAAGAAAGCTGACCTGTAAGTTTTACAATCAGTAAAACGGCTAATTAGCGGGGCTAGTTATTATTTAACAATATTTCACAGTCGAGCGCACTGCTTAATTAACTGCGTGCTCTAACGAAGATTAAGTGCGGCGAAGGATTCTTTATTTTGTAATAACAGGGAACAGGTTACAGTGCTCAGCTCAATGTAGTTCAAATACTCAAGTACTACACAATTATTAAGATAAGTTATAGATTGGTTTTAAATTGAATATGTATATATAACATGCGAAATGCATATAATTATATTTCTGTAATATAAATAATAAGATTGTATGATTATCGCACATAACCTTTGGTATATATTACAGACGCAGTATTGTTTTCGTATGCACAATTGCACATAGGTAATTAAAATGTGTATGCTAATTACCTAATAGTGAATGCATTTCCCGATATGGTACCTACTTGCAAGCCTTCCAACAATAACACTTCATTTTAATTTTAAAATAAAACGTTAACGATAATAATTAAGTAATACACAAATTACACATAAATACTACGCAAAGTAATAAAAACAAAGAAATATATTTTACATTTTACTACAGCTTTGGTTATGAGAAAACTGTAAAACTCCTACCATAAACCATTTACAATAGACAAGCATAAAACTATTTCCCAAGTCGCCATATTCCATAATTTGCGCGGGAAACCTAGACGACAGCCATTTTGTTATCTCTTGTTGGTATCTAAAATGTCTCCTAAAAGCTGTAATAGCTTATGGTTAATTGGACATTAATTTTAGAAGCAATTTTTAGTTTTTGCAACATTGTTTGCTTATTACTAGCAACAGTTAGGACAAAAATATACTTGTACTGGCTATTGCCCGCGACTTTGGACCTCCAGGGGATGTCTAAAAACCCCGTGGAAACTATGATCTGGGTCATAACTGATTAATGAATTTTTTCATGGTCAATACGAGAAATTGGATAGACAATAGAAAAAATCGGACTAGGAAAGTCGTGACAAACTTAATAAATAAACAAACACGTTCATATTCATAATTTTAGTTAGATACTTGAAGGACTACTAAATATAAAGCTGAGCTATTAAAGATAAGCTCACACTAGCCAATAAAGTATAATCCCGCTATGTTAGGCCTCGACTTTCCATGCGAGATTTGTGATTTTACGCTGTGCAATCATCTATTAGTGCTAAAGCCTTTGTCAAACAGGCAGGCGAAAGCGAGGCGATCCGATTCCGATCCGATTCCGAGGCGAATGCGAAGCGAAAGGAGACGTCAAACTGGGTGCAGCGAACCGACGTTTTGTATGTAGCCAGTACCGAATATATAGCGATCCGAAGGCGAAGCGGAGCGTTTTTGTTACGTCATGTATGGAAATATGAAGCGATATCGCGCCGAAACTGAAGTCGTCAGAGACCACGTCAAACAGAAAGGCGTGCCCGCGAAGCGAGGCGTGACAGTTGTATTAGCTGGCTTTATATGAACGACGTCAAACAGAGCAAATACGGGAAAGCGAGACCGAAGCGTGCACGTTGTTTGTGTTGCCAGATTTTTCTTTTTCTTCATTATATTTCTTGTAAAACATCGATAATTTATTGAGAAATTTCATAGAGAAAACTGTTTGAATTCTTTTTATTATTAGATAAGGTACGCTAATTGATGAAAACGACTCAGTTTTATCAAGTTTTCTTCGCGTGGTGTACCACGCGTCACGACGTCAGCAAATCAACCTACAATATTGCCCAATTGGCATCGGCTGGCTTTTGCCTGGTCCACTAAAACGCCAGCTGATGTCATCACTGGTTATCACTGTTAAAAATGCAGTTGAAGTGGTATAAATACTGTATATTTTACGCCTTTTGAGGGTCCCAGCAACCACAGCAAATGCGACAGCACAGCCCGCTGTGCTTGCATATAAGATGCGCAACGGTGTAGACAAAAATACCGCCACACACCAAAGGCCCACCCGCCTACCAATATCCCAACGTCATGTCGTCTGGTCTCTTCCCATCGTCACGAACTGAGCCGTTAGGTTTTAAACCCGTTGGTAAGTCGGCGCTGGCTGGTAGTGGCCCTTTTGCAACCCTCTAATATAAAAATACTTAATAGGTGTGGGTACTATGTAAAAATAAATACAACATTTTTAAAATTGTTTATTTAATCATCTTTATCAACAATATCGAGGAATCCTGCCCATACAGTAGTATTTTGTTAATGTCTAAAACATTACCATACTATTTTTTGGGAATAATTATATCTCTTGAAGTATTGAACTGAATAGTTTTAACTTTATTATGACAATCGCGTTGTTTCCAAATAGGTCATTCTCCAAGAATCAATTGATTATATAATAATTGTAAGGTATCGTGTGGCAGTGTTGCAATAAATCATCTTCCTCCATTAAACCCTCCGTTTGACTAGGGTACTTTTACCAGAGGTATGACTCTCGTCTTATTCCATGTCCTCATCTTCAACACAAATACTGATACTGATTTGAGCGAAGCTTCTATGCAGCTTGGAGAGGCATAACAGAGTGTTTACTGAATTTGTCATCTATATTCGTATCTCTTCAAAGTTAGAGGCTTTTTCTAGGTAAGCTCGCTCCTTCGTAGGCATTGTCTCCGTCACCTTTGCCTAGCTATGCTATTCTCAAAAACATAACCCTCCTGGCGCAGTCGGGTAATAAGAAATCACATCGCTGGATCCACGATGTGTTTTTCGACGTGACACGACGACTCTCACCGTTCGCATCTCACGATTGGATAAGGATTTAACTGATAAAACCTTTCATAAATAAAAAGTTTTGATAAGCTTAAAATTTACATAATACTCGTGTTTTAGACTTATTAGTGACAGCACTAATGACAAACAAAATTAAGAGTAATACATTAATAGACAAAATGAGTAAGAAGTTTCTATATCATTCTCCGGCACTTATATAATAACAATTAATTTGTTAAACTTCCTTAAAGTCCATAGGCCTAGCTGTAGAAATAATTACCTACGTTCCACTGCAGCATAGGGGGTTGTCACACTTAATGTTTTTGAAACTGAACTGTATTTATTAAAACATCTGTGTTCTGTAGTGATCAAACAATCGAGTTAAAATAACTAGTTTACAATATTAATAGGTAATCTCATGACTTCTGTTAGTACCAGTAAAAGATTTATAACTCGGAACAGTTTAATATTAATATACACAACGACTTGTGAGCTTTGTTAATGTGGCGTAACCTTGTACAAGTTTAGGCGTGAGTCACATTTCATTTACATTTTGACAACACTATCGGCTATAACACCCTTGAAAACCATGAAAACGACACCCATGACATAAAACTTCATAAATTTGCGAGCGCCTCAAAGAGTGTCAGCATAATGACGGGCCGCGACCCCGGCAGGCTTTGGCTCTCTAGACTTAGCCTTAGAGGGCCAAAGCCTGCCTGGGTCGCGGGACTTACGAGCTACCGCGACCCCGGAAGGTAAAGGCTATTAAAGAACACCGTAGATTTTGGTCAGTACAAGTCTGACAGTCCCTCCTGCCCTGCCCTGGATGGGAGGACTCATCTCCTTTAAAAATAAACATGCGGTTTTGACATACGTAGTATTTCTATGTAGTCTGTGGCTTTAATATCATTGTGCCACACCGTTTGGCATAAAGGCCTAGAAGTCATGACAAAAAAATATTTAAAAAAAGAGTGATACCGTAAACTTGTCACAGATTGACGTCTATTGTTTATTTATTTCTTGATTTCATGTTTTTTCGTGATTGATTGCTCATAGACTGCGTAAAGTAATGATCTATTACTATGCAACAAGAAAATGTGCAGCTGTTGTGTGTGTGCACATACTTAGTTCTCCAAATTGTCACAGTATCCGATAAGAAATTTAGTTTTGTAAATAATATTTAATAACCTTATTTTTTTCTTTGATCTGAGTGTTGACCAAACACACATTTGTGACTGTCTTTAGACTTTATCAGTTCTCAAGATACGGTTAACGGATTATTCGAAAACTGGATTGGTTTACTTAAGCAAAACAATAGGTACCTAAGTCATATTTTTATTGAGGAGGTACCAAGTATCTTTAATTTGCATTGGCCCAGCCGCCGTTTTGTTGGAGATGAGAACAGTACCACATCAAAAGGAGAATTAAAATGATGATATTTTGAATGCCAAGACTTTGTGTCACAATGTCTTTGAATTAATCAATTGACTGCTGAAGCATGATTTCAATGTAATATCAATTTCAGGCCTATTTTGGAAACAATAATGCTATTATCATAATCATGTGATTGAAAATACTGTTTCATTCGTGCGTATTGTGTAAAAAAAAATGTAATGATTGTGTGTTCTGTATGGTAATGTGTTACCCATCAACAAAATGTTAAAGAGCAGGATTTTTGAAGTTGTCGATAAAGATCATATTATTACAATAAAATAATTGAATAATAATTATGTTGTTTGGTTTTTTCATGGTGCCTATTTTTTTTTTTTATATATTACCCTATAATTACCCTATTACGTACGTTAGTTCTTTTAATAATGAGGATAGCAAACAAATACTGCGGTACTGGGTACTGATCCTCATAATTTATATTATATTCTGTAAAGGTGTTACTATTGCGCAGCACTGTTGCCTGCTGCTGTACCAGACCGGTAGTTATGTGTCACATAACAACACAAAAATACAAATTACAACAACAAAATGTATTTATAGATTTCTTACATACTCTTAAATAACTTCATTTAAAAGAACTTGTATGCGTTATTCACTCAAGCTGCATGAAAATACAACCGCTCATGTCGATCTTCGTTCATTACACGGATTGTTCTAGTGAGAGGTGTTTTGGTCAGTGTGTTGGGCCTGACCACCGGACACAGCAAGCTGTGGCGCGTGCCGCCTCCACCACACAGCTCCCTCAGCATCACTCCCGGGCTATGTGCTACTCTACGCAGTAGCTTTACACAGCACCAGTGAAAGTAAATTCCGTGCGCATCCTGAGCTTGTCGTCAATATCGATCGTGATGACCAAACAGATTTCACCAGAAGCGTTCGCTCCACTCATACTCGGTCAAGATGTGATGCACGTCCTCGATTATTCCACATTTCTCACAATACAGAACAGCTAATTTTGTAAATAATATTAGTTTTTAAATAGGCATGACAGTGTCACTGTGGCACTGTCAAGTCTCGGATTCGCCTCGGAAACGCCTCGCTAACGCTTCGCTTCGGAATCGCTCTATGTTTGACGTCGTGCATACAAAGCCAACCATTACTAATAGTTCGGCAACGCTTCGCAAACGCCTTCGCCACGCCTCGCTGAGTTGTAATATCGCCAACGCCTTCGGATCGCTAACGCTATCGCATCGCTTTCGCGTTTCTATGTGACTGGATTCAAACAATTCCATACATTACAAATGAAAACGCTTCGCTTCGCTTTCGGCACGCCTCTCTGTTTGACAATAGCTTAACGGTTTGTTTCACAGTGAAAGATAAACTATAAATAGCATACGCACAGTCAGGCTACAGGCATCCTCTCTGAGACTTTAAATCTACCAAATTAAAATTTAATGCCAATTTATCAGTATAAGCAACCATTGCATGCCATCATAATTAGCATGCAAAAAAAAAAACTGTTTCTAACTAGACGAAAAAACACCAACAAATCAAAAAACACTAATATTGTAATGAGGTAAATTTGTATGTAGGCGGTAATCTCCGAAACGAATGATCCAATTCTAAAAAATAAAAATGCTGGTAGGAAGCTACATTATATTTGAGTGTTATAGGCAATGATATAATATAAACTATACGTCATTGGTTATAGGCTATAAATTATATTTATGTCATGCCTATTAGCCGAACTATCACAATTTTTGTCTAGCAACTTAAAAAAACGTGATGGGATGCTAAAATTTTACGAGGAAGTCGCGGTAAGAAGTTAGTAGTAAGATAACAGATACACAATATCTGCGTCTAAAAAAAACATACCAGGAGCTATCTGTCAAATAGTTCTTAGTTCGGGCTCGATGTCACGCGTTGAAAACGCCCGTAACAATGGCCGAAATCACGGGTTTCGTGCTTATATAATAGATCCCCAGAAACTAGAGAGTAAGGGAGTGAATATGAAAAAAACGATCCAATTGAGAACCTCTTTCTTTTTGAAGCCAGTTAAAAATGGAAACGATGTGAAGAAGATTTAAGGATTCTATTAATAAATCGTCCTGAATAGTTTGTCGCCGACGAAGAGGCAACAATTTCCACACAGTTGACAAAGCAGTCTGAATCCTTACAAAAAGCGGCACTCGCGATTTTACATACTGCTTTCAGTATAACACCGGCTTTAAAACTAAGCACCCACTCTCTAGGAAAGATTTAACTTAAGTATATAATGTTTACCTACATGTTTAACTTGGTTACAGTATGTAATAATCGTATATTCTATTAGACCTCTGGCCCAAGCTACATAAATCAGTCGAATATAGACGTATACAGGCAATTAGTACTAAGAATTACTTAAACATGTTAAATATTGTTTTACACTGCTAATGATTCGACACGACTCGTTAGATTCTTCTGGAAATCTGTGAATTTGGGCTGCCCATTGTACTATTACTTTTTGGAACATCAGCATCTTCTAGAGCCAGTACTTGGTCATGTGTCTTTCACAAAAAATCTTTGGGTTCGTGTTGGTGTAAAGGGAATCTTCTGGCTCGGTGTGGTTAGGGATGACACTCAGGTAACTAAGAGTGTGATGGGAATGAATGCGAATATTCAATCTCTCTCACAGAGGAAGTATATGTGGGACAGGGGCCTCCGCATGTTGTGGCAGCATTACAGATTGTTAATGTTGTGCATACACAGTGATGAGTATCACTGTTGTCTTCCAAATACATGGTACAATGTAGTAAAAGTTGATGGCATGACAACCCTAGCTCCTACAGTACACTGATACAAATTACGGGACCCCTACTATAACTAATTACGTTCTAACCTTTAAACCTACGCCTTTATTGCTGTACACGAGCAATAGTATGTATACACTAAGCAGTATTCAAAAGCGATTTTCTAATACCATTTGATTAAACTTTTGCCTTTTCATTACACTTCTATTTTGGAAGCCATACTATTACGAAATAGGTCTTATTTCAAAGTGGAAACCAGTATTTCACGAATAATTTGCGTTTGAATTTTGTTAAGTGTATACATGTTATTGCTCGTGACTGTACTAGTTTAGTAGAGTAATTGACGAACTTGCAGTAGAGTACAGAGTACTAGAATTAGTAGTCTGTAATGCTTCTTGGATAATAGGTTTTTTTTTGCGTGGTAAAATCATCAAATGAGACCTCCCACCCCGGGCAGAGCGCGAGGGACTGTCAGACTTGTACTGACTAAAATCCACGGTGTCCTTCAATACTCAATAGCCCTTTACGTTCCGGGGTCACGGTGATGTGATAAGTCCCGCGACCCCGGCAGGCTTTGGCCCTCTAGAAGGGGGCTCCGTCATGGCGCTGATAATTCCGACCCGGCAACGACTTTAGAATACTAGACTACGCATTGCACGATCTAACGAACAAAACTATTCTGCCAACTCGCTGAGGTACTACGTAAGCGAGGGGGACGGGGTACTGCGTTGTGATTGGCTAACTCAAGGTCTGTTCTGTCTCAACGTATGTTTACGGCTCACAGGATTGGTCGAAATGAGACGGATATAAGACTTTTTTGCCTAATGTGTTGGCAGACATCGGTCGCCTGTTATTAGGAGTCTAGTATTATATCGTCGTTGCGACCCGGGCATGGTCCATGGTCGGGCAGCGAGTTGCCCTTTACTCGCTGCCCGCATGCCCGCGCCTACGGTTGCCGGAGATCGTCTGCCGACGTCCGACGCCGTGGGCATCTACCACTGCGGCTGGGGTGGAGGGAGCACGCTATCCTCTCCCTCGCGCGGCCCGCCTCCTCCTTCGCGAGCATGACTGCTTCGCAGAATGAGGCGGCCAATGCCGGGCGCGAGAGGTCTCCGCCTATCGCCGCCGAGAGGACACGGCGGTGCTCTGCCCAAGCGGGGCAGTCCTGCACCGTATGCTCCACCGTGTCCTCCAGGCGATCCTCGCAGTGGTGACACCCAGGCGTTTCCTCCTTTCTCATCAGACACAGGTACCTCCCGAAACTTCCGTGTCCGGTGAGGACCTGCGTCATGCGGTAGGTCAGGACGCCGTGACGCCTATCCAGCCACTCCTCAAAGAGGGGGTCTTACCGCCGCGATTGCGGCGTGCCCGTGGATAATAGGTTTAGTTACTTTAACATCATCGTCACTTTTTAACCGACTTCAAAAAAAGGAGGAGGTTCTCATTTCGGTCGGTATGTATTTTTTTTTACATAAATAAGAAGAGGAGAATATTTCGGAAGTCTTCGATACCTAATGGTTTTGGTATCCATTGATGTGTGCCTGTGTAAGAACCTCTGTACTTATTTGTATTACGATAGTCGCCTGGGATATCAAAGTCGACGCAAGTTTCCATTTTTCCAAGACCTTAGTACCTATCGGAAACTTGCGTCACGTTTTGTGCGAAAACGCTTTTTCGTCGCAAATCCTTGTGTGGTTTCATGTGTATCAATTTATCACAACAACGTTTATTTTTGATTGTCCAGTCGCTGTTTGTGTTTTATCCAAAAGGTTTCATAAAATGAATTTCGCTTGCTCCAATTGCCTTAGGGTCATCGATTCGGTTCATCACGTCACCCTACTTATGGTTTAGCCTCTTCCCTTCTAGACATATCATCTCTCACACAGTCCAAAGATACGTTTCTTCAGTTTTTTTCTCCACTTAACACCAAATGAATATACTCTCGTAGAATCCTTATATAATATGCAGATGTATCGCATATCGATTGGAACACACGACGCGAGATAAGTGCGGGCCATGCGTGGGGACGCAGCTCACTCGTATCCAGATAGTTGCGCAGTTATCGGCCGCTCCGAACATAAATAAATCACACTCGGAGAGGACGAGATAAAGCGCGGTTTATTGTTTTGGTCGCGGCTCAAGTGATAAGATTGCAGCGAGTTAAAATTTTTGTTTGTAATTTTGCTTTTGTTATGAATTTGATATATTATGTGTGTGTGAATGTAATTGGCACATTAATTGTGTATAATCTGTAATTTTAGTATTATTGGACTTGCGTCTAAAATATTTTAAAAATACAAAATTTTACTTTGAACATAATTCTTTAATATTGGACAATTTGGTAAAAAACATTGATTGGAGAACAAACAATAGTTAAGTAAGGTGAAATAAATGATGGCGAATCTCAGCAGATATGAAGGGTATATAGATTCTATCACGACTAAAAAAAAAAGATTTTTGTGAGGTGAATGATCGCATGTATTGTTGATTGACAGTGTTGTGTAGCAAATCAGCGAAGAGTCTCCTAAGACAACATTCTTTGTGAACACAAAAGTTGCAGTATAACTTTTAGTTGGATATCCATTGAATGGATATGGATGTGGGGTGCGTGGCGGTCTAAGGGGGAGGCCTATGTTCAGCAGTGGACGTCTTCCGGCTGATGATGATGGATAAATGGAATATTCTTCGTAACACTGGCATGATGGTATTAATAGTCCAAAATATTGCCACTTCAGTGTAACTTTTGCTGCTTGTCTGGTCTAAGGGGGCAGGATTCTACACCGATAGAAGATGATAGTAGGTTAAATCTAATTACAATTTTCTTCACCTCTCGAAGTAAGAAATCGCTAAAATTGACACGTTTATTTAAATAAGTCAGCTGATTACAGGAAGCTTGTTAATCATGTAAATTACACTAATAAAGTACGACACAGTACGATATCGTCTGCGAGCGTTTACGATCTCGATGGCAACTTGCCAGGGTGTGATAGGATGTGAAAAATAGTGCCAATGACATAATACATGGCATTACATACTAATTGCTTCACATTGCCGACACTTGTGGCATCTTAGTTTATATTAAGATGTTACTATACGCCGATATTTGTCTTTATAACGTTGGATTTTTATTTGCAGTCACACAGAGTTTCCAACGGTCCTATTGGAAATCTATCAAGGAGGTTTATTATCAGCAGTGGACGTCCTGCGGATATGATGAAGATGACACAGAATTTCAACAATAATTTTGTCTTAAGATCGATATTAATCTGTATTTAAATCTTTTGGGGAGTCTGGGGAATTGGTTCCGCCACTTCTTATGCCCATCTAAAATACTAGAAAGCTTCGAAGGGCAGGCGCTTTGGGGACTATCTTCCATGCGCGGCGTATAGTAAAAAAATTAACATTCAAAAGTCCTTGGTTTTACTTTTAGTAGTCTATTTTGAGTAAATGATGTTGTTCATTTTTTATTATTTATTTGCTAAAGACGAGATCATCTATATTTTCAGACTGTCCCATCTACATCAGTATGCTTTCAGTTACTTATTTATAGGGTGTATATTAATCTAAACTAATAACCGTAACCTCAATACAATATGTGAATTATTTCCCAGTCCCTATTCAAACCGTTTCCTAGTTCAGCTTGTAATTAACCGTTTCCCCGTCTAATACCAGCGCTAATTAGATTAACGTAGGTGTAGACACAGTAACACGGCTAATGAGAGCTACTCGACACCTTACGTATTGTATTGCATTTACACGATGCCAGCTTCACTCGCAGTACGATGTAATAGGATTGCGGTCGATTCCGATTCCATTTATGGTTTAAGTATAAGTAAAAACATACATAAATATAAATCCAGGCCTGTTCCTATATTTAATACCACATCACCAATGTTCATAGCATAATCAGTTTGTAATGCCAATAATTAGTAAAACCATCCCACTGCTGGGACACAGGCCAGGAGGACTGGCCAGGAGACAGTGAGAGGAGAGGGCGCTGTAATACCCCACTCAAACATACGTGTGTTTGAATTCGGAAATCGGTCATTACATACTCATTTTGACTCTTTTATGTTCATTTATGTTTGCCGGTAAAGTAAAATTCATTCTTAGATAATTAATTTTAAATGAACAGCTGCTCATTGGTCATGCAAGTAAACAGTGACACGAAATCTACTTTAAAATCAAACAGCAGGATCATTCATCAGTTTATCAAATGCTTAGATGTCTAAAACGCCTCCGCTTATGATTTACATAGCGTCAGTAGAAGTATAACGTCAGTGACTGAAGCATATAATCATCATCAAAATGTTGTGCTGCATTAAATGAGTAATAGTTGTTATCATAATTAACGTATCTATTAAACTAAGAGGTTTTATTGCGATTCATCTAAATTGTGAGCACATGTGGACTGAAGAGTGTATTAGAGAGTTATTAGATAAAAAGAAACAATTTATTGAAGCGAGTCTTTTAGCGTTTTCAAACTTATATGACACTAGCTCTTGTCAGCGGCTTTGCTTGAGTAAAAATATATCACAAGATTTTGAAAAATATAGCAGGTAGCCTTTGTGTGATCACGACTTACCTATCCCTGTGGTTGGTTTAAGCCAGATCCATTTGGCCGTTCTGGCGTGATTAAGTAATAAATATCCATCCATCAATCTATACAATATTTCGCATTTATATGTAGTAAGATGCCTAGAAAGATTAACATTTTATGTACATAATTCTATTATGTCTGTCTACAGCTCTTTCAAGCTTTATCAGCTAAACAGATTTATAAAAATATTGGCACTCATGTAGACCATGACCTTTATAAGAAAACTTTTTTCCCAATGGCATAATTCAGCGTCAATGCTGACGAAACTGCTGACAAAAGCCAGTACCTCACAGTTTAAGGTCCTAACTTGAATGTTAACCAGTTAACCAATAGTTGCGCAAGTTAACTCACCCGCAGTAACTGCTAGCATGTGGGTGGCAGGCAAACGCACGCTTCGTTTATAGATGCACTTAATTACCGTTGGCAAACCATAAAAGGTTGAGAATAAGTACCTGAAACAAAAGGGAAAACATTAAATAAAACATCGTTAAGTTTAAATATCATTTTTGCGCGCACAAATTCGAAACATACACTTTATTTTTGTGATAGAAAAACACGCCAAAATCCAAGCAGACAGCAATAAAGCCGTCAATCATACTCATCTATTCCATTCATCCATAAAAATAACCTACATCAAGTCGTAAGAGCGTTGAAATAAAATAAAATACCGCTTGCGTCGAAAAATAATACTCAAACATTTTCTCATGGAAATACCGATATTTTCACCTTCAAACGTTCACCATGTCATTGGTACGAAACATTTTTCTGTCGTCAATAGTTAGGTAGGTATATCGGATCGTCCGTCCGTCGCGGACGACGGGGAGTCGGGGACAATCAACGATTCGCGATGACTGACCTACCGCAACACGCCACAACTATTCGAGTATTCGCCACCCGCGTCATGCGACGTAGACCACGCAGATTTAATGTTACTGGAAAAGATAGTGGTTTTACTTTTATAGTTTTAGCTCCTTTGTTTTCGTAGTAAACATTTAAACAACCTGAATATGATATACAGCTCGAGCTACGAATTTACGTTTTTCCGTATCTAACATCTCTGAACAGCATGCAACGCCGCGAACCGTGATAAAGAAAGTGAGAGAGACGTCAACACCACTGATGATTCAAAAATCATCCGTGGTGTTGACGCGTCATTTCTTTTTTGTTTTATGAAGTACAGAGACAAATTAACCCAAATATTCGCTAGACACACAGGTCGAAGATTCTGCGAGTTCGCTCAGTGCTTATGAAAACTCGTTAATCCGTTGATCTCGGCTGTTATTTGTAGAGTTTTGACAGCCTTTTGGCAGTCAGAAGCCTGAACATTTCAGCTCTTACTCAGTAACTGGGCTATGGAGATAAGTTAGACTGTCACTCTATTTCAAATACAGGTATCAGGTATTCAGCTGCATTTAGTCAAACTGAAGGTAGATACGGACACCAATTTACTTGGAAAAAGGTGGGCTTTATAGATGATGAAGTAACGACGGCTTCGCCCTCGCTGAGTCTCGGTTGATAATCCCGCATCCGGAACGCGTTTATATGGGCTAGAGACGTTACAGTCTACACATATTTGTTCAGACTTGGAATGTTGGCTCGCCTGATTTGTGTGTGTACTTGCTTCGCATTTATATCCCGACATTAGGATTCTCTGTGACTATGAATAATGTTTCATGCATAGAATAACACATACAATAGAATATATAACAATAACTCGTGTGTCTTGTTTATTATAGCTAATTATTTGCATGCTTACCGAAACATCAGATCGTGTTTTAGTCGTACGAATATACTGGATATCAATATGTCTTAAATTCATTACAGTAATTTATTCAAAGGATGATAAAACCTAACTTTTTGTTAGTCAATTTTATAAAAGGCAGGCCTATAAAATTCCCCGACAGTGAGTTACAATTTCTAAGGAAAAACACAGACTCCCACGAATCTCACGATTAACCACCCTGGGATTCTGGGAATAAAAGAGGAAGACCTTTGACTCAGAGCTTTTAAAGTTAAGAATGAAATAGCCCTTTACCAAAAACAAAAGAATAGGGTACTTCACTGAAAAAACCTAATTAGTCAGTAAAATCTATCTAAGATTATCGATACTTTTAAAAGAATTGGTAAAACGTCAGACAAGTACCTACAGTCTTTGCTTGCTTCTGACGTTACCACTCGAGCCCCACTCTCGAATTTTGATAAGTACATACGTTAGAAATATTATCTTCGTATGCATTCATTTAACAAAAGAAAATGTACGTGTCCTGTTTCAAAACTATAGCTGACGGACATTATTAATAATATTTTATTAAATTAATTATTTAATTAACAATATTTAATAAAGTTGCAATTTATTGGTGCTGTCAAACAGCCTATTATTGTAACAAATATTTGCCACAGCATATTCAAAATAAATGACGCCACTTCCATTTATTTTTTTCGATGTCTTTTATTTGTCAGTGGGTTATCGATCTAAACCACATCTAGAAAAAAATTGGCGCATGCTCTTTGGACGAGCGCGAAATTCGTTCGCGGTTTCGTCATCACCAAAGTACCTACCCACTTTACTGGTTTATAAAAAACATATTGATGCTAAGCATACGTTACGGTTGTTTAGGTATAAAAATAAATTAAAGACGTCGTTGACCTAAAGGTTTACGAATCTATATTATTTTTATTATTTGAAGTTGGGTGCTGTCAACAGCAGTTAATTAGCTTCGTAATGGATCGTCTATCGATATCGATACTTTATGTTATTTTAAAATTATTACGTTATACTTTTATGTTTATGAGAATGTAGTCAAATTACAGTGACTCCCACTTGATTATCAAATATGCGTAAGTAATGATGATACTCATGCTGTTAAGGGAATCGGTAAATAACAATGCGAATGATATATCACGTTATAAAGGACCACAGAGAAATTCCTTAAACTTAAACAAAAACAAATACGCCATTGTTCAAATGTTCATGCTGGTTACAAGCACCGCCTTCGTAAAGATCGGCGATGCCCTCCACATGTTCGGAACACGACACCGATTTCCTGTGAGTCGCAGGTCGATGTCGTTGTCGCATACGCGTCATTGTGTCGATCATTTGCATAATTAAATAACATTATGCATTCATTCATTCAGGTCACCCCTACACGAACTGCCAAAACAAAGCGTCATGTCCGCCCCGATATCGATAAAAAACAAGCGAAAAAATCACGCCGTAATCGCGTCGACAGTTCAATCTCCAGGCGTTACGTTGTTTAGCCGCAAAAAGGGAAAACTGCTCAGGACGGGAATTAATGCTCGAGAAGTTCTAAATTAATCCCCTTGAGGTGGACGCCCGCATCGACAACGCAAAGAGTAAACATTTCTCTCGCGAAGGCTTTTCCTACTTCCTACCCAGTTTTAGTTCGCGGAAAGATCGGGGTGTTTCGCGAAACCGAGCGGCGCCGGGTGGGGGGTAGCCGCCACCCGAGGAAAGCGAAACCACCCCACGTTTTCCCCCTCAGCGGGGGCTGGGGTCTTTGTCCCCGCGCGACCCAGTTAATGACCGCCCCCGCAGACGCGGCACATAGCCTCGTTCTGATATAAATACGCCTACTACACTTGACCTCCAAAGTTTTTATTGGAAAGCACGTGCCTATGAGATCGTGTGTTGTAAACAATATTAGGTCTGTAAGTTGTGTAATTGATGTTGTCTTAGTCAAGTAAACTGAAGGTTTGTTCACCTCCGTCAGTTCTTACCAGAACAACTCGACTTGAAGCTGATGCAGCATCTAAAAATACTGAAATTACGCGGCGTGCGATACTGTTTCGAAATTGTTGGTAAATAAATTGCTTGAAGTGAAAAGGGTTTGTCTGTCGGTCAGATTGTGCGATGAACTAGGAATGGGCGAGGGGAGGAGAAGCAACAGGTCGCGAAACAACGTTTTAATTGTCGGTTGATAAGCATCGACGTCACCGGAGCGCGACACCTACACGAGCCCGGCGCGACGTACACAAAGTGCGATGACCGAACCCTAAATGCATTTACACCGCTCATTCCATGTGAATCTGTTTAAAAATATTGCATTAATATACAATGTAATCATGAGCCCTGGGGTACCGGAGATCTTTAATGGTCGTAACTAATATTTCGACGCAAACGTTTTTGTGTCGAAAAACTTCTTGGCCGTCGTAATTGACACTAATGCCAAGCGATTTGTTCAATCATAAGAATTTTGATAGAATTAAAGCCGTGACGGATTGTGGTGTGTGTGGTCAAGATGCGATTAAGAGGCTCGATAGGGGATACATTTAGTGGTTAGAAGTTTAAAATAAGATACACATCGTCTCTTTTCACGGTTCCAGTCTTCACTTCCCTTGAAAGCTCATTGAAGACATGGTAAATTGATGAATATTAAACACGACATACAAAACTAACCCATTCGTTATTTTCTAACACGACTAAGATTACATAAAACGACGACTACCGTTAAAATAAACAAACAAAACGTAAACATCATAAATTAATGAAATTAAGTACTAGAAACAACTTCACTTCCCGCATACATCTTCAGCAGTCCACTATAAAATAACATCTTTAGCACACCAAGTCGGTCATAATCTCCCAACTTTGATTAAGCGCTGAACTAGTCAATAGACATTACATTTCAATGGCAGTTTAGACACCTTGGCAAGTCAGTTCCAAGATACCGGTTTTACCAGGACCAGTTCGAGAAGAACTTTCGCCTATCAAGGGAATGTGTGTTGGTGGAAGGTATAATGTCCGTTAGATGGAACGACGCAATAAAAGACGTGTGCTCCGTGAGATAATATATTTGGACTGAATACTGCGGTCGGCGCCTGACCTACCTACAATGTACAAATATGAATATCGATCTACCTACATTACATCCCTCCACCACTAATTAACAATAAACCACTTAACTAATTACAACCACTTATGTACTCTTATATAAATACTAATAGGGATTTTATAACAACAACTTATAATCTAACAATATGATGAGCCAAATGAATTAAGTAACATCAACTGATTGCCTAAGGCTCGTTCACGGCATCGGGGTAAGTCAACAAGTTAAAGTCAACAATAATTCCATAATATACTGTTGTTTATTGTACATATTGTTTCAATTGTAACATTTACAGAATCTTAATGCATACTTAACCCCCCTTAACAAAATCTTAAAGTTAGTACAACGACTTAACTAAATCTTAAAATTAACATCCTTATTTAGTCTACATTTCCTAATGGGGCGAGACTGGGGCGGTACAGGCATGGACGGTGGTGTTGAGAACTCTTCCACCACTTTATCATTGCCAGAGGGATCATCTCTCTGAGGCGGTGACAACGGCGGCTCCCGCCCCGGCGACGACGACGATGACAACGAGACCCCCAGCCGCTCCGACTGTCCGTTGAGAGGCGATATTGGTGCTACCTTACGAGCTGATGTTTCCGGTGAACGCGACAAATCTGTGGGGACTACAAGAGAACTCCTCACCCTACGCTTAAGCTGATCGATATGTTTATGCACCTGTTTACCGTTACTGTCAAGTACCCTATAGTTGCTTGGGCCAGACGTGTTAACAATAGTTCCTGGTAGCCATTTCTCCCCCTTTAGATATTGACGATACCAAATATCGTCTCCTACTCTCACCCTCCTCTCCGTACCTCCCGCACTTTCAACCTGCCGTTGTTGTGCTTTTTGTACCCTAGCCTGTATATCGGGTTTTAATATATCTAATTTGGTTCGCAACCGTCTTCCAATAAGTGCAACAGATGGGCTTATTCCAGTAGTGCAGTGTTCTGTATTTCTATAATATAATAAAAAAGTGTTTAAAGCTTGTTCTACTCCTTTGTTATCTAAATAGGCTTTTTTAATAACTCTTTTTAAAGTCTTAACAGCATTTTCCGCGGCCCCATTGGATGACGGATGATAGGGAGCTGTGAATATATGTTGGACACCGTCACTCTGCATGAATTGTTTAAATTCACTACTAGTGAACGGCGGACCATTATCAGTAACTATCTGCGTAGGGACTCCCCACCTACTCCACAGCTCGCGCAACCTGGCCATCGTATGACTCGCAGCCGTACTGGGAACTTGGAAAACCTCCAACCATTTGGATGTTGCGTCTACTACTACTAAATACGTTTTCCCGCATATCGGGCCCATAAAGTCAAGATGCAGTCTGGACCACGGCCGGGCGGGCCAGGGCCACGGGCGGGGCGCGGCGCGCGGCGGGTCGTCCGCGTGCGCAGCGCACACGGTGCACGCGCGGCACTCGCGCTCCACCGCCTCGTCGATGCCCGGCCACCATACGTAGCTGCGTGCTAACGCCTTTGACTTTACGATGCCCATGTGCGGTTCATGGATGATTTTTAAAATTGTATCCCGGCATTTTTCTGGTACCACCAGACGATGACCCCACATGACACAACCTAACTCTTCGTACAGTTCCGTTTTCCTATTAAAATACGGTTGTAAGTTCACGATTTCACATTTGTCTGGCCAACCATCGCGTAAGTAGTTTAAAATTCTACTCAATAAGGGATCTCTCTCCGTTTGTTTTTTAATTTCGGTATAATTAAGCAATAATCCGTCCTGTGCGAAGTGCAGGTATGTTTGCTCAGGAATAGATTCCTCTTTTACCGTTTTGACACTATTATTTTCTGGCAGACGCGATAAGCCGTCAGCGCAATTTTCATTGGTGGGAATATATTCTATGTCGTAGTTGTACGCTGACAATATCACTGCCCATCTTTGCATCCTACTAGCCGTCATGGTAGGTATTCCCGTCTGAGGGCCTAACATTGAAACTAACGGTTTGTGATCTGTTCGTAAAATAAATTTCCTGCCGTAAACATATTGATGAAATTTTTGTATACTGAATATAATCGCAAGTGCTTCTCGATGTATTTGCGAGTAGTTTTTCTCCGCGATAGTGAGTGAACGTGACGCATAAGCTATCGGGCGCTCGCCCTTCGGCCCCGGCTGCGCCAGCACGCCCCCCACGCCCCGCGCGCTCGCGTCACACGTAACAATTAGAGGTTTGTTGGGATCGTAGTGCGCTAATACTTCGGTACCCATTAAAGCTTGTTTTATCTGAGTAAACGCACGCTCACAATGTTCATCCCAGTTCCAGTCTACGTTTTTTCGTAATAACTTATGTAAAGGTACTAACATTGAACTAAAATTTTTGATAAACTTTGAAAAAAAAAGGTTGCACTCCAGGAGTGCCGGTAGAAGTGAAAACTTTTTTGTTACTATGTTTTATTTTTAATTTGAATGACGTCTTACTCATTTTCGATCAGGGTCACGTGACCCTGACGCGAGTTTTGGTCACGTGACCCTGACGCGAGTTTTAAATTTTTTACCCATTACAGAAAAAGTGTACAACGCCGCTAAAGAAGTTTTCACTTCAAAAATTAACCATACCTATAAAGGAACGTAATTCACTAATATTATTAATAATAATAATAATAATAATAGTTTATTATCAACTCATTGTACAAGTTTCTCTTAAGCTATAATAAATATGCAAAGTTTATGAATTTGTAGATTATGGCCATAAGAGGTCACGAAGCCGACTGTACTAGTATAAACTGTGTCACAGTCGACAACGCCTTCCGCCCTGACTTTTGACTACAATAAAAAATTCAATTTAAGTAGGTACATAAGTGATAAAAAACTCAATAAAGAAACAGACACTAAAAATAAAGATTAAAGAGAATTTTAAAAAATAACGGTAAGTAACCAAGTAAGTTCTAACATTTTTGACATAGGTAATACAATATTGTGCATAGCAAAAGGCATATGAATTGTGTAGGTGTGAGTAATGAGAATTGTGTGTTAGTGAGTAATGTGTAGTGTGAAAGTGTGAGAGATATGTTGTGTGAAAGGTGTTTAGGTTATAAACATAATAAACTACAAATCAATAACTTTCTCAGTTTCCGTATAGTCCAATCGTTGAAGCCAGACACTTACTACTTTCTTGCATTTATTTAATGTTAGTGCATACACATTGTTTAAGCGGTTTACTGCGTTGTAAATGATGTTACTTAAAACATAGAATTGCCGCCTAGCAAGTGTTGTTCTATATGGTGTCACCGGGCAGACTCTTGCTTTGTTACGTTTTAATGTGGGGGTGTACTTCAAGTTTTTATGCTTGCGAAGAATTGTATTCAGAATAAAAAGTTGTCTGACAGTTAGGACAGGACAGTCGCTGTACAAAGAAACTGTGCTATACCTACGAGGACGCCCAAGCATGACTTTGAGAATTGCTCTTTGAGCACGTTCCAAAGGAAGAAGAGCAGTCTTGCCAATCCCACCCCAAACCACAATACAGTATTGCAATAGGCTCTGAGCCAGTGCATGATAGACACATAGAAGGGTTCCATGGTCAGCGGAGTTTCGGAGTTTCCTGAAAATTGGAATCAATTTACGGATGCGAGCAGTTAATTTTGCTATGTGCGCAGACCAAGTCAGAGAGCTATCAATAATCAGACCCAGATATTTAATATTGGGTGCGCGTGTGAGAGTTTGGCATTTACAGTTGTTTTGTAAGAGACAGGAATGTGCAATAATTTCAAAGTCGGGGGGTGGTTGGCTGTTTGTTCGATGGGAAAAAGTAATATAGTTTGTTTTGCCGACATTAAGTGTCAAGAGATTATTATTAAGCCAAGACTTAATCTCTTTTAGCGCAAGTTCTGCATAGTGCTTAGCATCGTTCCAGTCATCACCATGCACAATCAACGCGGTGTCATCAGCGTACGTGATGATTTCACAGTTTGGTAGTAACATTTTACACAAGCTATTTATATAAATGAGAAAAAGGCTGGGTCCAAGAACACTGCCTTGTGGCACACCAAAAGATAGCATCAACGGTGCGCTTGTGTAGTTTCCTATCCTAACGCACTGCGTCCGATTTGTGAGATATGAACGAAAAATGTCGAGCACAACACCACGTATACCAATTGAATCCAATTTGGAGAGTAGAATGGGAACAGAGACAGTATCGAACGCCTTAGACATATCAAGGAAAACACCTACTACTTTTTTTTTTGCATCTAGATTTTTAACTATTGTTTCCGTAAGTAGCATTGTGGCGTCTTCTGTGGATTTGCCCTTCATAAAACCGAATTGGTTTCCTGCAATAATGTTATTATGGTTCAAAAAGTTTGTAAGACGACTATTGAGGAGTTTTTCTAGTATCTTAGAAATGGCAGTCAACACAGATATTGGTCTATAGTTTCCAATACTGTCTCTGTCTCCAGACTTATGGATTGGGTGTACAAGTGCATTCTTTAAGATGTCCGGAAATACACCGGTAGCCAGGCATAAGTTACACATATGGGTGATAGGACCAACAAGGCTACTCTTCGCATTTTTTAGAACTAGTGTTGGTATTCCATCAATGCCAGTTGCTGAGTCGTTTTTTAAGTTACTGATGATTGTTCCTATCTCCAAACAGTCAGTGTCAAAAAGCATCATAGAGTCATTCGAAGATTGAAACTGACTAGGTGTTTGTGGAGTATTGTCGCGTAATGTTCTATGATTTTTTAGTATCGCGTTTGCAAGAGTCTCCCCGATTCCGATAAAATAATTGTTGACAGAATTCACAGATTCCTGTGGATCAACAGTAAGACTTAGCAACTCATTAGGAGGGGGTGACTTTTGTTTAAGATTGGTAATTTTATTTATTGTGTCCCACGTACCCTTGGGATTATTTTTGTTTTTAAGGAATTCAGCTTTTTCATATTCTGTTTTTAGTTTTTTTAAAAGGTTGTTGCAAAAGTTCCGGTATCTAGTATAAGTCAGCTTAATTATTGCATTGTTCTTATCATGACTGGCTGCCATATGTAATCTGTCCCTGTGTCTAATGCATCGTACCAATCCCGGAGTTAACCATGGCTTAATGGTTCGCTTGCGATGCGAAATTGTTACTGGTATTGAGTTCAAGGTAACAGCTTCCTTAATGATGTTAATTAAGTTGGTAGCCGCAACATTAGCATCTGTAGATAGATAAACAGAGCTAAAGTCAGTATTAGAAAGTTTGAGACCTAAAGTCGGATAGTCAATCTTCAGAAGAGTAGTCTTAGAGGAGTTTCTCTTTACCTGACAGTCAAGACAAAACACAAGAGGCGCATGGTCAGTTATAAAAGAGTCAAGGACATAGGTAGCAGAGAATCTGTCCGATCTAAGCATCACGTGATCCAAGCAACTAGTGTTGCGAGTCGGGAAGCTATGGGCAGGGAGTAAGCCATGAAATGCCAACAGATCTAAGTAACCACTGCAATTTGGGTCATTACTATCTGGAGTGATATTTATGTTAATGTCACCTACCAGTATTATTGATTTCACTGACTTAATTGATGAGAGACATCTATCTAAACTGTCACAGAACGCACCTATATTTCGATGTGATGGTGATCTGTATATAGCTACAACTGCATATTCGTCGTCGTGTTGTAGAAGAAGACAATTGGCATCCAAAACTACGGGTTTAATTACAGAGTGCTTTAGTTCCGATTTTATATAAATAATTACGCCATCATTCTGATTAGTAAAATCCGAAAAATATGACGTGTAACCAGCAATTGGAGGTGGAGTTGGTGTTTTACTGAGCCAACACTCTGTTAGTAACTATTGGGAGCTTTTAGTTTACTTATAGCTTTAATCTTTGATTTATCCGCTTTGACCCCATCTTTAGAAACGACATAACCTAAATAAGTTACTTCGTCAACTAAGAAAACACATTTCTCTTTCTTTAGTTTTAACCCACTATCAGAAAGTCGTTGTAAGACTTGTTCCAGTGCATATAAATGTTCGCTTTTATTGAAGTGAAAACTTCTTTAGCGGCGTTGTACACTTTTTCTGTAATGGGTAAAAAATTTAAAACTCGCGTCAGGGTCACGTGACCAAAACTCGCGTCAGGGTCACGTGACCAAAACTCGCGTCAGGGTCACGTGACCCTGATCGAAAATGAGTAAGACGTCATTCAAATTTTTATCTATATTAATAATTTCGTGCAGGGCTACGGTAGACTCGATCGAAAGCTTGCCTGATTAATAAAACATTAAAAAATAAAGATTTCGAGTCGACAACATATATCCGCAAAATTCGGATTGTCGAGTATTTTGTACATTTCTAATGATTTTCTGACCAGACAGATCGCAGCCGCCATTTTTGACATCGGGTAACATGTTGAGAAGCTTTTTTAATTTTCTTTGTTTTTGGCAACCGAGTCGATAGCACTGTTAGCATGCCAGTGTCATGTGGTGTATTAAGTACTAAACCTCCTCGACACGTTGCGATATAATTTAGAAAAAAAACTATGAACTGTAAGGCCAGGTACTCACGGCGATTATTTTCCCGTATACCGTGTAATAGTTTTAAAGTGTTAAATTTTTAATGTAATATAAATTGTCATGTTTGTGTACGATAGCGCAATAAATGAATATTGTATTCTACCACATAAATGATAGTACTTTTATACTGATAAAGCAATTGGTGCAAAATTATTCCGTAACCATTCCAAAATATCAAACATGCTCAACGTTAATAATCAAGTTTTCACTTCTGCCGGCACTCCCGGAGTGCAACCCGTCATTTTTTTTCCCGCCGATTATGACGTCATCCAGAAATACTTGTACATTCCGTATATTACCCAACAAATTAGTCATTCATCATCATCATCATCATCAGCCGGAAGACGTCCACTGCTGAACATAGGCCTCCCCCTTAGACCGCCACGCCGAACGACAATTCGCCACTTGCATCCATCCGTTGCCCGCGACCCTCACGATGTCGTCGGTCCACCTAGTGGGAGGCCTGCCTACGCTGCGCCTTCCGGTCCGTGGTCGCCACTCGAGAACTTTTCTTCCCCATCGGTTGTCAGTTCTACGAGCGATGTGGCCTGCCCATTGCCACTTCAACTTGCAAATTTTATGAGCTATGTCGGTGACTCTGGTTCTTCGCCGAATATCCATGTTCCGGATTTTATCCCGCAAAGAAACTCCGAGCATAGCTCTTTCCATTGCTCGTTGAGTGACTCTCAGTCTCTCTAAAAGGCCAGCAGTCAAAGACCACGTTTCAGAGCCATAAATCATCACTGGCAACACACACTGGTTAAACACCCTTGTCTTGAGACACTGTGGGATTCTCGATGAGAAGATATCACGTAGCTTCCCAAACGCTGCCCATCCGAGTTGGATTCTTCGGGCGACCTCTTTCTCGAAGTTGGACCTACCTAACTGAACAATCTGTCCAAGGTAAGTATAATGGTCTACAACTTCGAGAGTATCGCTCCCAACAACAACCGGTACGGGTGCCACATGGACATTCGACATGACTTTCGTCTTGTCCATGTTCATTTTAAGGCCGACCCGTTGGGAAACGATACTGAGGTCGCTGAGCATAGCATTGAGGTGCTCCAACGATTCTGCCATGATGACTATATCATCGGCAAAACGAAGGTGAGTGATGTATTCGCCATTGATGTTGATGCCGAGTCCGTTCCATTCCAAGAGCTTGAAAACGTCCTCCAACGCGTTCGTGAACAGTTTCGGAGAAAATAACGTCTCCCTGTCTCACGCCTTTCTGCAATTGGATTGGTTTCGTGCTCTCTTCCTGAAGTCGGATGGACATGGTGGCGTTCCTATACAAACACTTCAACACTTCGATATACCTATAGTCGATATGACATCGTTGGAGGGACTGCAATACTGCCCAGGTTTCGATTGAATCGAAGGCTTTTTCATAGTCCACAAACGCTAAACACAATGGCCGATTATACTCCTCTGTCTTCTGTATAATCTGGCGGAGCGTGTGTATGTGGTCTATAGTACTAAAACCTTTTCGGAAACCTGCTTGTTCGGGAGGCTGGAAGTCATCAAACCTGCGTTCGAGACGGTTCGTAATGACTCTTGAGAACAGCTTGTACACATGGCTCAGAAGTGAGATTGGCCTGTAGTTCTTCAACAAGGTGTTGTCACCCTTTTTGAAGAAAAGAACAACCACACTCCTGTGCCATACTTCTGGCGTAGAACCTTCGAGTATGACGGAATTAAATAACTTCTGGAGGACTAGAAGTACCGGTTTTCCACCCGCTCTCAGAAGTTCTGTTGTGATTCCGTCCTCACCCGGCGCCTTGTTATTCTTGAGCTGTTTAAGAGCCATTCTAATCTCGTACAGGCTGATGTCCGGGATATCCTCAGTGTAGTGTCGAGTCAGTTTAGCTCTTGCGTCTCGAGCTGTACCGACACTAATTAGTCATTATGCGTTGAAAAATACCTACACTTGACGACAAACCGTAAACCAACCTATTATACCGAAAAAGACCTCGATGTGTATTAATAACTGTGTATTTTTTTGAATCGTCTAGTTCTACCTGGTTGTACGCCCGAGAAAGGTCAATTTTACTAAAAAACTGTGCACCATTCAGGCCTACAAGCACATCTTCAATCTTAGGAAGTGGGTATCGATCGATCAGCAAGGCGGGATTCAGAGTCGCTTTATAGTCTGCACAAATTCGCAACGTACCGTCTGCTTTAGTCACTGGCACTAAAGGTGAAGCCCAGTCGGAGCAGTCGACGGGCTCGATGACACCGTCGCGCAGCATGGCGTCGAGCTCCGCGTCGATGCGCTCGCGCAGCGCGTATGGTACGGGCCGCGCGCGCTGGAACACCGGCGTTGCCCCCGGGCGCACCCGCAACGTAGCCTTGCCCCCCTTGTACCGACCCAGTCCGCCGCTGAACAACTCCTTATGCCTGTCAAGAATATTCACAATTTCTTCATTAATTTTCACACAATTCAGGTTACTTATCTCTTTACACGAAAGTGTGGGTATTTTTATTTGTAGCTCCGCCAACCACTGCCTACCTATCAAAGATGTTGTTCCGTTCTTTATGACAAACAATTCTAGCTGTTTTTCCAGCCCCTGGTAACGAACCCGTGGACAAATTATACCTAATGGCTTTATTTTAGTACCATCAATAAATTTTAAACATGTGTCATCTTTCCTAAGACATAGATGTGAAAAATAACGCTCGTAGGTGCAATTATTAATACATGAAATCGCCGTTCCTGTATCTATTTCCATTTTTAACATGGTATCATCTACTAAAATGGGTACACTTACGGGCTTATAATTATTTAGTCCGATGAGATTTAAACTCTCCTCGATGTCCTCCACGTCGGATTCGCTTACGGCCTCCGCGGAATACAATTTTCCATTCCGCCGGCCGCGGCGATATGAAGTTATCTCTCTCGACGCCGACGGCTGCTCGACGTTCTCCGGACATACTCGACGTAAGTGCCCCGTACGCTGGCACTTGCTGCACACAAACTCCCTGTAGCGACAGCTTGCCACACCATGGTTAGTGGCTCCGCAAGCTGTGCAGTAGTTGCCACGACCCGATGCCACACTCGCGCCTGTCGCGCGCGCACCGCGGCTCGCGACGCGCTCGCCGCCACCGCCGCCGCTGCCTCCGCCCGGGCCGCCGTGCCCGCGGCTGCCGCGCGGACGTATGTTGCCTCCGTTCCTGCCGTAACTCGCACCGCTTCTTTGTCTCTTACTTGATGTGATTGCATGCGCCGCTTCCGCCGTAGAATTAGACGTGGCCGTGTCTTCCACCACCGCGGCGTCTCTTTCTGCCGCCTCCAAAGCGTTCGCTAGCTTTACGGCTTGTAAAAATGTTATTGAGTCATCCTCCGCGAACAGTCGTTGCCTGATGACGTCACTCTTGAGTCCACATATAAACTGGTCACGTAAGTTCTCGTTTAAATTTCCTGCAAATTTGCAGTAGCGTGCTAATCTTTTTAACTCGGTGACGTAGGTCGCCACGTTTTCGTCCGCCCCTTGTCTTTTCTGCCGGAAACGATATCTTTCCGTTAATGAAGATGGCGTCGGATGAAGGTGCTGACTCATTAAACCAATGGCTGCATCGTAGCTTAATTCCGACAGTTTCTTTGGGCTCGATAGATTAACAAGTAGCTCGTACGCTTCATCTCCGATTGTAGAAATCAAAGTAGGCAATTTTAACTCCGCCGTCACTTTATTCACGAGAAAGAACATCTCTAACCTATCCACATAGGAAGACCACTGTCCCGTCTTTACGTCGAACTCACTCAGCTTTCCAACCGACATTCTGACTATATGCGATTCTAACAACACACACGCGATTCTAAATAGATAATTATCCTCGTCGCCACTATAATGTCCGTTAGATGGAACGACGCAATAAAAGACGTGTGCTCCGTGAGATAATATATTTGGACTGAATACTGCGGTCGGCGCCTGACCTACCTACAATGTACAAATATGAATATCGATCTACCTACATTACAGAAGGGGAGACGGGTGTCTTCACTCCTGGTTGTGTACACGGAAACTTATGCCTAGGGCGATAGTTGCATAAAGTGCCGTTTCGCAAACCGCAAGAGACTGATGTAAACGTTTCAATTTTCTTTGTCTTGTCCAGCTTGTTCACAAACGTCTAGTTTGTTCGATGTCTGAAGTCGTCACGAAGGGAGTTCACGATACTGTCACTACTCGAGAACGGAACAAGTCAGAGGAACATGCAATTGTTTTGCGAATATCGACTGACGAAATGAGACTCCAAAAAAAACAACAATGCTTTTAAAATCTCTCGCTATTAATATTACAATGAATTGATTACATAATTCCCTCGAATTTTAAAGTGCAGAGACGTTTGAACTCCTTTCATATTGCAAACAGGTAGTTAAAGTTTCATAAATGTCTCGCCCACGGCCCACGCAGCTCCGAAATACTCGCTCCTCATTGTCTAGCAGGCTTTATGTCGGCTTAAGGTACAGCTTTTGCCCTCGACTTCATCTATTTCAAAAGCACAACAAGTCACAGTGGACCAATATTTGCCTTCGGTTTGTTCAGTGTTCTGTTATCGCTATTAATGTTGATTTAGGAATTGAATGGTTCAATGGTTTGTGTTAATTCTGTCGAGATCCCTTGATATTGTCTGGAATATCGCTGGCACAACTTGCGAGTTCAATTGTGCGATTGATTCGAATTGATTTCCAGTTGAGTCAAAAGTGGTATTAGTTTAATTTAGCAGGTAAATGTTATTACAAAATCTGTCAAGTTTCTCATAAATTAAGAGCTTAAATTCAAATGAGAGACTTTAGTTTAATTAGATACTACAAAATACATGTTGAATCTAATGAGATTATAATTAAATTCCAGTTTCCAATGGTTTTCATTATTAGTATTGTTTACTTTAACCTACATTCAGTACAAAACAGTAGTGTTTCGAGTGGTTGTGATTTAATAAGTTTACGAGCAGACTTGTCAACGTACGAACAAAAGGCATGGGAAATGTTATTACTGTATTGTAACACGAGAACGTGGTGCAGGTCATTGGTGCGTCGTAAATACCAATTTGGGGCAGTCGTAGGGTTAAACGGGAAGAAAATTTCCACAGAATATCCACCAACAAGTACTCAAATGTTGAGAAGAAAGCTTTTTTACACCCATGGGCTTGATATCGTAAAAAATCTTGGGAGGAAATGGTGTTCGTCAAGTTTTTACGCTTTACGTTAGGAGCGGAACTAAGAGGCGTAATTAATTTGATGATCCTGTTACTTACGCTGAAAAAGAGTAAAGCATTGAGTATCTGTAGCGATCATTATTTCACGTAATCTTTAGTTCTATAGACACGTCCTGGAGATTTTATCGGAGCTACATCACGATCCATCTTGTCAGACCATTTTTCGGGCTGACTGCATTTCATTTCCAATTATTTGAATAGTTGTTTTTTGCTTTTCCAGGTAACCATGGAATATTTGGATTGCGTGACCCACACCATGTTTGGCAACCCTATAAGCTTACGCTTCGAACTATGGTTTCGTTAAGTGATATTTACTCTCAAACATACCATTGTTTGTTTATATTACTATACAAACATGACTCAGTGAACATATAGAATTTTAAGTGCCGAATTTAATTAGTACACCTCCCGTCGTGCTGATGATGTATGAGCATAAAATAGCAATAAAAATAAAGGCTCTAGAATATAAATAATGGGAGAGTAAGTCATAAAGTATCAAGTTAATGATGTGACGATTAATAGTGGTACTGTTATGGATGCTTGCGTGATGCGTGAGCGCGATTTCATCACTGCATTTGAAGATTTTGTATCGAATCTACATACATTATCAGAGCATTTAATGGTTCTAGACGAAAAACAAAACGATAAATTTCTTTAATGCATTAAGAAAATGTTAAATAGATACTAAGGGATACATTAGATAAAAATTTGAACATGCACATGTTACACATATCAAATGACGTATTCCATACTGTTGAATAAAACAACTCGCAAGTTGATAGACAGCTGCTACATTCAATTTTCTTTCTCTGACACCGAGATGAAATCAATGCAGTGGAATGGATAAACATTCATTCTTCCTCCATCTACAGTATTGTAAGCTACCGAGGACAATATCCATTCATTGTAAAGCAGGTACTACCTTTATTCACTTATTTCTAACCTCCTTCGGCATTAAAAGCCTACTTCGATTTAATGGTGCAAAAGATTGTATCAGGAATAGTTTATTTATTTATCGAATTGAATGTAGATATTATCTATTCAGCGGTCTTCAAGCAAGTTTGACGGTTCCAGAGGCAATATTTCGCGTATTAGTGGAGCGATAAGCATGCAAATCCGCAAGGGCTAACACAAATCGTCCAGATACCGGTTGGAGAACGTAGTTATATGCTAGTAGTTGCATTAGTGCAGTAACAGCGTTTGTTGCAACAGTATGCAGAGGCCTTGCATTCGCCGAGCCACCGCGCCGGCCATGGACCAAAATATCCGCTTTCACGCACTAAGTCTGTACTCAATACTTTAAGTAGTTCCACTATATTATTATGAATATTGATATTATGTTAAAATACTGGTTTTTGTATTTCAATATCAAGATGACAATTTCTATGCAAATCTGTGAATGACGGACGAAAAAATTTTACAACCCACACACGCGGAGCATGAAATAAGTATGTAGATTTTGATGTTTTATTACGACAATTGATTGCACAGTTGCAAACAACCGCTCATTATGTTCTGAGCTCAACAGCCGTAACGATACGTAGACGCGGCTGCATTGATAAAATTCTCCAGATCTCTGTACGTTGCCAACTAACGGTACAGTACTCTTTCCAAGTCATTTGGAACTCCCCAGCAATTTGTATGATCTCACAACAGCGTACTAAACATTACATGATGTTGTTTGGACAAGATACGAACTGATTACTCTGAATGGCCCGTGAATGAATTAGCGCTGGCATGTCATAGATCATTACGGTCATCAGGTAGACGTGGTGGGTCATTCATCAAGGCTTATGATTGTATGACTGTGGTTACACCTACGTGGTCAGTTTATAGTAGTGAAGGTGATGCAAACGCAACTGAAGCTTGTTAGGAGACTTGTATTGAATGAGTTAGTTACGAGACCTACGTCGCCATAGTATGACAGTTGCTTTCAATTTCAATATCCCACTGCTTTTCAAGACCAATTTAAGGATTGTGAATGAATTTGATATTATTAGAGGTGTCAAAGACCAAGTCTAAAAAAGCCAGTTCGCTCTATTATTAATCAATGTTTTGTCACTGCTGGGCAAACAATCAAGCGCCATTTCGAACCAGCTTAATATCATCTCCATACCTTTTTGAGGTCTTGGTTGCTTCGTCCATCCTAATTTATGCAAAGGTTCTGGTCTAGTATAAAAACAAAGTCCAACAACCTAATTGTTGCTCAAAGATAACATCTACTTTCACTATCCCTCTTGAAGTAACATCTAAACAACATCTTGACAAATAAACGACCACAATTTCGTAGAACCCTCCAACAAGAGCAACTTCAGTGCAACTCGAACAATTAATAGGAGTATTATAGCCATGTTAGGTACAGTTTGCAAACAGACCACTGGAGAATGTTATTGTACCCGCAAACTGTTTGCATTCAATTCCGTCTGCTAGTATCGGTTGCTTGTCCAGAGATGGTTCTTGTAGCCACAGTGTAATGATAACCAGTAAACCAACTTGCTTTTATTGGGCGCTATCTGTACTTGTACTTTTTAGTCTCTTAACACTAGGTGTCGTCGTGTAATCGTGAGGAAACCTGCATCTTAAAACCAACATTTCGAAGACATTTCTGACATCTTCACATCTACCAACCCGCACTGGGCAAGCGTGGTGTTTTATTTATGACACACGTGTGAAAGTGATGAATAACAGGCTAATGATGATGATGATGGTGACACGTGAAATGTACACGTGGAATTTACCGCCTCTATATATCTAGATGTAAAGTTATTCTGTAGAATTTAGAAAGGAGTATTATCTGTTCAGACGGGTGTTGTGTTCGGTACTTCGGTGGCCTAGTTTCTGACGATTTTTTCTATACGATCTTGATTCGTGGAGAACTTTAATAATGCAGTTTTGATTTGTGATTTCAATTCTTCATTTGCTTGATAGACGACACTAGTTCGTTTGTCAACCTGATTGTCTACTACAGAGCTTTGCTTGAATGTGAGCTGATTCCGACGATCCCTTCCAAGTTTAAATACTGTTTTTACTAATGTGTCTACTGTGGTACGTTGTTGTAGACTTGTAGCTGTACATGAATATGTAAGCCTCATTGTTGTTTCATTCGCTGTGGACCATTTAGAGTTAGGAGTCGTGTTACGAAGTGCGTTCGTTTTATTCTCAGAGTACGTTGTAATTTATGGTATGCAGTTTGGTTTGTGTTTAATTGTGTCGTCAAGCTAGTTTGGTTCTATACTAATTTTATAAAGCTGTTGTTTGTTTGATGGATGCAACGGATAGATGCAAGTGGCGAATTGTCGTTCGGCGTGGCGGTCTAAGGGGTTCAGCAGTGGACGTCTTCCGGCTGATGATGATGTTGTTTGTTTTTGGATGAACGCGATAATCTCAGGAACTGTCGGTTTGAATTGAATTGTTTTTGTGTTGGATAATCAGTTCATATCTAGGAAGGCTATAGGCTGTATAACATCACGCTACGACTAATAGGAGCCGAGCAGGGGTGAAACCGAGAAGTATTAAATAGAAACGTTAGGACTGTCTTTTTTATCCTTTCTGAAGCTAAGAGCCGAAGGATCCTTCAAATATTTCTTTCCCGCTATTCATGCACTCGAAGTAGCTCCGTTGAGTCATGAAATAACATATTACAGCAGAATAATCACTCGTCAGTCGTGTTCTGTCGTCTGAACACGTGTGAGCAGTCATGCGTCTGCCCACGCGTTCAGGAACCTTTACATGACACGGAATTGACAGTTCTTTTCATTGTGGCGCCTGCGCATGTGTGATATTTGAAGATAGGATGATTCAAAAAGTTACGTGTGGTTGTTTTGCTCAGCTATGTGCGTGTCAGCAGGAAATGGATGCGACCTTCGCAAAAAAAAAAGAAATGATAGCTCAGCTTGAGTCTAGCTTAATAATGTTTAATCTCATAATTTCCTTTTCTCTGAATGTCCTTTCTCCAAATGACAATTAGTCTATTCTGCTACGAAGATAATGTTGCCGTTGTAGCCGAAAAATGTTTCAACGTTCGCACTTACTTTTCAGATTCAAAAAATGAGTAAGTGCACCTTATTTTGTGTCGGCCATAGGTCTCCAAAAGAAACCAAAATGCGGTGAATGCGGTCATGTTAATGTTATTAATCTAATCATGAAATCTTGGGAGGTCCGCAGCAGGCGCAGCACGGAACGTGTACGACACGTTTACAACACGTTTACGTTTGTACGTCTTTGTTTAGCCGGTACAAAGCAATTGATAAATCAAACTGTCCTTTACACTTTTCTCAGTTTCTATTAAAGAGTATTCGGGATTCGCAAATTCTGCTGAGTAACAAAAATCTAAAAGTATCCTATTATAACACAGGTCAATGTGTAACACAGTGTGAACACGTGTATAAAGCCATGTGTCCGCCCACGCGACGTCGAGCCCATTTACACAGCACGATAAACTATTGCTGATAAATGTTGTTTTATCAGCAGTATTGCGGAAACATTACAGTTTGCAGAATTTTCTGAATCATGTCTAAAAATCTGGTTGGATATTTCTTATCTTTGAAGTATTATTAGACAGTTACATAGTGCTTTTTATAAGTAGGTGTTGAAAGTAATTAATTAAGATAAATGTTTTATTTGATGTGTAGATTCGTGGCGCGTGTAAGTTGGACTCACGCACATTGCAACCTCACCGATAAGGAACAATTCAAATTACAATGCGCTTGAGTTTAGGTATGTGACAGCTATTCAGGAATAATTAACGATGAAGTTCTCAAACGTAAGTCGTGCATATTAATGAATTATTGGCATTACGAGGGGCACGGTGGAACACCTAACCTTTTAACTGACGGTTAAAGTGTCACTCCACCCGCCAACGAATGTCCTTGTTTTGTTCATGACACACGATGACAACGACTAATGAAATGAATATTCATATTATTATGTCAATAGCAGAAATTAATTAATATGAACTCCTTAAAATTATGAAAATAGTTTATACTAAGGCAACAGCAGGTTTTATAGATATGCACCTGTCATATAAAAACATTTATGTACGTAAAATTGAATAATTTTGAATGGAATTATTTTTATTCCGCTTTTTACAGAGGTACTACGAGTCTTTCTAGTTTTCGTCTCACTCACGTATAATCACTGCGCAGGCAACATATATGGCAGTATTAAGCCGGAAACACATTATTAACACCCGACGCCACCCGACGAAACGTGATGCGTGTTGAGTCAAATCAAATGTATTGTTTTCTATGACCAGAATCACACTATGAACACCCGACGCGACGACACGCGCTACTGCATATCGGGTGTCGACACGTTGCGTCGCGTGGCGTGTTAAATAATGTGTTTCCGGCTTTAATCAGATTCGCGGCACCTAAAATGCGCTTTCTGTGACATCTGTCAAAGCTGTCAGTTTGACATTTTTCACTAGTATTGTAGTTGTAGCGCAAGTAACGTTTGGTTTGTATGGAAAGTGCTGATACTACCACCTCTAGCAACGTTTGCCGAGACATCTCCAGTCTCAATGCTTTTTTTTTTAGCGTGGTAACATCATCAGCATAGCCTCGACCAATGCCCGGGCCTGAGAGGTCTCCGCCTATCGCCGCTGTGAGGACATGGTGGCGGTGCTCTGCCCAAGCGGGGCAGTCCTGCACCGTGTCCTCAGGGCGATCCTCGCAGTGGTGACACCCAGGCGTTTCTTCCTTCCTCATCACACACAAGCAGGTACCTCCCGAAACTTCTGTGTCAGATGAGGACCTGCGTCATGCGGTAGGTCAGGACGCCGTGACGTCTATCTAGCCAATCCTCAAAGAGGGGTCTTACCGCCGCGATTGCGGCGTGCCCGGCCGTCGGTCGCGACAGTCGTCCCCTCCATACTGCCCTGAGATCGTGCCGAAGCTCTTCCCGCCGCGCCTCGACTTCTCGAGGCAGCGGAGAAGTCTCAATGCTACAGAAATCCCCCCTAATAATAATTAAACAATAGTGGCGTGTAACGTACGACACGCTTATCAAACGCATCGTGTGCGCACGACCAAACAATCGTACTAGAGCGCATTGCGTCATCGCTCGTAGTAATCAGCTGATGTCGGTCGAGTAAATTGAAACCGTTTAATACATACATGACATGAGTAGTAGTAGTAGCTGTATTGTATACCTATTGTGGGTTACTATGTACCTATACATACGTAGTATGTCGTCCATGTAACAATGTTGTACTAGAAAGAAAAATGTAACTTGTGCTTTAGTTTGTTCTTATCGCACGCTGTTCGCCGTTTCCTTTACTGCAGGAAATAGGTTATCTGCAGTCGGATTGGGTGGAATTGGGTTACCAAGTGCAGTAGAACACAGTTACTGTGCAATACTGACAGTTTAGATTCGAGTTTTGCCATTCGGGTTTTTTGTTAATGGATTTTGCTGTTAACGAAAACTGCAGAAAATTGTTAGGTTAATTCCTTTTCTACTGATTACCAGTGGTTTAAAAATATATCTTTTATCATCATAGAGCTCAGTTGGCAGCAATATAAAGTTTAAAGATCACATAATAAAAAAAAACAATGCTAGTCCATGAAACGTAAACCTCTCTCGGTGTCTTTGACTTCGAACTCGTCAAATAAATAAAAATTTTAAAACAACCAATAGATTACCTAAATCGGTGCACAACAATAGAAGGCAAGGGCAATAAAGTCAAACTGTTTATTTTACAGCCCAACAAAATGTTCAACAATAGAAATGTCAAGACAAAGCTCTTTAGAAAAACTTAGTCGTTCGGAACAAAAGGACGTTTCGTTGAAAGTGGAGACTTAAAGGGGGCGCTGTAAATCAATGCTGGCGAATAATAAAATGCAAATGTACAAAGACTTATTGTTTTAGCTGGAAAAGCTGATATAGCACTGAGAACACGGCTAGACAAGAGCTATCTTAGTCAAGACAAGGTTTTACTTGTGCATGTTATCGCATCAGATGTGATCCTTCACAGAGTTACAAAATTCTTAGTACAAGACAAGATAGGCAACGCCCTGTGAGATAGTAAGAGCGTGTTTGACACCTCAGCCAAAGAAGGTATCGCGATTAAGGACCGGACTAGTATTAAGTCATTAATAAAGAAATAACTGCAAAACATTAATCGAGACATGACTATGTCCATATTGAGGAAGTAGTTTATGATTGGTATGCAGCATATTTTGTACCATATCAATCAACTTAGTTGTAAAAGCATTGCAAAGTTGTAAAGTCCGAATCAAATAAATATTCGGTCAGTTATTACACACGAGGCCGACAACGTAATTACTTCTGATATTAACAGACATAATAATTATAACTTCGTCGTAAAGACGTTAATGAAATGCAAGCAATCATCGGGTAATAAGTTGCACAGGTTAATGCATGCGTTCATGGTGCATCCAATGCCACTTTCAGTAGCCTGTACTTCGATGGAACCGTGGTGCATAAAGTACCAACTTTAGTACAACACGTTCCGCCATGCTGTGTTTAAGACAAGTAACCTACATAATAATAACTGTTTCTTGCAAAAGTTATTTTTAATATTCTCAGTATGTTATAATTTTAAAGTTGTAAGTGAAAACAAATGTTCTCTGAGTTCTCCGTTTCAGAAAAGAGAAGAAATTAACAGCTCAGACGTATTTGAACACTTCGGAAGTTCGGAGAACTCAAAGCTACGAACGACGACGGAACACATCGACATGCCACAGTTTACAGAAACGGGCATTACTTTAACATTCCTTTTGTAAATGATACGAAACAAGTCATTTATTGCTCACATCCAGACCAATAACGTAGTGCAACGTTTTACCCACAATATGCAGACATTAAACCTAGATTTTTATTCTTAGCTTTCCGATATGTCCAATCAATTTTGTTCAAGACAACATTGAAATTGAATCCTTCCACGGTCTTCATTGTATAAAGGTAATCATGACGATTGCGAGTTGTAATGTCATTGGTTGTTCAGGCGTCCAATAATGCTACACTAGGAGCTCCAAGGTCGTGTGGTGCATGCACCATAAACCCTCGTGTTTACCGCCACTCACCGCTTCGTCTTTGTCTTTGACGGTAGAGGGTCGACTTAAGTCATAAACTGATCACAGTAACATTTCTGGAAACTCCGGAGTTCTTTGTAATGAAACTTCTTCAAATAGTACGCCTATGTGAAGAATTTGTCAGTCAGCCTCTAAGTCACACTACGGCACCGAAAATCTCAATGTTTATGGATGTTATTCAAAAGTTCTTTATAGCACTTCGAATATTTTATAAAGGTTTACCATTAATCACATGGTTCGCCATATATAAATACATCAATCACTTTCTAATCCGCTGTCATCTCAACATTTGTGCCAACTGGTGCATATGAAAAGGTGACGCTTGTATCAAGCAACTGCATCGACCTACAATGATGACCCTGGCATGTTACCAGTCACCACTGAAGGTTTATTGCTAATGTAGGTGTACTTTAAGCCTTTATTTATAACTCTGCATTTTATTGCTCAAAACCTACTCACCGTGTTTATCGACACTTTCTTTAATAGGAAACTTGGTTTCACATTTTCTTCAATCAACTCCGTAAACTTGGTTCAACCAATTGTGTGTTCACTTTAATCTTATGTCCTGGGAATGATTTATATAAACAATTTCCTTTCATTCAACCTGTTTATTAATAACAGAACAGGTGTATAAAGCTGTTAACTTCTGCATTGGTAATTGCGAGGCAATTCATCAAGTGTCGTTAGAGCCAGCAGCCAATCTAGGAGCTATACATTTCTGTGATTAGTTTAATTCCTTGTACGATACGGTTGGACAGGTTTGAGGTATAATTTTAAGGTAGTGGAAAATTGGAAACGCGACAAGTAGCGATCGGTGAATGATAGTAATTATCTGGTGGTAGCGAGTGGCGGCCGCCCACCAGAATTCCACGCTCATTCCCACTGTAGCGGAACACTTGCTGCTCCCAGTTGTTTATTCTCTCACACAAGTTATGTTTTGGAGTGCGTGACTTGTCAAACGCCACGTCACTTGGACGCCACACCGGAGCTCGGAGCACGCCAGCCTACCCACGGTCCATTATTACTTTGTTATTATTAAACGAGAAATACAGTTTCGGAACAATTTGTTTAAGTAGTATTGTTATTTTAGTCATAAAAAAAAGAAAACTGACCCGTTATGGAAAAGCTTAGAGAATACATTTCAAGCGAATTAATTCGACAAACCTTCAAAATCAAACCTAAAACCAATATTGGCACGAGACTTTGTTATCTCCCAGCCAACAAACTAACACAAACAGTCGTATCGGAAGCTATATATGGTACTGGATGATGAATCAAAGCATTCAGAGATCCGTATATCAATACAGCTGAGACTAGTGTTTCAACGGAACAGATAAACAAGCCGTAATACGGCGGTAGATGCGGACGGTAAACAAAGTTAGGGTCAACGCCACTGCACTCACTACACGCAGTTCAAATTATTACTTTTTTACTTTCATGCTGATAATATCCTCGTTTTCATAGAAGGAATTAGGGAAAGGATTCTGGTGTTTAGATTTTTAAAAGATTACGATGAATAGACAGTAATTACTTCTAAGAAAATAATATTCGAAAGCATTTCACTGTTTTTGTTACAAGTCCAAGGTTAATTTCTGTTACTTCTAATCTCCATAGACTAATACCTGGGATTTCGTTCAAAACACAGTAAAAGCATACAGCTTTACTCGTGTAATCCCTGGATGTTTAAAGTCATTCCCAAGAGCGAACTCTCAAAGCCCAGCACAAATATTTGATGAAGATTATCAAGACGATGATGGGCCGAGGTTTGGTGAAGTTACAAATGTAAATATAGAGAGCTACAACTGTGATAATGAACTGAGGCATCACTTGAATTAATTCTCACTTCCTGTCCTCATTTACGATGAAGAAATTAGTGGAGATTCGTGTTAGTCACCTGAGAAAAATGATAGAATGCGTCACAGAATTAAAAAAAAAGGTTGCACTCCAGGAGTGCCGGTAGAAGTGAAAACTTTTTTGTTACTATGTTTTATTTTAAAACTGGAGTAGTACAGATATGAAATGGGGAAGGCAAGTGTCAAAGTGACAAGTGACAGTTTGGTCCCAAAAGAACTGTCAAATCAAAGGAATTTTCTGCAAAAAAACGATTTATTGATGTAAAATGACTAGATGTTGTGTAATAAGCTGTAAAAATGATGGAACATACAAATTTCCGTCCATCCACACTATCAAGAAATAATGGGTAGCTGCTGTGACTGCCTTGAGAACAAAAATTGAATTATAACTAAGGAAAAGCTATATAATAAACAAATATCCAGGCTTGCGAAGCCGGGACAGGCCGTTAGTTGAGTTTATTAATGAAATTCTATGATTATACCATAACTAATCAATCGAATACACTTTTCAAAATGATATATAATTTTCTATTGGAGGTTAAGTACCAGTATTGCATCGCTCTATAAATCATGAAATGGTTCGTCTGGCGGAAGAATTATCACCTGGAACGAGTTTTGTGATAGTTGTGGTGTTAAGAAATTAAATATATTGTGATATTTCTCAAATCTAAATAGAAAAAAGGGGTAAAATTACTGACTGAAAACATTATGATATTTTATCAAAATAGAGAGTCAGAAGCAGCATTATATTCTTGTTATAGGAGAGGACAGGTAAAACATACCTAAACTCAAAAATTGAAACCTCAACTAAAAGTAATTGTGGATTTATTACGGTAAAATCAAATGTATTACCACTCAATTAAATCACTTTTTTTCCTCTTGTAGATGCACCGCGGCGTCTTACTTCTTCTTTTAGTATATGCACTTGCATTGACGAATAATTTTCCATATTTGTTTTGTATTTATACTAAATTTTTATAACAATAAATCTTGTTTGTTTTTTGTACAAGGTAGACAGTAATCTGACGTGGGGACCAACTATCGCAGCGCCATCTACGATTAGCTTTGAGTTGCCATCCCCATTAACTAATTTGAATGACGTCTTACTCATTTTCGATCAGGGTCACGTGACCCTGACGCGAGTTTTAAATTTTTTACCCATTACAGAAAAAGTGTACAACGCCGCTAAAGAAGTTTTCACTTCAAAAAAAAGTTGAGGTTGTGACTAAGTTGATTTCTCAAAGGCTCACCAATGGAATGACATAGCAGAAAACCTCCAATCACTCTGTACAATGCTTTGTTCAATCCCGGAATTCCCGGGGCATTACATTTAACGGGCTACGTCAGTACTTATACGGTTTTTATATTTAACTTTCTGTTGTACATGACTGGACTACAGATCTTACAACTTGGAATATAGTTATTGACTATATGATCTAAATTCTCACAAAGCTGAAAACACGATTCAATTAAATTTTCTCGATACAAAAAAAATGCAAAGTTCGGTCTATGTTTTTTATATTTTGGACTTTATGGAATAACTACTATGAGTTATTGAAAGGATCTTGTTTTAAATTGTGGAAAATACTAGTATCTAAATTCT